>JASVER010000072.1:5207205-5229882 GCA_030449065.1 Oceanodroma leucorhoa | reverse complement strand
CCCCCTTCTCCCCCTTTTCCTTTCCTTTCCTTTTCTCTGCCCTTGCCCTTCCCGCACACTGAACTTCATCTTAAAGACAATTTGAAGTACAGTTTTGGTAGTGGTATGATCCTGGAGGTGAGCCCTACTTTTAAACCAAAGTAATAAAATTTTGTCTGTATGCGGAGTCAGCAAGTTTGATCCTGCGTACTGACAGCTGTAAGGTTGAATAAGAGTGACCCATACTTAGATGGTCCTTGGTTGTAGTGGGAATTCATGCTAGTCTTGGGTTTGCCTTCAAGAAAGGAATGTCTAAATATCAATATTTTTGGATACATCCATAGAGTATTGGCTCATACTGCCTGTGTCAGCATGTTATTGACATCGTTAAAATTCAGTATTGATGTGAAAAATACAGCTTTGTGCTACACATAAAGGTACAGTCTCCTTGAAAGACTTTTGCACTTTATGGCTTTTATCCATTTTTTTAAAGATAGTATTTATCACTTTCTCACGCTTTTTCATTGTTCTCTCTTCCCTGCTCTTACATAAAAAATTTAATGCCTTTGTGCATCATCTTGAATGTATTGTCTTTAGAAATCACAGTGCCACAGGTTAGCAAGAAAAACTGGTAGACCATTTTGATGGAAGAGAAGGAGAGAGAGGGATGAGTACCCTGTCACTGCCTTTTTGTATTTGGTTATATAAGAACATTATTATAAAATACGCAAAGTAAAATACATTACCAGTAGCAATTACCTTTCTTACTGGCATACAACATCTTTCACTGAAGTAATTCTCAAGAGGATTTTTCTTTGTATTGCAAAGTTTTCCAGAAGTATTTATAGAAATGACGTGAATTTACCCACCACATAAGTTTACAACGCATATAAATGAATTTAAAGATCATGAAATGTCAGCTGAGTCAGGTATTGCAATAAGTCTGTTCACTGCAATGAAAGTAGTGTTTATTTATTGAAATTTATTGGAAAGTAAATTATCCAAATATTTCTACTATATGTAAAATTTAGTGAGAATTTAATTCAATTATTTTAACTTCTCAGTAGTTCTGATATAAATGCATGTTTTGTAGGGAAATAAAGGTTTGGTAGATTGCATTGCACTGAGAGAAGTAGGACTCTGTTCCCAAATCTGGATCACACTTCAGAATGGTTATTGGAGGGTCTCCTCCCCCAGTCTCAGCCCGGGTGGCCATTGCAACCTCCTCCAAAATCCTGGCACCAGTACCACAAGTCTTGGACAGCAATCAGAAAAGTAAGTCTGAACTGCCTGTCTCTTTTCCCCCTTTCAGGTTTTAGAGCATATGAATGGAGTGGATAGTTCTCATCACCTTCTAATTGTTCCTAAACACAAAGGCCATAGCAAGCTGAAATTTACCATCTCAGCATAATTTTCCGATCTGTTCTCAAAGCTTTCCTCCATTTCCCTGCAAAATCTCTGGTAATCAAATCYAGATCAAACATTTGTTAAATCTGAATTCAGTTCTGGGGGACAAATTCACAGTCTACTGATCTGAATCAGGAATTGTAAAAAAGCATATGGCCAGAGCCCAAAAAGGGATTTACAGCTGGACAAGGATAAATTCAGGATTGAAAGTCCAGCTGGTAGGGAAACACGGGATTCCATTCTGAGACCACTTATCTGGGTCTTTGACCTGCATCAGTCCAGTGCTGTGACTGTTCTTGTTTTGTGGCTCTGTATAGGGGAAGCCATGGATTTGCCCTGCTTGGTGGAGTCCTATACTAAAAGTACTCTTGCCAAAATTATAGAACTCTGCTTACCTCAATGATGCTGCATTCATCATTGTACATGGCTAAGCACATTTGGTGTGGAAATGCTCCCCTTGCTTGAAATGGTAGATCAGTTGCTTCCTCAGCTACAGATGCACAAGCTCGATGACTTCCTTAATTACATTATAGATTTTTCTCCTTGTCCAGCCATAGAGACAGGTAGAAAGCAAAGGATGTTTTCTTAATTTCTTAAAAATCTTAAAAAACAATTTCTGAAACAGTCATCTTATTTTGTAGATATGAGTCCTTGCAGGCCATGCTATTAACTGTGTAATGGTGTATTTGAGACTAAACTGGTTTAAGTCATAAGTGAGCTGTAGAGAAAAGGATGACAGTGCCTAAGATACTATCCAGGGGGAAATAAAGGGTGAACAAGATAAAGCCAGATCTAGAAATCTAGGAATAGTTAGCTGTTCTAAGAATAATGGCATTAGGAAACAGGATGGTTTCCTCCTACATGGTGTCAGGATTTGTTAAAGAGCGAGCAGGCGCCAGTTTGGTTGATATTTTGGCTACAGTCTTGCTAGCCAGCAGGTATGGCATGTAAAATTAAGAGAGTTTGCCTGAGGCTGAATTCTGCAGTGAGCCCTTGCGCTGTTGCCCTGGATGTCCAGCACTCAGTCCATGTACGGCATCTTTCCTTCGGAAGCGTGATCAAGAGCATCTTGCCCAAAGTAGTCATAGTAAGATGGAGGCGGTACCTGGTCATGCGATTCATGTCGTTGCAACTACAGTGTGTGGAGGATGAACTAAGCCTAGGGCACTGCTGCTTTTTTCCAGCAGTAGCCTTTCATCAGTTGGTACTTACTAGCCAGCACATGAATCCAGTTTGTCACCTAACTTGCTCGCTGCACAGTGAGGGAGGGCAGGGAGGTAAGTTTGATGGCGCCTCTCCACTTTGTGCATCACACGCATGGCTTCACCACTCAGGAAGGAGAAAGAGTTCTTGCCCCATCCTCAGCCTCACACTGGGTCAGCAGAGAACAAAGGTTAGACCTGAAATATGGAAGTTACCTAGTCTTTTGAATATAGAATAGAAACATAGAATCATTAAGGTTGAAAAAGACCTTTAAGATCATCGAATCCAACCGTCAACCCAGCACCCATGCCCACTAAACCATGTCCTGAAGTACCACATCCACACGTTTTTTGAATGTCTCCAGTGTTGGTGACTCTACTACTTCCCTGGGCAGCCTGTTCCAATGCTTGACTACCCTTTCGGTGAAGAAATTTTTCCTATCTAAACCTCCTCTGGCGCAAGTTGAGGCCATTTCCTCTCGTCCTATTGCTTGTTACTTGGGAGAAGAGACAGACACCCACCTCTCTACAGCCTCCTTTCAGGTAGCTGTAGAGAGCAATAAGGTCTCCTCTCAGCCTCCTCTTCTCCAGGCTAAACAACCCCAGCTCCCTCAGCCGCTCCTCATAAGACCTGTTCTCTAGACCCTTCACCAGCCTCGTTGCCCTTCTCTGGGCACGCTCCAGCACCTCAATGTCCTTCTTGTAGTGAGGGGCCCAAAACTGAACACAGTATTCGAGGTGCGGCCTCACCAGTGCCAAGTACAGGGGCACCATCACCTCCCTCCGCCTACTGGCCACACTACTCCTGACACAGGCCAGGATGCCGTTGGCCGCCTTGGCCACCTGGGCACACTGCCGGCTCATGTTCAGCCGGCTGTCAACCAGCACCCCCAGGTGCTTTTCCACCGGGCAGCTTTCCAGCCACTCTTCCCCAAGCCTGTAGCATTGCCTGGGGTTGTGACCGAAGTGCAGGACCCAGCACTTGGTCTTATTGAACCTCATGCAGTTGGCCTCAGCCCACTGATCCATCGATATGTATATGTAAAATAATCTTTATTAAGAGGCATGTTTTTCAAATATTTATATTATTTTGAACTTGTAAGAAATCTGTAGTAACATTTTGACTGCCCTCCTTCCAAATGTTTGCTTTTAAGTAAAATAATTTTTTCAGGTATTATAAGGTGATTTTTATTTAAAATACTGGTAGCTGCACCTAGTAATAATAATGAAAAATAACTGTGATTTTCTTGGATTTTTAACCTTTTTTCCTTGTTGTTGTTGTTGTTTTTAAGCAGTCAGTTTTTATGACTTTACAATATGCTATAAGAAAAAGGGTGATTCCTGGGAAACAAGTGATCAGAAAACACAATACACAACAAATTTTAAATACACAATCTGCAATAAGGAGGTAGAAATCAATGTTGCTTTTTACTTGTAATAATCCAAATATCTAGGGTGGCTTAAAACTCTGAGTGTCCTGAATACTGGGAAGACTACTAGGTATAATTATCTCACTCTTATGTAACACAAAATAAAATTTCAGTCAAGTACTGAGGTYCTCCTTCTGCCTATATATTGAAATATTTCTTTTTGCATATGCCTCTCTGCATAAAGCATTAGAAATTGACTGTCATCTTAGAGCATTTCAGAATATCTCATGTATTGTATGAGCACATATTTATAGTTCCTCTCATTCAGAGGGGGGAAAAAATCACAGCGCGATGATGCTAATCACTAGAGGCAAGTATCACTGGACTTACCATGTGGGACCTCCTTTTGCTGGAAAATTGGTCACAGTGGTGGACTGGTGGTTGCCTTTACATGTCTGTACAGGACCGTCTCCCTCAACCTCCCCCAGGGCCCTTTCCTCTGGCTGGACCATGTCACTCACAGGAGGAGAGGGAGAGCCGGGGCGGAAAGCTGTGCCTCCCTGGACATCGGCATGGTGAGCCTGCAGGACCCAGCGAGGCAGAGGGACCAGGCTTGCACCCTGGGAGGGTTGAGTTGTTTAGTCAGCTGAGATTCCCACTGCCAGGGAGGAAGGGAGAGGGGAAAGGTCTATTCTCTGGTTAGACCGAATTGTTCCACCATGGGGGACAAAACTGCCGGTGGGATACACAGGGCAAATACTTGTCTTGTAGTGAGAAGGCTAAAGATCGTTCCTTAGATGTCTACTTAGATGTGCTAGCTTAGGCAGCTTGTCAGCCCCGCTGTGTGCCTGAAACCTCTCACACGCAATCACTGGAAAAACAAGTGCTTCAGTAAAAGCAATCAAAGAGGGGAGTGGGGGGAATACTTAAGGAGAAGACCTTGAAACAGCATTTTTGTCTTGGTTTGAGTCAGCCTACCCAAAAAGTGCATCACCAGGGAGTGATAAGATTTGTAATTTGGATTTTTTTCAAAACTGATCCCAAACTAAGTAAGTTTTAATAATGCCAAGTACACAACACCAAGGTACACTGAGCTGGCTTTTCTGTGCAGTCCAAGAATATTCCCAGCTATTAGACTGTCACATGTGCAAGCAGCATGGTGTCCAGTGAGACCACCCTTTTCCCAGCTGGTTGGTATCTGTGGTGTTTATATTATCCTTGGTTATGTTTTATGCACACTTTGACTTAATCTCATTTCATTGTGCCTCACTGTGAAAGTATTTCTGTATAAAGTGAAATACTGTGCTCTATTTGCAGTATTTTACTTAAGCAAAGACTGTATTAATGCAGCAAGTAGCTATATTAAATGAGCTGATCTTCTATGTAAGTTCCTATTCTTAATAGCTTCCACATAGGAAAAGAAAACTTTGCTAATCCCTTAATTAAATTTGCAGACTAAAGCTGGGTAAGCCTTTGACACATTTTTTTGAGAATCAGTTAAGTCTTGAAAGTCTTGAAAGTAAGCTCAAGCCTGTGGCCAATGATACGTTTAGTCTGACATTGTCTTACGTCCAACAAGCCACCAGGCTGAGAAGCTGTAGCTTTCCTTCCCCCTCTGTTCCCAGCAGTAGGGAAAAAATCTCCACCTCTTTCCCAAGTGATGTGTAGCATGCAGACAGCATGTATGCACTGCGTGCATGGTACTCAGATTTTATCTATTGCCACAGAGTTTCATACAGGAGTGTCTTAATTTGGATCTCTCCAAGGCACCTTTGCATCATAATATCCTCTCTGCACCGCTGCCTGATTTCCTTAGGACATAGCTTTAATCCCTGTTTTAATAGTTCTAACAGGCTTTGTAGTCTGTTCCTCATATACACCGGTTGTTTTTCAACTGGTATGTGCTACAACCATCTCGTCTATCATTGCCTATAATTTTGCTTCCTCATGATAAAGGTGGAGGGTGTTCAACAAAAAATAAAAAAAGCCCTTGATCCTAAATTTAAACTTCTCTCTATGCAGCAGCACCTTGCAACTAATTAATTCTCCCTCCAGTAACCAACTGCAGGCATTTCAGTGGAGGCTACACAGTGCTCTGGATTTTATATTCCCAACGCTTTAATGTGAAAATTTTTCAATGCATTCCTTCATTGTGCTTAGGCCAACATGTTCTCCAGTCTTTCTTCTCTCCCTGAATTTCTGTAAAGACCTGTCCACATACCTCATAATCAGATGTGGAATTGATGAGATCAGTCACGCAGTAAACAAGCTGTTTGGCTGCAAGCATCTCTTCCTTGCAGACTGGGAAACGCTGGACCACACGTGTGTTTCCCTCTTGCCAAGGTGAATGATTTTACTGCTATCTGCAGGTTCTTAGCAGATCTTGAATTCTAAAAGTTTAACCTTCAGGGCTCCTTAAAAAGGTTCCCAGGGACTTTAGTGAGAGTCGATTTAGATTCTAGGTTAGAAATTGGTTTGTAATTTCCCCTGTGTTACACAAAATCTCAGCTAGCATTGTCCGTATAGCTTTGTTTTTAACTTACACATTGAATCATTTCTTCCTTCTGTATTTTTGAGATGTAGGTAAGAGAACAATTGGGAGAGGCATTTTGACTCTTCCTCCATCTTTATACAGTAATCCTTCAGTACATTATTCCAACACCATGGTGATAAGCAAAGGAATATCTGAAATTGTATTTTCAAGTCTCAACCTTACTTGGTTTCTCAGTTTTAGATCCACTAAGTTTTGAGGCAARTAGATAGCAAGTGGTCCAGTGCTGTACATCAGTTTCCCTTAGCTTCCTTGACAGATCTCTGTGATCATTATTAATAATTTAAAATTTTTCCCTTTCATTTCCTGTCCCATTATCTTTTTGCATTATAGACAGCTGCCTTGTCAAGCACTTACTGAAAGTAAATTTTTTTCTTTTTAAACTGTTACTGTGTTTAAAACCTCACTAGCTTCCTGTAACAGAGCTCCATTGAAACTGCCTATTAACATACAAATGTAGCTGCCCAGTGTTAGAGCAGGAATTGGCTAGACAACGGGAAGAACAGTGTTGCAGTGAAAAAGGAGCAAACAAGCTCTGAAGTTGACTGAGCACACTAATACTGTGCATTAGTGAACAGGGAACGCTGCCCCTACAGAGCTTTCTATTTAGCACTGAGCAGGTGAGCACTTCACTAGGCTTGGACACAGCCAGGTCTTGGAGGAGAGGAGAAGGTGGCTGTGGTAGCGGCATGTAATGCAAATTCATGAGGTTTCTAAAATCCCATCTTTCCCTTAGGAGATTTACAGTGGCTTTCTGTGTAATTCATTGCATGTGGAAGATATGTTTTCCCCAGTTAAGACCACATATCCTGATAGAAGATTTATGCATTGTATTTGGACTGGGTTTACAAGTGAGGAAATGATTGCTTATTAAAGAACGCAAGGCGATATAACCTTTTCTTTGCTGGCAACATGAGCCAGAAGTGTCAGAATAGTTTATAATGTTCCAAACAGGGAGAGGAGATGGATTATTTGCAAGAACAGATACTGGTCCTGCACCAGTGTCAAAGTAGTCTTGTGACTGGTTATGAGCTAAACAGTGCACTGGGGAGTACTTGCCTTAAAGATTTACAAGCTGTTGCGAAGAAAGTTATTGACATCCTTAAGCTGCATGGAAAAATGCGCTTTTTGTTGCCTGACTCCATTCTTCTTTTAGAAACTGAGGGCTATACATTTTGTGCATGCCTTTTCACTGTCCCAAGACAAGCACTGTAACTGACTTCATCTTTGGTCCATGTTACACTTATGAAAAAATTGATACTTAGGTAAGAGTTCATACTGCTTTGGAGTTTACAGTTTTGTGACTGGAAGTGATTCTCGTGAAATAAATGGGACTATAAATGAACTGAGGATAGAACTGCCTTTAAGGAAGGTGCAACATTTTCAACAAGTGCCACCAAAAAGCCATGAAACCAGAATATTTGTGTTGTATCTCTGTTAGACTCTGTAAGTCTCTGCCTTACAGATGAGGCTGGGCAATTTCAGCCTAGGACAATGTTCTCACACTCATTCATGCATTGTAGACAAGCTACTCTAAGTTATGGCCTCTGTGGTGGTCTCCCACCACTACAGAAGTATGTGTGAGCCTACTTTTACTCTGGWTGTACTATGGACAAGAGATGGACACAATCATATCATCTCTCATGTCTTCCCTACACTCTCCTCTTTCAAGCCTTGAGTATTTTGTGAACTTCTTGGCCAGTTTCAATCCATATCTCAAAGATGTGCTCCTCAACAGTGCACGAGAAAGCTTGGTAGTTGAGGAGAGAAGTCCCAAATGAGTTCAAAAGACCTGCTGGGGAAGAGCAGGCAGGCATCGAGCCCTTCTCCTCTTGTGAGGCCGCAGTCAGTGAGCACACCAGCACGTGCAGGAGTTGCTCTTGTGCAGCCAGGCTACTTGTGCATGCAAATGCCTCTACCAGGCAAGAGGGAACTGGCTGCCATGGGGAGGGTATTTGGGAACAGGGTCAGGGGGCTGGTGGAAGGAAGGCTCTGCACTTTCCATTGTTGATGGGATGGCATTAGAAATTTTTCCTTGAGGCTCAGCTATGTTGTCAGGTAACAAAAGTTTGTATAAGCCAATTCAGTGTATTGTTCATATATATATACATACTTACATGTATATATGCTGAAAGCTATGTTCTCACCTCTTAAACGCAATTATTTTGAAAATGCGTTGTTCTAATTAAGTTATATTCTTTCTATATGCAACCATTTAAAAATTCCCATTGGATTTCCTACCACTGCAAATACATTTGTGAGTCCAGTCCAAATTTTTTAATGACAAATGTCATGCTGCAGTATTAGCAGATGTAAAGGGTGTGAGTCAACTACATGAACAGAGATAACTGATGCCATTTGCAATGCCCTGGGACAGCTGAGACATCCTCATGAGGCTGGCAGATGTGACAATGCATATAGGGAGCACCCAAGCTCCTCTGGTGTGGGTCTTGCCCTGGGGCATTTCAGAGAGGTTGGCAACAGTATGGTTGTGCATGTTTGGGCAAGTCAAGCCCAAAGAGACAGCAGCAAATATCCTGCCTGATGCTAGACTGCCTAAGCATTTCCCACGTTGAGTCTGCAGCTTGTTTCATTGAGCAGCTGATCACTGTTTGCATAGGCACCTTGCTGCAGTGTTGATGTGCCAAGGCTCCATTTATTCATCTTTGACCATCTATCTGTAACCCACCTCAGATGACTGTACCAGAATATCAGTACATTAGATCACAACCATTAACATGCAAAGGACTGCTCCCAAAAAGTTTTTTTTAAGATTAACTTCTAATACCTTCACTACCATGGTTCACTTGTGTCTCAAAAAGTAGACATTCATGTGAAAAAATGTTGAACTAGATTGTCCTGCACTGATGGATTTATTTATGCAGTAAAATTCATACTCAGTCCCCAACACCTGCAAATTTTGTTTCAGTGTTGTGACATGTCACAGCAGCTAGAGGTGGCAAGGATTTAGTCATCCATGCTTCTCAAGTCCATCCAGGAAGAACGCAAGGCTGAAAGGTCCTTTTACTCTCAACAGACCTCCATGTATGCAAATTTTCTATCACATTAAGCTGCTAAGTAGCTTCAGCGGGTGGCACATTGGTGCATAACATTTTTAAGCGCTGCTGCCTGCTTTAAGCTGTGTCATGGACAATATCCACTCCTTGGCTTTAGAGGTCCAGAATCCCTGCTGCTTCTTGAACATGACCAACAATAATTGCCACTGAGAGGCATCTTGTTAATTTTGATGATACCAAGGCTGCTTCGTTCCTCTGCCCCCCCATTCACCAGGAATTCATATTGCACTATAAACAAAATATAGTTCAAGGATTTTTTTTTATTCTGAGTAGCAAGCAGTCTGTTGCTATGTACAAAGTGAAGGCTTTTAGGCGGGTACTTCATTATGACCTTCACAGAAAATGCAAAACTAATGTACCTAACTCTTAGCTGAGGATTGTTTATGTACTGCAGCAGTTAACTGTTGGCAGAAGCCTTCACCTTGCACATAAATAGTAGGTAACAGTCTGTCAGTTATCTACTTTAAGAGTAGATATTGTTTGGATAGCATTGGCAGCAATTTCATATTTGTGCAAACTTGTCAGGGTAAATCTCTCCTAGGTGCACAGAATGCGTATTTTAAACATTCATGTAAGCAACAGCATTATCGACTGTTCAGAGCCCAGAACTGGAGTTTGCCATCAGAAATCTAGATTCTTTTCTCAGGATTGCTCTTTCCTGCTCATTCATCTTGGCTTCATCTCCTCCATCTACAGAAAGGGAGATAGCACAGGTCTAATTCAGGGTGGTAATGCAATGAATGTTTAGTATATGTTTTCTTGTGATGTGCCTTGTTAAATGGAAAGAAGCAGTTCCTGAAGACAGAAGTGTGCATGGATAGAGGTTAATCAGGTAATTATTTTCAGCTGAGAGCTAGCTTACATAAAAGCATGTTATACTCAAGAATACTTTGCATCTTTATCTCTTGTCTGTTTTTCCACATCACTTTTTATGTACTGAATGATAAAAAACTGGGACAAGATTCCCATGCCAAAGCATGGGTTTAGGCCAAAGAGGGCCCCTTTGCACACGGGCCAGGACATGGGAGAAGAAAATGTCCAAATATGCTCCTTTAGTGTCTGCTCTTTCCTGCATATAGGTTATCTTCTCCAGTGTAACTTTTTTCCTCTACCAGCAAGTGCAACAGCCCAGTGTGCTTTGCCCAGTCTAACAGTCAAGAGGACCAACAATCTTTTCCAAAAGATTGTTCTCCAAAACCAGACGCAGGTTGGGAGTAAGATATGTGACACGTGGCATGTTAGAAGAAACTTCAGGTCATATTCCCTGCCTTTAAGGTCTACCTCTTCTGTCTCTTTTTGAACTTATTTCAAGTGAATACCAAGGACTATAAAAGAGGGGAGCACTCAGGAGTGTGTGGCTAGCCATGACTGGCACAGGCAAGTCCCAAATTATTCCTTCAGGCTGGTTCTGCCAATGGGTCAGGATTCTCCCCATGGTGCAGTGCTTTTGAGAAGAGTTGATATTTTGCAGGAAGTAATTTTTGTGCCAGTAGAAATGCGTGAACATAGACAGAGGAATTTAGGAAGAAAACCTGGACTGAGTGAGGCTTGAAACCAATTCCCCAGTTGTAACATGAGGCTTGGTTTGGTCCCACTGAGAAGGTGAGGTGGGACTGGTTGATCTCGCTATTCCTGCTGAAGCATCTTTCCTGGTATCACCTGGTATGTTGCCCAACTGAGCACAGCTTGTTTACTTTCCTGCTAAGCCATGTTCTAGCTTATTTACTTGCAATGAAAGTCAAGATTTAATCATCATTCATATCCAAGAGCTCCTAAGTGGCATAGTGAGTGCTTTACTCCTGTCACATCTGGAGAGCTGGTGCTTAAGAAGGACCCAAGGCAAAGTCGTGGCTTCTCTGGGAGGTGGGTCAGGGCAACCCTGAATCATGCAGTGATGAGGGAACAAGGAATTCAGAGTACTGCTTAAAGGTCCTGCTGACATCCACGTTTGCTGTACAGCAGCTCCGTACTGCTGGAGAGAAGTTAATGTTAAACTCATTATATCATTGCTTTACATGAGGAAAAAAGTCCCATTGTTTACAGATAAGAATAAGGGATACTTTGTTAGGTTTCTAATTTGCATAATTAGAGGTATGATCTGTTTTGTTCTTAGTAATCTTGAGACCCTTGCTCTTATTTATGCTGTTATATGTGTGAATGAAAGAAAGCCTGTCTCTGCTCTCATGCCTTAAAAAAATACGTCATTCTTGCATCTTGGAAATGAAGTCACTTCTCTGGATTTGTGGAGCGGTCAGGACATAAAGCAGCAGCTTTTCAAGGCAATAGCTAATAATAACACCTCACTTCTCCCCACTCCTCAATCATGAATTGTGGTAAGTGCTGTGTAAATCAAGAAATAGACAGCTGCTATCACGGAGAGGAAATAACTGCAGGTTGAGCCAGCCTGAGCCCGCGGTGAAAAACACCATCTCTAAACAACTCTTTCAGGAAGTCCTATGTGACRAAACTTCCAAGGAAAGAAACGGCATTCATGAGAGGACAATCAGCTTTCTTTAAGGCTCAGGACAACCACTAAGGAGTACGATAGGAAGGACTTGTCCAGGATAATCTAGGTAGAATAGTCCCCTTCTTCCCAGCACTATTGCTAAACCATGTTATCAGAGCAGTGCTTGAAAAAGAAACTGGTAAGGTTTTCTTTTCATCATGCCTCTGTTTTCTCTTGTCATGCATTTAGAGGAACAGGTATTGTCTTTGCTGATAGGTTTAAGAGGTTTGACTTTCTTGTGCAGAGCTATCTCCTTCAAGGCTTGTACTGCTTATATCGTGCTTATGAATGCCAGCTGCAGACCAGAACTCACCAATAGCCTAGGCTTAGATAAGAGACAAAGGTAAAACCATTCACTGGAAGTTAAACAATTTGGGCTGACACCAGCTGCGTCTTCCCAAACAATGAGGATGAGAAGCAACACGAGTTATTAACGGTCCTAGGGGATTCTCCGTTGCGGAGTATTTTTTGCATGCGAGTGGATGCCTTTTTAGAAGAGATAGAAATTGATTCAAGGTAGTGTTCTGGATTGTGATATTTAAAAAAGCACACTCCTTTTTCTGCAGAATTGTAATTGTGATTCAAAAATACAGATAAAATCAATAATAAGGGAAACATGCAATGAATAAAGAAGATGTGGGATGGAAGCTACACATGGGCAAAAGTAGGTGAGATTAAGCTTAGTTTAAATAGTCCACAGCACTCATGGAGGAAAATTTCTGTAGCAACTGAAAGATGAAAATAAACATTCACAATACTGTGTAAGTTCTGCTGCAAGCATATATGCCGACATTTTTGTTTTTTCACTTTTCTAGATTTCTCCTTCTGCACAGCTTTAGTTCTCAGATTGTCAGACACCAAAGCCACTTCCCCCCAATTAACAGATCAGCTTGTTTAACTTGCTCAGAGGATCCACAGATGGATTATTTCAATAAAAGCCACAATAAAGAGATTCATTATAAAGGTCACATGTGAAAAAAATTACTCTCTGTTTCTCCTGGTTTCAAAGCAGAATCTTACCACCTCAGTTAGCAAAGTGTAAGCAGGGCATATCAAGATTTCTTGATATTACAGGATGATGGGGGGGGAGTTTTAACAGCGAATAAAGGGATATTAACTTTTTTTCAGCGTATGGAAGCTGCAGCATCTTATAGCTCAGCTAAAGTTATTAAGAACTGAAATCAAATGACGCAATACCATCTCAAGGGTTTCAAGATGAGTTTTTAATGCATTCTGCAAATAGAATCATGTTGATTTTTTTCAGAAACAATGAAAAAATCCATCTACTCTTACTAATAAAACCACGGTATATCTCACTACAGTTATGGGCTGCAAATTAGATGTATTTTTCACAAAATAAATTATGTCAAGGTGCTAGAGTGAACAATAGTTATTATCGGGAAATAGGTGCAGATAAGTTGTACAAACAACACTTCCTCCCTTGGATTTTCCCAAATCGAAATTGCAGATTGTGGCCTGGGGACAAAGTGTACGCTGAGCTCTCAAAGCAGTGGGAGATTTAGTTCTGACTTGTTTCTTTGGGGTCTCAAAGGGTGTGAAACTGCCCTCAGCAGACCAAGCCCACAAATGTTCCCTGCTCGCTTTTGTCCTGAGCCAGTCCTGCAGGAAATCAGTCATTGTTTTTAGTGATGCTACCCACAGTACTTTCCTGTTCTTCAGCCAAGCTGTCTGCACAGAAGCAATTATAGTGTGGGTTACACAAAATCATCTCCTCTACACTGTTTCATAGCTGCAGAGCTCCTAAGAGGGGGACTATGCCCACCAAAGCCCTGATAGAACGCTGTCGTTGCAACCCTAGCCAGCAACTAAACACCATGCAGCTGCTCGCTCACCCCCCACTCTGGTAGGATGGTGGAGAGAATCGGGAGGGCACAAGCAGGAAAACTCGCAGGTTGAGGTAAAAACAGTTTAATAATGGAAATAAAACAAAGTAGAACAGTGATAACAACAATGATAACAGCAACGATAACAGAATATACAAAGCAGGTGATGCACAATGCAAATGTTCACCCCCCATGTGTTCCGAACAAACCGTGTGCGACAAACTCCCCCACCCCCCCCACCCCCAATTTTATACTGAGCATGATGTCACATGGTATAGAATACCCCATTGGCCAGCTGGGCCAACCGCCCCAGCTATGCTCCCCTCCAGCTCCCCCTGCACCTGGCAGAGCCTGGGAAGCTGAAAAGCCCTGGTGCAAGCACCACCCAGCAACAACCAAAGCATCAGTGGGCCATCAACGTTCCTTTCATTACCAAAACCGAAACACAGCACCCCCCCCAGCTACCGGGAAGAGACGGAACCAGGACAAGCACCTATTAGTCTCACTTCAAAAGCACAAAGGACTCGGGTCTTTTTTTTTTGTGTGGTCCTCAGCAGGGAAACATCCATGGAAATAGTGTCAGCTGCACAATGTAAACCATCTTCTGATTAAGCTGTTTTGACCAAGAGCATAAAGCCTAAACCAGCAACACTGTGCTCTCTGGTTGCATTGCTTTCTGTTTTCCCTGTGGGGAGGGACCCTCTGGCTGACAGTGACTCTAGACTCTGCAAACCTCTTCTCTGCATTTACTGCTATAAAAACAAATAATTAGCACAGTAGCACAAGTCTTTTCTTATTTCATGAATAAAGCATATCAGTAATCAGATTTACCTTTCTCCCCATACAGATATGATAGTACAGCAAGAGTAACAGAAGGCAAAGAGTTTTGCACAGACTGGGTAAAACACAATTTCTAATGAACATCCGACATGCAAAAGTGTCAGATGATCAGCTGAAGGGCTATGTCTGTAGAAGGAGTCCAGCCACAAAGGACCCTTTAGTTTTCTAGATCGGTTATTCAAAACCTGCTGGTGCGTTTAGGGAATTTCTCAAAACCTGCTGGTGCGTTTAGGGAATTTCCCGCGGGGAACGAGGAAGAGAAGCTGTTGGAGAGTGTGGCTGCTTCTGCCCGCCCCCTTTTGCCATCAGGTTTCCAGCTGGCATGAGTGTCAAGAGTGCCTCGGCACAGCTGCCAGGCTGCAAGGAGGGGACAGACACCATTACTCAGGTTCCTTGAATTGGTTATTGGGGGTTATTTCACCCCCCTCTATGCGTCCATCTCCCATCTACTGCCAGAAACATGTTGGAGAAAGGATGGCACAAGCCATTCCACCATCATCCTTCAATTCTTCAGATGCCTGAGGTCCCTTTCCTTATTCCTTTTCTCAGGCAGGTAACCAGTTGGACAAAAATTAACAAGTGCAATGTTTCCTTCTGCAGATATTTACCGAAGCTTCTGCATAATTGTATGTAGCTTTAGTTGGTCATTAGACATTGCTCTGTAGTTCCAGGAAGGCATTTTAATCAGTTAATAAATAAATATAGTTCCTTAAGTAATAGCTATTATCTAAAACACCTATGCACAGGTTATTCTTGCTGTTCAAAGTCACCTTTAAAGTTATTGGCAAAAGAACTTTATATATAAAGTTGTCATATATAAACAACCTCTCACTCCAGCTGTAATTTGACTGTTTCATGCTTTCAGGCCTACATGAGAAATAAGCACCAAAACGATGTTATAGAAACTTACACCAACTTTCTTCTGAAAAAGAGTTATTATTAAGTCTAACATATGTCTTGTGAGTTGAATTCACTGAAGTTTCTGAGCAAAAGCTTTCGTTTGAAGATTAAGGCAGTGCAGCTAATCATGCTTAAACAGCATTGTCCTGGTTCTGGCTGGGACAGAGTTAACTCTCTTCCCAGTAGCTGGGGGGGATGTTGTATTTTGGGGTTGGTAATGAAAGGGACGTTGATGGCCCATTGATCCTTTGGTTGTTGCTGGGTGGTGCTTGTACCAGGGCTTTTCAGCCTCCCATGCTCTGCCAGGTGCAAGGGGAGCTGGGGGGGAGCATAGCCGGGGCAGTTGGTCCAGCTGGCCAAGGGGGTATTCTATACCATGTGACATCACGCTCAGTATAAAACTGGGTGGGGGGGACCCTGGGGTTCGTCTCGCGTGGTTTGTTCGGAACACATGGGGGGTGAGCAGTTGCGTTGTGCATCGCCTGCTTTGCATATTCTGTTATCTTTGTTGGTATCGTTGTTGTTATTACTGTTCTACTTTGCTATATTTCCATGATTAAACTGTTTTTACCTCAACCCGCGAGTTTTCCTTCGTGTTCCCTTCCGATTCTCTCCCCCATCCTACCAGAGTGGGGGGTGAGCAAGCGGCTGTGTGGTATTTGGTTGCCGGCTGGGGTTAAACCACAACAACCATTAAGACAAGAAGGAAGAGAGACAGTAAGGTCAGCTCTGGAACTGCGGGAGAAGTCAGTCCTGTACATATTCTGCAGTCAGAGAGTGCCGAGTTTTTCGATGTTTTTAAAATTTAAATTTGTCAGTGAAGTTTTCTTGGCAATTTATGCAGATCAGGGTTTCATTTCATTAAATGCAATTATGTTCCCTCCAGAAAGCTACTGCTCCCACTTCAGAAAAGGTGCAATTTCACGGTTGGCTTAAAATGGTCTAAGACATGTTGCTGTTGATAGAAGATGGTGTCATCCTCCCACTCCAAGCCCTGGACAACCTCTTTTTTGCATCAGTGCTAGCAACTGAGTGACTACAAGSCAATAATTACTAATAGTTTTATTGCTTGTTTAATTTTCAGGCAGATGAGCAAACTGGACCAACTCAACATACTGGCATGGGATTGCTATTGCCTAAATAAAGCAATGAGTGAAAATTTGTAGATGGGGTATGGGAAAATGGGCTAAAATGAGGGTAAACCCACTCTTTTAAAAAATTATGCAGTATTATATCAAGTTATACTGAATGAAGTGTTTCATCTTAAGTGATCTGCAAACCCAGGTGGCCTTCAGCTCCAGTTCCACAAGCATGTTTTTCCAGAAAAATACCTGTGCTGCCGAGAGAACTGGTCCTACTCTCCTCTGTGCTGTTCCCTCCCTTGCAATGGCCAAACATTTGTTTGAATTTGGGGGACATGAATTGCATGTCCCCAAAACTGAACAGTTTGGAATTTTTTTTTTCTTCTAACGTTACAGCAACAGTTTATCCTATAATCTGGTTTAGGTGGCAGTTTGCAGAAAAAAGATCCAGAACTAGTCATCAATCATAAACTGAATATGAGTCAACAGTACCATGCTGTTGTGAAAAAGGCAGACGTTAGGTGAAGCTCTGTAAGCAGGAGTGTATCTTGTAAGGCAGGTGATGTCACCCTCCTGCTCTCCTCAGAGCCAGCGAGGACTCGGACAAAACGCCTTGTCCAGCTGTGGGCACCATATCAAGAAAGACATGGACCTACCGGAGTGCGACCCAGCAAGAGACGTGGTAACTATGAATTATCTGGAAACAGGGCCAAGGAAAGACTGTGCAGTGGTTTAACATGGAGAAAGGAAGACATGGTGACCATATTCCGAAAGGTAAAAGGCAGCTGCAAACAAGGACCAGCCTGTTTTCCAGGTCTCATGAGGGTATGGAGGGACAGAGGCTTAAGATTGCAGGAAAAAATATTCAAGTTATACATTAAGGGAAAACTCCTAAAGGTTAGCTGATCACTCGAATAGGTGGTGTGGAGCATCTGGTAAAAAATCCAAAGTCTTGGAGACCTCTGAAGCTGGGGAGGTAAACATCAGTCAGGGATGATGCTGGCTTTGCTGAGTCTGTCTAGGGAAGCGAGGGGATTTTTAAGTCCTTCCAAGCTCTGTGATTTAATGGTATCCTAGTTAGTGTGTACATGTGGGTTTTTATACACACATGAATGAATAATATATTCCTACATCATGTACGACTATCTCTGTGTTTTGCAATTATTGTAACAAGCTCTGATTTCAGTAGTCAGGGAAGACCGGTTTCCTGCAAAACCCTTTCTCAAAGGGTCTGTAGCGAGTGTGTTTGGTTTTTTTTGTCACAATAGGAAAAAATTTTTTGGAACTGCTTCAGGATAAAAAGATCAGAGAGTGCTCATGCTTGTAGGACAGGAATTTGATGATGTACATCTTTTCTGTCTCTTACAACATTACCTAAATGATAAAACTGTCCTCTGAACTAACAGTTACCTGGGTCTTTTCAGCACAAGCTTCACCCCCCCTTCAAGAATTTGAAGCAGAGAGGTTAAAGGGAGAGCCATGTGCTCTGTTTTTGCTAATTAATTATATGGTTTTTGAAAAATAGCAAAGAGAGGAGGACAAGGAGAGCACTGAAAACTGAATGTTTTCGGTCAGGACTAGCAGTTAGCCACAGACAGCATCACATCATTAATATGCACTCAGCCTGCATATACTACAGTAAGTCCACATCGAAGGGGCTCAGCAAATATAGTTCAGAATGGACACAGCATCAGCCAATCCTTTTTGCAAGGTCAGTGAATAGGTCTGTTTGGGGCTGCACATACAGAGTACTTATGGCCAGGCAGCATAAGCCATGGCAGGGTCACGCTTGCAGAAACTTGTGCAAGTTTGTGACGTGCAGAACTGAAGGGGATGCCGCTGAAGATGCTGTTTTTGTGGAAAAGGGATGGCAGAGCTGCCACTTGCAGTGAGTGCCTTTGCCAGCTGGGCTACCTCCTCAGACACAGATGAAGAAACAGCATTGCCTTTCACCCCAAGGATGTCTGGCTTTCCTAAGCAACCTTATAAATAGGCTGTATCAAAAAGAGGATTTTGTTTTCCAGGCTCTTTGAGTCTTTATGGTCTCCTTTTAGAAAAAAAAAAAATCTCTCAAGATAGAGGTGAATGTGTTATCAAGTTTGTACACGTTTTGCGGACATGTGCCTAATGCTGCTACACACTGATTGATTCATTTGGGGGAGGCAGGAAGCAGTTGTAACTCTTCTATCCATATGTGACATGCTTTGCTGCATTATGACACTACATCTCCACTGACTTCATTTTTTTAAAATCGTTTTTATTTTGACTATATGATTGTCTTTACCACAAACTGTGTTTAGCCAAAACTTTCAATATAATTGATTATAATGAAAAATGTGTTTAGGGAATAAACTCTTGTTTCTAATGCAAATAGATTCATATTTCTGCTCAATTTTTCTGGGTAGATGAGCACTGCAGGAAATCTGTGCATAACTGTATTTTTGTTTGATTAATTAAGAAGATTAACTCAGAAAAGGGTGTTTTAGAGGTAGCAGAATAAACAGGCACTTTGAGACCTTATTATCTTTCTTGATTATTTTCTTTATGAAGTGTTTTGCTGTATCTGGGAAGAAAATAGCAGAGAGAATGACAGCAGTGAATATTATGAAGAAGTCCAAATGAAACCAGCATGCTGTTACTTCATAATTTTGTTTTGTCCTTGCCTACCAAACTCCTTTACCTAACTCCTTTTCTCGTCTGTTCCCCAGTTATGCTAGTACTTCTAATTTTAACAGCTCTTCTGATGCATATATGTTAATAGACTTATATAATTTATACAGTACATTCCAGTAAGGCTGACAACGGACAGCTCACAGCTCAATTCAAGCTAGAGCAATAATTCAACAAAGCACAGCATAAAAATGGTGTGAAGAGAAATTAAATCAGAACAATACTTTTTATATAAATTATATAGATTTCATCTATATTTCATATCCATTTTTATGTAATAACTCAATTTTAGCCATATCTCATGGCTCTAATTTTAGGCAATTAATATCTTTTAACTGTTATGGAAGGGAATTTTGAAGAAAAAAGGCAGTGGCATAGAACAATAAAACCACTGTCTTTATATATAACTATCTGTGTATATATTTGACACATCCAAATGGAAGTCAATCATTTATCGCAGTTACAAAGTATTCTCGCAGCCATAGATGAACAGGCAATTGCAATATGATAAAATTAGTCCAACTGTGATGGTTGCCTAAAGCTCCTGCAAGCATGTAGGTAGGATTAATGATATAGGATTCATTTCATTCCTACCTACAGAGTAAGGAGCAAAAATCAGCAGGAAAATGCTTAGCACATTTTGCTTTTAAAAATGCTATCTTCTAATCTTTTAAGTACTGTCACTAGTACCATAGATAGATGGGCTGGAATAGGGGCAATGAGATGCTAAATGCACCAGCCTAAGCCTGTTTGCACTTGGAGGATTTCCCAGGGGGGAGTTTCTCCCTTTTTTTTGAGCTTTACACCAGAGGAAGATGGCTGTAAATAGGGGGAGGGGAATGTGACTCAACAGATGTATGGGGCATGCTGACCTCCTTCATATTATTTCTCCTCCCCCTTCCCATAGCTGTATGTGTTACCAAACTTCTTAAAAACAGAGAAGCTACATTCACTCATTTACATTGCCTACTGACCAGATACCAGATAACAATTAAGAGATAAATGAGCAATCATTTACTCTAGTGGAAATTTTATAACTTAGAGTAGGATTTGTCCCAATTACTGTAATTTACTGAATATGAACCAGTGACCTGAGGGCATAAAGCTCTGTATCCCATTAGTAATTCCATGAGCCATTCACTTACCTCACTTAGGGCATTTTAAAAGCTCTTCTGAAAAAGAGATTGGAAAACTTTCAGTACGTGGCTGTCAGAGGGACTAAGAGGAATAACTTGGAGTTATTCTCCCCTCCGGTACAGACCCCAAACTCAGTGCAGCAAGCTGCCTGCCTTCTTTAGATGCTACCCGAGAAACATGTAACAAAACTCTTATCAAAACAATTTTGATACATCCTGTGTCTGCCAAGAAGATGTCCTATACTCTGGACCTCTCATTTTGCTTTCTTTCGATTACACTGCTTGTCAGCTTGCATTACAGATGAGTAACACAGAAACATAAAGACATACCCTGTGGATGAAAAAAATTCAGTTTTACAGCATGAACAAGCTTAATCATACATAGTAATTACATCAGTAAGTGGTAACAATTAATAGTATCCTAGAATGCTCCTTAAATCCAACGGTAGTAATGTTTAAAAGAGAAATATATGTATAAACAATTAATAAAGATAATTACAATCCATATAAAGAAAGTATATATAATACACATATATAATAGAAAGCTTTCTGTCAAAAATTTCAGAAGCTGTTTCTCTGGTATACGAGTTAAAACTTTGTCAGAAGTCAGAACGTTGTAGATGCCATGGAGAAGTACACAGGATGTATTGTCCCTCCACATTCTGGCAGAATGGGACAATCTGTCTTCTGAAGCTCTTCCAATGATTTCTCACTGATGTACCTCAAAGTGCTTTACAAATAAGTTCATGTATTTACTCCCACTGGATTGAAACTAAGACTCAAGGAAATGCTATAATATCAAGGGCCAGTGACTTTCATCTCGGGGGAGAACCAAGGTGTCTTGAGTTCTTCATGCTGGAACTGGTGGTGATTTTTCTAAAGGTGTGGTTCATAAAAAAAAAAAAAATCTGTTCGACTAGCAGTAAACATTTTGAGGAAAGGATAGTATTTCACACATGTTTGACCTCAGACTTTTTGGAAGAATTTTCAAATATATAAGACCCTTTGACTTTTGCAAAACCAAACCAAAAACACCTGAATTATCCAGGCTGTTTAAGTGGTTGACAATACAATTTCCCTAATCCATTTCTTCCCCAGAGTTTTGGAGAATAACCTTTTTTGAGATTTCTGCACTGAGCACAATCGATGATGGATAATTTTTTTTAAATCTTAAAACTGGGATAATGTGTCTCACCCAGTCTTACACTGTAGGTTTTATATCCTTACTTTACCTATACTGCAAGCTCATGTACCTATAGGATGTGTTAATTGCAGATCTTTGTTGCCTTTCCTGAAGAAGGCTCTAAGGCATTATCTAATAAGCCTTTCCTAGTATCTGACAAAACTGTTATGCAATAGCAATATCTGAGCTATGTAACTACATATATGTCAGAAATTTAGAATTAGTTTCCCAAAGTCATTATATACAACAACAAAAAATAGAAAGAGTATAAATCAACAAGAGAAGTATTTTCATGTTGCCTCTTTCTTTGGGAAAAAAAATGCCACTCAAACAAGAAATGATCTTACTCAAAATTCTTGAATATTATAAATCTAACTTTATTATTGATACAAGAAAATAGGACATCAAATTGGAATAAATATACCCTTCAGCTCCCCTTGGTACCACTAGTATTTAGCAGAAAGGTTGTGTTAACACTCGAAACAATACAACTGACCCAAGAAGACAAACAAATATAACAATAACAGTTACACAAATGGGTGAACACAAATTTTATTTTTTTAAATGGTAAAATTATTTTTCATTTGCTTTCTTATTATACATTCAAGAGGAACCTACCCGTGAAATAAGTCATGACTTATTTCTGCATTAAAAAAGACCAAGCGTATTTTTATAGGGATTCAGGCCTTTATTCACTTTAGCATGGAACAGCAGTGGCTTTGTGACAAGTACAATAAATGTTAGTTTTGTGTTCTGTTCAAAAAATGTATGCATTAATATGAAGTGCAATTAATATACTTCTATGCTGAAAAGCATTCTACTATAAAAGATGAAGTTACAAATTTTTTGTATGATGTTGAATACAATTGTAGCTGGATATTGTTTTGACTTTTTAAATTTTTATGTTTCTCTGAGCTATTTTTTTCCTTT
>JASVER010000072.1:5074245-5200147 GCA_030449065.1 Oceanodroma leucorhoa | reverse complement strand
CCGTCGGTGCGTGCCGGCGCCCATGAAGCACGGCCGGGGCGCGGTGCCGGGGCGCTGAGCGCCCGCGGAGGCTGCGCTGCGCCGGGCGGGCGGCCGCAAGTGCCGGCCACCATGC
This sequence comes from Oceanodroma leucorhoa, assembly GCA_030449065.1. Lineage (NCBI taxonomy): Eukaryota > Metazoa > Chordata > Aves > Procellariiformes > Oceanodroma > Oceanodroma leucorhoa. The sequence continues at coordinate 5,200,032 of JASVER010000072.1, read as the reverse complement.
AGAAGAGCGTGCGGTATAACGAGGGGCACGCCCTGTACCTGGCGCTGCTGGCCCGCAAGGAAGGCACCAAGCGGGGCTACCTGAGCAAGAAGACAGCGGAGACCAACCGCTGGCACGAGAAGTGGTTCGCCCTGTACCAAAACGTGCTCTTCTACTTCGAGGGCGAGCAAAGCGCCCGGCCCGCCGGTATGTACATGCTGGAGGGTTGCAACTGCGAGAGGGTACCGGCTCCCAAGGGATGCGCCGCCGGCAGCGCCAAGGATGCTGCGCTGGAGAAGCAGGTACTGCCGCGCCCCGGCAGCCCTTGGGCGGCTGCGGGGCGGGAGGGAGGGAGGGCGGGCCCGGGCGCAGCGCTCCCGCGGTGCGAGGGGAGAGCGCGGCCCTGCTTGAGCCCCGGCCGTCGGGGCGCTCGGGCCGCCTCCCCTCGCATCCCCCCGGGAGGGTGGCGGTGACCGGCCCCGGTCCCCAGGCCCCAGCGGGGAGGTCCGTGCCGCTCGTGGAGTGCTCGAAAGAGCAGCAGCCGCTCAGAAAGTGGCAAGGCCAGCGGCTTTCCCATCCCATCTAATGACTCTTCTTCCTTCCCCTTTTCTTTCCCCAGCGTCTGCACGCCTTATTTCAGTAGGGTGCCAGGAGAGTAGCGTCTCGCAAACTAGGTGTTCAGTCATCCCAATGCTGACGCTTCCTCTATATAGCTACGTGTTTCTGACCAAACTCAGCAAACAGAGGGTGTGAGGGGCCAAAGTACCAAAACAGCGCAGGGGGACTCTAAGGCATCACTGAGCCCATCCCTGGGCAGCTGTGGGGCTGCTGCCTCTCTCAGCGATGCTGTGAAGGGTAACAGGCTCTCAGCTCTCCCTTGGGAACCCCTCCTCCAAGAGCTGGGCCAGTGGCTGGGTGGTGAGGGTGAGCCTGTGCCCTGATTTACAGCCTGCGCCATTCAGCAGAAATCAGCGGGTTCTTTGCCAGGCAGGTGTTGTGAGGCCGATTGTGTTTGTGATGGAAATGGTGGCACAATGCTTGAGCCAGGTCATGAGTGGCTTTCATTGGGCAAAGAACACTGAAGACTTTGGTGGGATTCATTCCCATTAGGGGTGACGGTTCATGACGCGTGAACTGCCGAATTCCGTCCCCCCCCCCCCCGAAAGCTGATCCGTTTGACATGCGTGTGTCGAGCAAGGTTAATGGTTAAATACTATCTGTGTGTTACATAACCGTGAAGAAAAAGGACACTGTAGTTGTTCAGTGTAGATAGAGATTGTGTGTCTTAACCACACGCCTCGTATTGCCTCATGTAAGTTCTTGATCTTATTTGCTGCCTGGTTGAAATTTGCTTGAATCTGCATCTGGCATGCCCTAACGCCTTTCTCCCTGAATAGGAGAAACCAAACAGGTGTCAAACTGGTTTGGAAAAGTTTGAGTAACTGTAAGGAGGGTGGTTTCGAGCTGGCTGCAGGCATTTCCTGCTGATTGTGAGAAAGGGACACAGACCAAAGTCAGCTCCTGAAAACCGGCAAATCTGCATGCTGCGCTAGTGTGGTAACTTTGCAAGGAGAGCTCAGAACATTGTCTTATGTTTGTGCTTTTTTGCCCATTTAGAACAAATACTTGTGTGCTTAAGCAGCCTTTGAGATGGTACATAGTTAAGCAAGTGAACTTTGGGAAGTTGGGATGGTTGTAGTTATGTCATATTCGTCTGTCACATATCTTGCTTGTTGCTTTGAGGCATGTTTTTGTAAACATTGATAAATTAAACACTGGAGGATTCCCTAGATGAAATTAAACATGAGTATTTCCCTGTCCACTTTACATTGGCTTAGCATGCTTGTTTATCGGTAGTGGTGTTAAACTACGGCTTGACTAAGAGAACTGTGTGAAAACAATGCCTTTCCGTATCTGTTCTCTGGGAATCTTAAGCTGTGCTTTTATAGCGATGAATGTCAGAGTTGTTTGTAATTACATTTAGTGGTGCAGAGACAAAATAATTACAGGGGATGAAGCTGAATTTTGCTTTGCTTTAAATATCAACTATGTTCATGTTTTTAACAATAGCAGACTGCTATTAAAGAAGCAGAAGAACACTTCATTTTTTTTTCATGGGATCCTAGTTTGAATTTTCAAGGCAGACGATCAGAAAATATCTTCTTCATGTTCACCTTTCACTTGATGCAGAATAAAGCTTCTGAGTGTTAGCAGTTTTTACAGATGTTTATTACTGAAGTGCACTCTTGTTTGTATATTCATATAGACACAAACCTTTGCTAAGGTGTACAGGAAACTCCCTCAGCGACTAAAACTGATCAATCACAAGAAAAAAGAGAATTATTTTAAAATTAAAAGCAGTCCTTTTTATTCAGAAAATATGCTCATATTCTTACAGGTGTAAAGTAATAAATGTGAACCTTCAGTTTATTAACAGAGAAAGAAAAAGTTATTTTATTCAGATAATAATGAAAACTCAGTGTTGTACATGTTAACTACTGGCAGTGTAAAAATGCTGCCTAAATTTAACCACACAAATGTATTAATGGACTGAAAAAAATGAGAAGCTCTATGCCAGTTTTTGAAGAACTAGATCTCTCTTCTCCAAAAGAGAGAGAAGGAAAAAATAGTCTCTTTTAGTTTGGGTTTTCTTTACCTAGGTAATTTACACATTAGAGTGATATGTGCTATAGAATTACACAAATAAGGGAAAGAGAGGAAGAAGAATTAATCACATGAGAGGGCTTCATCACCATCCTTTGAATGGATATTTGGAAAATCAATGCATTTGCCGTCAGTTATGTAACTGAAGATTATGGAAAATGCATGGAGGACAAATAGATTTTGTTTTCCTTAGTTTACAGATCCTTTTAATTTTAGTTTGAGGTGTTTAAGGATGGCTTGTTAAGTCATATGCCAGGTAAGAGCTGTGCTGAGAAGTTGTCAGAGTTCAGTGGGGAGAGTGTCGGACCTGTACTTCCCTATACAGAACACTGTATTTCGGTCAACAGATGTGTTCAGGTTTGGGTATCTGTCTCACAACAAGCCCAGCAGCTGAATGATTTCACATTTAACCACTACTGGTGCTGTTATGCCCTTCCAGCAGTCCATCATGAGGGGACATTAAAGTATCCCAGGAACCGTACCACTGTTTTGTGGAAGATGCCAAATGCCTTCATAAGATCTGCTATAATATTAAAGTATTAAGAGCTTGAAAAAAATTTGCCACGACAGAATGCACTTTTTTTTGTCTTTTCTGTTAAGGTATTAGTGTATTTTTTTCATTCAGAAGGATATTTGCTTCAAAGCAAATTCTTTTAAAAGTATGGTACCTTTCTTAATATTAACAAACTGCATAATGCATGCATCAGTTGATATTCTGGGAATACAGGATCAAATCGAGTAAGTTGCAGATATTAAATGATTTTTAGGAGAAGTTTTTATTTTTAAAGAAAAGTGTTTTGATCTCCCTCAGATTTTAGAAGAGTTTTTGTAAATGTCAAACAGGTGTTGGTATCCACTCTGGTTTCACATTTCATAAAAAAGACAGATTTATTGAAAGAACAACAATGTGGAAGAAACTGAGTTTCAAAATAGCAAATTAGGACATGAAAATACTACATGTGAAAAACTTAAGTTCTGATATTAGTTAAACTGCTTCTTCCCGCAGGAACTGTAGGCTGTAAACAAGTGCAGCTCCCAACAAGTCCTCCACTGTGACAATGACAGACTTGATGAGAATTAATTTCAGCTTTTGTTTCAAAAACTCTGGAAAGAGAGTGGCTTTGTCTCAGTGAGTGGCTAGTTTCTTTCAAAAGTAAAGTACAATGCCTAAAAACTATGCTTTCTGCCGCGTTTCATAGGAGACTGACACTTGTTATCCAGCAAGTTCACAGATACTTTTTTTTAAAGACTGTTGGAAGCAAGTGACTAGAGGAATGTTATTATTATTGTTATTATTATTATTGCCTGCATTGGGAGGAGGCCTGTATGCTTAGTTTCTTTCATAACTGTGGATTGAATACATGGAAATGTTCTGATATAGTTATTAGTAACTGTCTTAGTGTATTTAAGCTTGTAAATGTTACACGATTTGAGCAGAGACTATTCTTTGTATCTTGCCTGCAATAATCTTCCTCCCACTTAGCAAAATTAAATGCAGTATTAAGTCCATGTCCCCAGATTAACAGAATCCAATTATTTGAACTTTTTCTGCTTACTGTAGCTCTGTATTTATTTTATAAAGGACATGGTGGTTTTGTGGTGTTTGAAACTTCTCCATTTTACATACATTCCTGGAAGTGATAAGTCAGGCATATGCCACCAATAGCTTTTGCTATACCTCTCTGCTAATTTAGTGTATATAAAACCTAGCAACAGTGCTTAAAGGTAATTTTTTTCTGAAGATATAATGAATTAAAAGTTAATCTCTTAACTTTTATTGGGCAAAAAACCCCCATGTTGTTCAGCATCCTATGTCTGTTATATGTAGTAGAGGAGTGGTGTTATTTTTTTGACAAGATAGCTTGCCACCTTCAGGTGTAGTATTGTCCATAAATTTTACTGGTGTGGGCATGTGGGGAAGTAATTCCCTGGGACGTTGCAGTGCAAAGGTCCACCAGAGATACCCATGTATTAAAAATCTTTACATTTCTAAAATTTAAGAAATAATAGATGAATTTATCTTCTTAGTATCTGAGAAGAAAAAAAATTGTTGGATTTTTTTTCCTCCAAACTTTATTTTTTTGGATGGACTACCTTCAACAGAAGGAGTTAATTAAAAAAGATGGCCAGTGGGAAAGTTTTAAGATATTAGTGCTATTGGGATTAGTGTTTTTGTAAGACCACCTCATCAAAGAGTCTTTAAACTGTTCTTGCATGAAGACAACTTTGGGGTAACTCGCTGTTGTTTACTTTCCCAGGTAATCCCTGTCGCCCCACTGTTGTTCTGTCACTGTCATAAGACAACATAGTTTGTGGGCACATTCAACGAATACATTGGTTCAAACTGTTTTGATATGCTTTTAAGGAGTCACTGAAAAATGAGTCACTGTGCTTAAGGCAAGCTGCAAGCTGAAGTGATTGCCTCTGGCTCTTCGTGAAGAACTGTAAAGTGAATTTATAGTGTGCTTTCTAGCTTAAGGCAACAAGTGGTAAATAAATAGAAAAGTATAACCCTTGTGATCTCTCCAGGGACTGAACTTTGCTATTTGATAAATGTTTTGTGTTTACCTGCTTGCTTAGTAATGATGAGCACATTTCAGGGCTAAAGAGAAGAACAGAAAATCTCATGACCATATTTATTGCTATTTTGCCAAAATTTAAGCATTTCTTTCTAACTCTTGAAAATGTATGTTTTTGCTGTAGTGTTATGAAATGCACTGTTTGTAACTACAACAAAGTGGGGAATGTACCCAGCTGAGAATTGAGTTACAGGTAGAAATAGTTTATTTTTCAAATGCCTTCCTCTTGAAATGTTAGTTAAATCCACACAAATGTAACTTGGGAAATATTGATGCCATTGAATAGTTTAATATTAAACCTTTGGCTACCTTAATCCATGTCAAGTGACTTTGGTCAGGAACTGGAGACTGATCTGTTGCTTTCTGTTCTTGAGTGTCTGTCACACTTGAGGGCAAAAGGCAACAACAGACACCACCTGAATATCTTAGACTAAAGGGTAGTTAGAACGTTGGGAATGATGGTAATAAGACCAGATTTTGGTGAGACAAAGTATTACTGAAGAGAAACCAGAGGGTGAAGTCTTTAACATTTCCCTGTGAGGTATGGTAAGATCCTGAAATATTGTAGTATGCTTTAACAGAAGTGCACACCCCTTAATTACGTTATTGGAAAGATAATAAGATCCAAGGCAAATGATGTTTGGCAAAGGCTTATTTGTGGGGTTGCTGGGAAATCATTTTAGCTAACAGGTGAAATGTCAGCCAGTAAAAGACTGGAAGCAGGTTAGAACTGAATTAGAAATGCATCCCAAAGCGTAAAGACCAAAAATGTCACTTATCATGTAAGAATAATGTGTTCCACCTTCTCAACCTTAAACATCACACGAAGGCTGTGCAAAGTGACCAGAACTTACATACAGCAGTATAGCTCTCGCCGATAATGTGAATACTCAAACTACATATAAAATAAAGTATCATAACAGTTTAACACGAATTTCATTCTTCCACCAGTCTTATACTCAATGCTACTACTTTTTGTCTCCTTTGTTGGCAGAGTTGCATCGATTTTGCTTGATCTGTTTAGTTCCTCAAATATAAGAGGAAATTTGTAGAAAACAAAAAAATTCTGAGCACAAAAATACAAGTCAGTCCCTAATCTGCTGAATAATTATACTCCATTTATCTTAATTTGCCTTTATTTAACTTTTAAAATAGATGTGGTTTTTTTCTTCTTCATCATCATCTAAGCAGACTGGTAAGGCACATACCCAGTTTTCTGGTCACACACTACCGATTTTAATTTCTCACTGTGTACCTGAATAGAAGATCCAGGCAGAGCTTCTTCAATTTATGTAGTAATATGGCAACATTATAACAGTCTTTATATATTCATATATTATGTATTACAATGTCATCATTAGTAATATAGCAGCAATTTTTTTGATCCACTAGCTGAGGATTTTTCACYCTAAGAATCTGCATGTACAATAAAAGCTGACATTGTTGCTCAGTTTGGCCCACATATATTACAATTACCAGTTTTGTCCTGCCACTTGTGATATGTCTGCATTACCGAGTAGTTTGTGCAAAGAGAGGATGGACAGGGCACGTTTCGGTGCAGCCTATTATGGTTCCTGGTGTGTATGTCCAAATTGCATCTTGAGCAACAACAACATCCAACCCAGTTGGTAGTGCATAATGCCTATATAGAAAGCTGATTGCTGCAGGACCCTCCGTCTGCATTGCAAGCAGGGCACTCTACATAGTGTCCTGCTGTGTGACTTCCACATATAGTGGAGCAGATTCACAGCAAAAAGAACCCCTTCAGTGCAGTAAATCAGTGCAGCTGGTGAAGATAGCGAGGTCTGAAAATATCAATCCACTACTTTTGGCTGTTCTTAGCAACAGATTTTACTGCTAGCAGTAGCATACTTCTCTAGATCCACCTTTTCAAAGCAAGTTTGGTGCTGTGGTGCTGCGGAGTCTGAGGCAACACGAACCCATTTTTCAGTGTGAATGTTCCAAGCGTTTTCACTTTGTGCTTCCTAAAGTGGTGATGGTCTGGCCAAATTTAGGTACTCTTTCATAAATCTGCTGCGGGGAGTGGGTAGATTCTGTCTGGATTAAAAACAATATCGATGTTTGCTTTCTGCCTGATTGTTGGTCAGCCACAGCAATTCAGAAAGACAGTGTCATGCACCTGTTCATATACTTGAGGGAAAATGAGATTCCACATAGTACCTCTTCTCAGTTTTTTCTGTCTACCAGCCATTACTGATGCTGAAGATTGATTGAGGGACAGGTTTTTTTTAACACTGTGCCTCTGCACTAGATGTCTAGGAACATATGCGTACAATCTAGCGTACACTAGATTCCAGTAGTGGAATGTGCAACTTTAGGCGCCCCACATGAGCTAGATCCTGTTGCAGACAATGGAATCCTAGCCAGTACAGTCAGTGAAGTCTAGAAGACTAGTCACCCCATCCTAAATTAGGTATCTACATTTGTTAAACTAACAGACTCCACCGACTGTAGTGACTAAATCTCAGTTGATTGTTGAACTCAGATATCTGGCTCACATACATATTCCTGTGTCCTGGGTGCCTCAGATAACGTGTTCTGCTTCTGTCATGGGAAACATCTATTGGTTTTTCACCCAGCCAGCCATGAGATTTGAGTGTTCATGGCTGTAGACAAAGTTCTGAAATCTCCCATGATGGATCCTAAAACGTACTACGTTATTGCTGTTTTCTGTTTGATGTTTTAGGTATATGCTGGATCCTCACATATTGGCAGTTGAGGATGATTGCAGGTGACCGCTGGTGCTTTTTCTTTCTGCTTTCTGTTCACTTCCTCTCCCTTATACAAGATGTTTCTCCTGTTGCAGCAAATGCTGAAGATTTTATATTCTTCTCCGGAATTGTGGAGATCGTATTAAATGACTTTGACGGAGTCTCTCTGATGTCCTCCGGAATGAAATCAGGAATTTATTTTTAACCCCATGCATTCATGGATGCTCAAGCATGATAAGAAAACTGCAACCTTCTTTTGCACTACTCATACTCTAGTCCATTTGACACTCACAGAACAATTTTAGAGAAATATTAAAAATGCTTCTCCCTCATGAATCTGTTGGGGAGAATTTAAAATTTATGGGCCACCTGCAAAGCTCTCTTAAGAGAAAGATGGAAGAAAACCTGACAGAAGAGTGGAGGGATACAACATTGATATCTGTGCAATATCATCACTACCCATGCAGATACCTCTGTGTACAGATGAAGGGAAGAACAGTACTAAATAACACTGAGGTGACAATACTGCTATTGCATTTGATAGCTTAAGTATTTTTACCTATTCCTAGGGCTTGACTAGGAACATCAGGCAAATGAGGGCTCCTGGGATGTTACTCAGCCTTATATGGGTAATTTGCCAGGTATATTTGTTGTTTTTGTGACTGTGAGGTCTTTTGGTGGTAGCTTTCTTGCCCCAAGAAGTATATGATGACTGAAGGGAATACCAGGTGAGCTGAGGAACAGTGACAGGGAGAAGCTCCAGATGAATTGGTGCTTCCAGACTCTGGAATCTTCCAGACTTCCAGAATCCAGGAATACCCATATTTTTGCGACAGCAGATGCGAAGTGTAGTGCTCGCTGGAGAGGTACACACCTTCTCCTTCCAGTGGCTATCCCAGGGCAGGCTGCTAGCCAGGTACTGCTGTCAGCTCAGTGTAAGGTCCAAGGGCTGGAGCAGAGTCTCTGGTCCTGCAGCTGCTCATTACAAGTATGAGTGTGTGTTTGTGCGTGTTTTCTGTCTCTTTTGCTCTTCTGTGAACTTGAAGGAGTTGTGTGCACAGAGTATATGAACAGGCTGTAGGGATGCAGGATTGAGCCCTCAGCAGTCAGAGGACAGAGCTAAGGCTTCTTGAACAGCCCAGCAGTCACTCTTTCTTCTGTGTTGTGATGTACTCTGCAGTTTCAGGAGATCCATTTCTTTCCTGGGACTCCTTTCTCATAAAGTATTCAAAAGAAGACTCGCAATTAATGTCCTGAAGGGGGTCATTTTCTATAGGGCTTTTCTGTTTTTTCCCCCATCCTTCTCTGAGTGTTTGTAGTACATGAGGCGTGAGGCTGCAGGAAGAGAAAGATGATTTCATGGTAAAATCAGAACACCACCTGTGGGGACTGGATGCTGTCTTTTGCCTAGGATCTCTGTGAAAAATTGCACAGATCACATCCACGAGGTGTTTTACGGTAATTAATCATTCCTTGTTTTGCGGACCCAGCTTGGCACAAGAGCTAGGCATGCAAAGGTAAAACTGGTCTCTGTGAAAGTGGTGATTAAAACAAATAAAAGTGCCATTTAAATACCAAAGGCCGATATTTTTTCAGATCTGGCATCCAAACTGAGTTGCATCTGAAACTGCTGGGTTTTGTGCTGACCATATGTGCAGTAATTCCTTCTTACTTCACAGGCTGTTGTGAAAATAAATGCATTAATTCTGAGGAGGCTTCTGAATGACATTATGAGCAGTGTCATAGGACATCATGTAAGAAGTTTCTGAACTCTGCTGATTGGTTTGCAATAGATAAAGTAGGGATAAGTGCATTCAATAATCAAGATAAAGCAAAATATGAAACCATGTCTCACTTACATCTGGTAACTGAACTAGGATCTCTTGGAAGAAGAATCATGTAATAAAGGACTGCAATCATTACACTTGCACGCATGGGACTAAATTAACAATGCACAAGGCAGCCTCAAATGTGGCGCTTCTCCTAGCCTCTGTGTACCTGGCTTTGTAATCTAATGCCAAAAATGAAAAAAAAAGAACATAAAAAAAGACAAAATAAAAAATAACATGAAATTGAGGTACAAATGCATGTAAAAAAATGAAGCTTTTTGACCCCCATGGTTATGTTATGGAAATAACCAGGTAGAGGCAATTCATTTTGGTGCAGATTTGTTATTGTGATAGGTGTAAGCTTGCAGGCCGTAGACTAGGGTTTTTCTCATATTTTTGCTGCCTACTGCAGATGAAAGTTTCATAAGTGCATTACTTGGCGGCCTGAGGGAAAGCCTAGCTAGCTGGTGTCCAGTATTATATGGTCCAAAATGTGCAGCGACCTGAGAGAGCTCTGTCATCAGTAGTATGAAAATTGCTGCAGACCTACAGGAAGTCATGTCTGCATCACATATACTAACAGGAAAATGCTTTAGAGAGAGATACTCTTCCCTGAATGCTGCACTGCATTCTTGTAGCTTAGCAGCAGATAACTTGGCTGCATGCCAGCGAAGTGAACGAAGTAAAGGCAGCCACTCAGATGTACTTGACAATTTAGAGTAATGCTAAGTGGTTCCATGTGAATTAAGTAAATAGATAGATTTACCTTTCATGGGGGGGGAGGGAGGGGGGGACAAGTATCTTCCCAGCTCTGATTTTAAATAGGTTTTCTTAAAGTTCATTGACTTTCTGCAAATACCACTCTATTTTTTTTTTTTTATTTTTACTTCTTTGAAGACATCTGAATGTGCATCGTATATGTGTTCATAGGCTGGGAGATATGGAGTAGAAGGATGGTTATTTGGGTTATGTACGTCCTCGGTGCATTTGCTTCCTGAGCCCCTCACTCCCTGTGGCCTCCTGATGACTCAGTTTCTTGACTGCCTTACTTCTGCACTAGTAACACAGGCCTAATAGTGCTTCCCATATGCTAGCATATGGGTAGCACCATCTGCATGGGGATATTTGTTTATCCTTGCAGTATTTTAGGGTGTTCATCTGCGGCTTAATGGGTGAATGCAGAAGTGGTTGCTGAGTTAGTCATAAGGTGTCATGTGCCTGTTTCTGCACACAAGAAAAGCACGTGGTCAGACCTGAGAAGTGCCTAATCCTACAGCTGGGGTATTACTCTTGTAACTGATGACTTTATTTCCCTCTGCCACTGAGATCAGTTGGGTACACCTCGCAGATTTGTCCTTCCAGGCAAAATGCTCTCGCTACTCCCGGTGACCTCACTTGTACAACCTCTTGTTTCAGGCAGTTCGTTTTTGATGCACTTAACTGAAATTGGAAAGAGTTCTTTCTCATTTTTTTTTGGTATATAAGTTATTTTAATTATAGCAGGTCATCTTAATATTACTTATGCTAGCAGGGTGTTTCTTCTCTGTCAAGACAGGATTTTTGTAATCACTGATGTTCATTGCTAGGCTAATACTATATGGTTGTACACATATTTTGCTTCATCTTTCTGGTGTCCTCCTCTCTGAGTCTTTCCCCTCAATGTTTGCTTTGCCTTGTGTAAATTTCAAACTGCTTGTTTTGCTTTGTCTTCCTGGTCTGATTTCTGCCCCAAAAATATTAATGCAGTGCTTCTGTGTTGCCTCGTGTGCGCAGTGCTGGGAATATTGTATGAGTTTGCTTAGTCTCTGTGCTCCTCTCATTCAGATCATACTAGAAAATGCCTCACTGTGCTAGCAAGAGGGAACACATGAACAAAACCAAGTACCTGTCTAAGACTTATTTCATCTCTTGTGTCCTTTCTCATGGCTTCTCAAATGCATTGTGTCCTACTTGTGCAACTGCTTCAGTAGCTTCCAAGGCAACAACGTTTTATTTCTTGGTCTGCTGAGAGATCCTGACTTTCTACTGTTGTTTTCAAGGTGGGTGGAGAAGTGTAAGCAACCAAGTTATCTTATTCTGACAGTGGTGTGGTGCACAGGAGGTTACTTGAAAAAGGAAAAGAGTTCATGTACTTTAATCAGCTTCCTTGCAACAAACTTGGAAGAAAGCAATGTGTTGTGAGCCCCAAAGAGTTGTTGTAGACAGTGCACTACAAGGTGTGGGTTATACCTGAGAGAGTACAGCTGTAGTATTTGTAATCTCAGTGGGAGTCCTTGAATGTTTGCCTTCATGTGCCTTCTAACCTGTCTCATGCTCACAGGCTGGTTTCCTGTAGTGGACACCCTTGCGACCACAATCTGCTTTGTGATTCAGCCACTTTCTTTAACTCATGTCTTGGCTACTTGGTCTTGCTATTGCCAGATTTCCACACCTTTAATTTTCTAAGTCAGGTACTAGATTTCTAGTGTGTAGGGAGTGTTTAAGACCTTAGGTGGAGACCTAATGAATTGGCTATATGACAAGTGTAACAGTGAATGTTGGGTCTGCTTTAAATGGCTTGTAGAATAAGCTGAATGTCCAGAAGGAGCTCTAATGATTTGCTTTGCAAAGGTCACACAGCAATTCCAAGTAATTTTGAAAGCAGTTCTGATTTTTGTCTCTAATATTGCTTTTTGACCTCTGTGGTGGAGTGTGAGATTTGTTAAGTAAGAAAAGCAAAAACATGCAGCATCCAAGGCATCTCATCTTTTTGAATTGTGTTTTTTCATCTTTCCTAATATGTTTAGATGTTTGGACTTTGCCTTCTCACTATAATGTCCCTATCTGGAAGTTACATGCAGTAAAAATAGAATTTTTTCCTTTAAATTACTCCAGTTTAATTTTAAAATTAAAAATTTTCTAAATTCTTGAGTGACTCAGGAACACAAGTCCCTTTGACTTTGAATCCATCCATAGTCTTTCATGATGTTTTAATGCAGTCAAGTGGTATCCAAACTTTCTGCTTGAGTGAACCTCATAGCATAGGCTTGAAGACTTGAAGACCGTAGAATGGTCATGGTGATTGGGAGAAGTTCCTGAAGCTGGAAGAGAGCAAATATCACTCATATCTTCAAGGAGGGCAAAAAGGAAGATCCAGGGAAGTACAGGCCAGTCAGTCTCACCTTAGTTCCTGGGAAGATGATGAAGAAAATCCTCCTGGAAAGCATTTCCATACGCATGAGGATAAGAAGGTGATTGGGAGTGGTCAGCATGGATTTACAAAGGGGAAATCCTGCTTGACCAACCTGAGAGCCTTCCACACTGAGGTGACTGACTTGGTGGACAAGGGGAGAGCAGTGGAGGATGCTTACCTCAATTTTACATCAAGTCTTTGATGCTGTCTCCCATAACGTCATCATTGTAGACAGCTGACAAAGTATGGGTTAGATAAGTGGACAGTGATGTGGATTGAAAACTGGCTAAACAACTAGGCCCAGAGGACAAGTAAAAGATGATGTTGAACATTCACCCAGCACATTTAGTTCTAAGACAGAACTGTTGGCCCAAATAGTAGGAATTTTTTTTGTAAGGGAAAATTGCAAGGCTTCCCACTTCTCTTTCTTACATTTTCCTCTCTGCTTGTTGTCAGGAAGTAAAATCACATGTGAAAAGGGATATATATGCCAGGACATTGTTTTAAGTTGCTGTACAATGATCAGTCTTACTTTTCTTCCTCTGGAAGAAATTTGCTATTGGCTCAGCATCTTAGCTGATGTGTTACTGATAACCATAATAAAAATCTGAATTCAAAATTTCTAAGAGTTTTCTGAAAAGTAAAAAGATGAAAATTCTTTCTGGCTTTTTGTGCTTGTGATGTGCTTTTTTTTATTACATACATGAGGGCAGTATGCATGTGGCATGGATTTCCTACTTTGGTTCTATTCTGTTTGCTGGGGGAGTGAGAGAGGTTGTTTTCTTTTTAATCATTTCCCATCTGATTTAAATTTGAAGTAGTCATTCTGGTTTGGCAAACGTTTACATTGTAGCAGGAAAAATTGTGCAACTAGGATAAACTTAACTTTAAACTTTTTGTGCTAATGAGCAGAATGTGATAACTGTTGGTAACTAGAGCTGAAGCCTTTTTTTCTTCTCTTGAGGTACTTGGAATATATCCATACTTCAGCGTTTTTCTGCTTTTGTTTTCTCCTTGTGCTGAGCAGTAATAATATTTACAAAATACTTAGTTTTGCTACTCTGGGAAGTGTTACATAACTTTGGATCTTCTTCAGGCTGTGTTTATTATAGAGGCAGAAAGAAAAAGGAGAAAGTGGTTGTTAAGCTTTAGTGTATTCAAGAAACTGTCAGAAGGGCTAGTGTTGGCTCTAGTGTGCATCTCTTTTTGTTATCTTTTTTCTTCCCAAGTTTCCCCTTATCCTTTACTTGTCCATACTGTTTATTCAGGTGGCATTTTCTTTTTTTTTTAATCTTCACCTCCTGGGATATATTTGGGGAATACCTATCTGGTAGTGAAGCTGCATGATGTATAAAACTGGAACACCTCTGAGCAAAGCTAAGCATTGTATGGGTTTATTCCGTAAAAGTGCATGAGTGGTGATTCTTATATCAAAAGCATAGAAATAAGCATCTCTCCTTTACTGTGTGTATATCTGATATAATTTCACTGGAGGAGTGGATTATTTAAACTAAGTGACTTCAGAGTTTAGACTATTCTAAATATATCAAGTGAGACCAGGTGCCTGATCTGCTTTAATACCATGTACCTTTTACTAGGGGTTGATCAGCTGCCATTTCCATTTATATTTCCTGATGTTCTTTCTTTATTCAAGGTTATTTTTAAGTAACCCAGGTCAGGAAGGATATGAGTGGGGTGGAGTGCTATGGGAAATGTGGRCAATTAATGGAAAACATATTTGGAAGACAGTTTTGGGAGCTTCCAAAGAAGTGTATTCAAATGTAATTGACCTGTTTGATTAAAAATGCTTATCAGAATCAGGCTGCCACCCTTACCCTCTTAAAAAACCCTGAATGTAGCTACAGCAAATTATTTAGTTATCACTGAGTAATACTTGTATCACTAACAGTATCCAGTTCTGCATGTATTGTATATATAACCTGCAGCTTTTATTATAGGTTGCTCATGTCGTAAGAATGTCAGTGTATGCTAATTTTTAGTTGTTATTTGGGATACTGGAGTATGTAAAATCTGCTTAAAAAACCAGCAGTCTCCATGGTCTGTTTTGAGAAAAGCACAAGGGTACTAAGGTAAAAATGTGAAAAGTTTCAGCCTAGAATTGTTGGCGCCCTCTCTTGTTTTTAACTTTGGGATTACCATGTGGCACAACAGATTATGACATAACATAGTGTCTTGGGTGTTTTTTAAAAATTAAGGACTTAAAAGGGAGCAACTAGTTCAGTGAGATACTTAAAACCCATTTTGTTACTGAGAATGGGCATATCTGTTTATGTTGAAGAAAAACTGTCTCATAGCACAATTTTTTATGTTTATAGCTATCAGTAGACTATAAAAACCATTTCTACCAAAAAATCAAGACCGGCACTAAAAAGTCTCAATTCCTCTTCTCTTTCCTTGTCTGCCCCTTTTCCTCCATCAGGTAGCTGTACTGGAAATCTTTGATCTCTCACTGCCTTAATAAAGTCCTCTTTGACAGGCAAGAGTAACTGCAGGTTTTTATTGTGCAGATGACATCATTAGCTGTTCCTAAAGCTATCCCCTCCAAGTAACTGAGGAAATATGCAGTATTGTAAACTGTTCTGTGATGAATGGATTCATGTGTTGGTCAGAGCCTTGCTACCCCCATGCTGCTTTGATGTCATTGTTGTGTTGGGCAACCTGTGAGTTCATTCCTGTTCCTGGGCGGGGTGGGTGTGGGGACAAGGTTGTTTGTATATATGTCATCAAAAATATCCAAGTACCCTTAGCAAATAACCTCTTCCAGTTAGATAGTAACAGAAAATTAATTTAGCAAGTTTAATGCATTTAAACCTGTAGCAGCCATTTGGGTATACAGAAAGCCTTAATCAATTTCAGTGCTCTCTGTTAAATACTCAGAGAAGCTAAATTAGAAGATACTGCTTGTACGTGGAGGAGCCAAAGCTGTATAACTGTAGGCGTCTTAGAGCTAGGCATGCTTAGCTTACCATACATAGACACAGGAAGGCACAGTAAGATACAGCAGACATTCCAGATTGGATTAAATGGAAGTGTTGGCACCTGTTAGCATAATAAACACAGAGTAGACAGCAAAAGTCCTTGTGATCATTAAAACAAAATATGCAATATGGACTTCGAAGAATGGAGAGATGCACTTTTTTTGTTGTTGATGTTGTTACTGAAAAATGCTGTGAGGATGTCCTTAAACTTAGCACTTGAAATACTTGTCTTAAAAACTTATGCTGAATTGTTCTTATGTACTAGTTAAGCAATATCAGCTTAATTTTTGGAAATGCTTGCCCATATTCACTTTAAATTGTTTTTGCAGCTGGAACATATTAGGGTCTCTAGGTGAATTCAGCTGTTTTAAAAATATCTTATTTTGCATATTGTTAAATATGACATACAATCTAATATATTTAGTGTTATTAAATATTAAAGTTATTAATATTTAGAGCATGGCAGTAAACCCCAAGGTTTTGGAAAATTCCTAGTTTATGTTTCCAAAGTATAGGTTTTCTTAACCATCTCTCATCACCTAGAACAGCTTTTTCTTGCAGTCCTGAAATGTACTTCATAAAATGTGCTTCATGGAATGTACTTTGTGAATGTACTTCATTAAATTTACTTAAGTGTATTTTATGAAGTTTTGCCTACATAACTGCTATCATCAGGGACTTCCAAATGTGGTAGTTATAATTCCTACTTATTGTACTTGGCACTCATCACACACTTGAAGTTGCTCAGCATTTTTTAAATTAATATATAACTTTTCTACCCTAACACAGGTCATGTTTTAAAATAACACTTGCACATCTCCTTTATGGTTAGCCACATTACTAAGCAAGCCAACTAGGTTTTCCAAAATCAGTTGACAGCCAGCAAGAATAATATGATTGCTTTAAGTATATGCTATCATCTAATGTATTAAAAAAAAAAAGTCGTGAAAATTTGCATTAAAATTGGTTTCCTAGTCACACACCTACACTCAGATCTGGAAACTGATGTCTGGTGCCTTGCCTGAGATATTCTGATGGTTGCAGAACATTAGATAACTGACAATTATGGTACTCTTCCCTAGCTAAACATTTCACAATAAATAATAAATCTTTGAGGTCCCCTTCTGATTTTCTGTATTCTGGTGATGTGTCTTTGTCTTGATATGGAGAAACACTGCCACCTTCTCTTAGTTCAGTGTGAACTCTCACTTTTTTCTTCGGACAGTGTTGTTATCCTGGCCATTAAGGTACTTATCTACAATTTATTTGAGAGCCTTTAAATGCTGAGGGGTGCATATGGCTAGAGACCGTTCATTTTAGCGTGTTTTTCATTGTAATAAATGAAAGGGATTGCCATGTTTCTGTAGTGATGTTGTGCGGTGCAATTTGTTGTTACCAGGTAATGTTTACATCTTGACTTCCTAGCCTGAAACATGAGTGATGTCAAAAATACCAACAAAGCTATGCAACTCAGTTCTGTTTACATGGCTCAAGGCAAAACACCACATGTCTGATTTACCTCTGTGGACTAAGAGATTTATCGTTATGGTGCACAGAGTACTTTTTAAAAAATGTTTAGGAAGGCAGAGCACTAGGCAATTCCTGAAGAGCTGCCACACACTTGAACTATCAACCCTGTGCTATAAATCAGACTTAATTACATGCCTTTCATAATTATTACATAATTCATTTTACAGAATGCTACCTTCATTCCTGTAACAGTAGCAAGAGTTGAGTATTGATTATGTCATAAGTTTCAATGTAAGCTTGACAACCATAGATCAAAAGTTCATCAAGCCCAATCTCCACCCTCTCTTAGTGTCAACAACTGATGGCTGGATAAGTGTGTCGTAACAGAGCATGTGTGATGCTTTCCACAAATGCTGTCGTAGGCTTTAGCAACTTGCAGTCCTGATACCCTGAGCCGAAGTTCATGCCTTTGCAGTTAACAGCCATTTTTCTTCCAAGACTTTGCCAAATGCCTTTTTGAATCCCTATAGGCTTCTAAAGCCTCCAGGGGCTGTTGCAAGTAGCTTGAGGGCTCACTACATGTTATCATAAAGGAGTACCTTTTGATTGTTAATCGACACATTAATGTTGTACTGTTCAGGGCTGATGAATCTGCTCCAGCTTAATGCCGCTGTGTCCAACCAGTATGAAGGTGCACAGCCTCATGCACACACAAATCGCGGGTGTTCAGTGCACACAGACCAACGCAGACACAAATGCTCAGCACTGGTGCAAACACAAACAGCACCATCCTGGTGCCACCACAGTGGCCTCATCCTGTTTCCCACTCTGGCTGATCAAGATGGAGGTCTGTTAGTGAGATATTATACATCTTTAGAATATAGATCCCTCCAGAAAATGGCCTAGACATAGTTCATTGAGCAGTTGGCTCTTGGATCCTCTTGCCTCCAGTTACCTCATGCACAGAAATGCAGACACACACAAATGGGTCTCTCCACAGACCCCCAGACTTTATGACTCCACCAGTAGTTGGCCTGGGCCTTCTGGCCTCTTCAGTATTTAACTCCTCCAGTTTTCTCACTCACAGAGACTCACCTATCCAGCCCAGGCTTACTTCTGTATTGATAGCTGGCTGACAGGTGACTTCTCCTGCTCACTGGCTGGTGTGGCTCGATATTCAGTAGCAGTCACATTCAGTCTAGTTGCTGGCACCACAGACACATGGGCCTCTGTGACCTGTCCTCCAGTTGATGGCCCTTACTGCTCCATACATACACATGCACACATATGCAGAATCCGCTCATTCAGGAAAATAGTTAGAAATGGAGTCTAAGAAGACAGGAGAGACTATGGTGATCAAGCACAGGGCATGGACAGACAAATGTACTGGCCAGACTGGCCCCTTTTACTGGCTTACCCCTCTATTTTCCCGTGCTTACTCTTCCCCAAACCTCCTTGATCCGTCCCTTTCCCTGCCTTTGATTCCTCCTCTAGTCATCCCATAACAAATCTTGTACAATCCCAAAATCCTCTTCCCTGCATCCCATAACAAGTGTCCTACTCCTATAGGCTCCATTCTCAGCCTGAAAAGTGATCTGGAGAGCCTTTCCACTGACTCATCTGGGTGGGTTTCTCACAATAATTTCTTTCATCTTTTCCCCCTCCATTTTCTTCTAGGCTGAAGAATCCCAGCGTGTATAACCATAATTGTACACAGGAGCCATTCTACACTTTTCAATTTGTTTCACTGTCTTTCTCTGGAACTTACAGCTCTGCCCTGCCCTTTCTGAGATGGAGAATCACACAATGACAAGATGGTTTGGGTTGGAACAGACCTTTGAAGATCATTTAGTCCAAACTCCCAGCCATGGGCAGGGACATCTTTCACTAGACCAGGTTGCTCAAAGCCCCATCCAACCTGACTTTGAACACTTCCAATGATGGGGCATCCACAGCTTCTCTGGGCAGCCTGTTCCAGTGCCTCACCACCCTCATCATAAAATATGTCTTCCTTATGTCCAATCTAAATCTACCCTCTTTCAGTTTAAAGCCATTGCCCCTTGTTCTCTCACTACAGGCCTTGGTAAAAAGCCTCCTCCATCTTTCTTATAAGCCCACTTCAGGTACTGGAAGGCTGCTATAAGGTCTCCCTGGAGCCTTCTCCAGGCTGAACAACCTCAACTCTCTCAGCCTTTCTTCATAGGATAGGTGCTCCAGCCCTCTGATCATCTTTGTGGCCCTCCTCTCGACCCGCTCCAACAGGTCCATGTCTGTCTTGTGCTGGAGACCCCAGAACTGTATGCAGTACCCCAGATAGGGTCTCACGAGAGTGGAGTAGAGGGGGAGAATCACCTCCCTCAACCTGCTAGCCGTGCTTCTAGTGATACAGCCCAGGATACAGTTGGCTGCCTGGGCTGCAAGCACACATTGCCAGCTCATGTCCAATTTTTCATTCACCGGTTCCCAAAGTCCTTCTCGGCAGGGCTGCTCTCAATCCCTTCATCCCCCAGCCTGTATTGATATCAGGGATCGCCCCAGCCCAGGTGCAGGACCTTGCACTTGGCCTTGTTGAACTGCATGAGGCTCACATGGGCCCACCGCTCAAGCCTGCCAAGGTCCCTCTGGATGGCACCCTGTCCCTCAAACAAATTGCCTGCACCACTCAGCTTAGTGGCATCAAGCCAGGATGATATACTACTGAAAATGTAGTTKGGCGATTTATATTCATTATGGTGTAGGGCCATTTTCTGTTTTGCTCCCATGCTGCTCCCAGAATTTCTTTCTGGTCAGTTCCAGGCCAGAGACCTGAGGTTTTCTGTTACAGCCCCAAGGCCTGATGAGTGCATAGTCAGCTCAGGGCTTATTATCATGCGTGTAAAGTACAGATTGTCTTTCACCATATACTTCTTTTCCTATTTATTTACACTGAATTTCAGCTGCGGTTTTAGCACTCAATTGGTAAAGCTTTCCTATAGAAAGCTTTATATAGTATTCAGAGACAGTCTTGTTCTATGCTACCTTGAATAATTTACTCTGGCAAGAAAACTTTGTTTTGGACATTAGATGCAATGTTTGTTTTAATTTTTTTTTTTTTGTAGAGGAAAGGTGACATAGATGTTAAGAAAATATGTTGTAGTCTAATTAAAATGTAGTTGTTATTTTTACTGTAGATTTACCTGTCACTAAGATAACTTATGATACATCTACACTTATGACTGAAGTTCAACATATCAAATTGGTCTTAAAGTAATTCTAGTTCAGGTAGCAGTCTAGTCATAGCATTACTAGATTTTGTGTGACTAACTGCCTGGGCATTCATTCAGCTGATATATGCTCATTTACTTTTATTATAGTTGGCTATTCTGAGTATTTTCTATTTTTTAAAGTATATAACAAAATTTGGCAGAAGTCGACTGTGAAAATTTCTTGAACCACAAAATAAAAATCTCACTGCTAAATGGAAAAGCTGCTAGCATGTCGTTTTCTGTGTGTTTTTAAATAAAAGAAAAGTTTAATGCATTTTATGCACACAGAGAAAAATGTATTTACCTTAAAATTAATGATGTCCCCTTTTGTTATGAAACTATTTCGTATGTTTAAGTCATGGTGTGAGAAAATAATTGTTTGTAAAACTGACATTTCAATTTTAAGCCATGTATCCGATTCACATAATTGACTGGAAAAATCTTTTGTGTCATTGCAGTTCTGAGTAACAGTCCTATGTGTGCAAACACTGAAGTGGTGGTGATCCTGTGTCAAAAATAGTTCATTAGCTTCAGTGCTAAGTCTTAGCAGTAATCATTACTAGTCTGACAAATGATATAATTTTAGTAACATGAGCCCAAAGCCTCAGGTTGTCATTCCTGTGTATCTAAGTACATGAGCAGCAAAGAGCTTTTTTTGAGGGGAATAGCGAGGAACCTGGGAAATTTGGACCAATGCTAGCTGAAAGTATAAGAGTTAAATAGCCTCCTCAGGACCAGATTCTTTTTGTTGTTGTTTATATTACCTGCTGTAAGAATTTTATGCTCTGCTAATCTGAAATGAGCTCTTTTTCACAGTACCTTTGGGGTCAAGACTGTGTTTGGCGAAGGAGAAGTTTTTGCCATGCCAGTGTTATAAACTGTGCCTGTGCCCCATAAACGGTTATTTGTTTTTCCAAGCTCTGGTGTTCTGCACACCGGAGTGGTACGGCATTCCCTTCTGCAGTGGCACAAAGGTGTGCAGAAGTGTTTTAAACTACTCTGTCTTAATATGCCCAGTACCTGTTCAGCTAGTGCATTTGGTATACCTCCCATACTTTAGCAATACTGACTTGTGTGTGCTTTATAATGGGCTAGAAGTGGCCAAGCATGAGGCTAGGAGCTTCTTGCTCCACAAGTTGCTCATAAGTAGTCCTTCTGTGGATGCTGTGTTGTGTGACTAGCAAGGCCCTGTTGGTCCGGGAAGTGCTAAGTAATATGGCCCCTAGGT
Source organism: Oceanodroma leucorhoa (assembly GCA_030449065.1). Lineage (NCBI taxonomy): Eukaryota > Metazoa > Chordata > Aves > Procellariiformes > Oceanodroma > Oceanodroma leucorhoa. The sequence continues at coordinate 5,178,135 of JASVER010000072.1, read as the reverse complement.
GATAGAAGGAGATGAAGCTGCAGAAGCTGCTGAGACCACCACTGTTGATAGCTGTATGACTTGGCATCATGGTGAACCCAGTTGCGGTTGCCAGTTGGCCATGAAATACCTGATGCTCCTCCTCTTCAGATACTCTGTCTTACGTATCAGCTATTAGCCAATGCTGGAGATGGGTTACTGAAATAGATGATTGCTTGCTTTGTGCCAGTATGGTCATTTAATTACTAAATTGACTGGCAGTTGTCTGACTCTTAGGAAGTTCCCCCATTATATTAAAAAAAAATTTCTAATATTTTTTGTGTCTATGAAGATCTTCACAAATTGATACCAAATGATTTTTTTTTTAATTTCTTTGATTTGTTTTATGAGTCAGCCTAATCTGTAGCATATAGTATTTATTTTCTCTGATATTCAAGGATGGAAAAATGATTATAGCAGGTGTAAGGTACAAAATTTCTTTTCTTTAAGGTACACGTATATTACTTCATAATTATAAAACATGTCTATTGATCTGTGTTTGCACTTGTTTTATGTTTTGTGGCTTCTTTTTTCCAGAGGTAATAAGTAAAATCTTTAGTACCTTTGAATAACGGGTTTTCTCTTCTGTACACTGAATAATAATGAATGTCAAGTTTTGGCAGTTTCTTTTTAGTTTTTGAAATTGAGCATGCGATGTGAACCACTAGCTGCAGACTTGCTCCTCAAATCTGCATGAGGTCATTTTAAAACCCTTGAGATGAGGGCAGCATGTAGTGGAGGTGGTACATTGAAGGGGTTGATCAAAGAGAACAGTTATTTGTTATGACCTTCAGTGTGTGATGGATTTTCAGTGTTTAGAAACTTGTTCGGGAGTTAATGCAGGAAGTAAGAAGGCTAAGGGGAAACAATAGGTGATGTTAACTGGAATTGCATCAGTTTAACCTCAGTGTAAGTGAAATCAGGGTCAGATCTAAAGCCCCCAAGCTCCTCTGCATTTAGTTGAAGTTTTGCCGTTTATTTCAGTCATGATAAGATTTCAGCCTGGCAGTCATAATTTAGCCAGGTAAAGAAGAGGACAGATTGTTAGGAATTAAACACCCACTATTCTCAATTATTCTAGTAGAGCAAATAGTGCTGAGTGTTTTACAGAGGCATTTTGAAAATCTTCATCCCAATTCTCCATCTAGCTATGTAAATAGCTGTATTTGGATTACTGACCTTCTTAGCAGGACATGGTGTTTTCTTGTATGCAAGCCCCAAATTATACTGGGACATTGTGATATTGCAGACTCGCCTTCAGCTTGTTTTGTTAGAACTCTGCCTTATAGCTACTTTAGCTTAATGACGTTATGATTACTTTGCTGTGTACTTTAGAAGAACAGGAATAAATTGCTCTTCGGTGTTTCAAATCTAATAGCTGGTGCTAATAGATTGGTATAGATTGGTACCTATGTTGTGAACGTTTAAAAAATGATCTGATACAAATATTTACAAGAGATAGGTCTCAGTGGTAACTTGAAATATCTAAAAAGCGAACTTTTAAAATTTACAGAGCTGTGACACTGCTTTTAATGTTAAGATTTGTTCAACAATTCAAGCTGCTGTTGTAATGGAAGAAAATTGCCTTTTTAATGATTGAGAAGTAAACGTGGTTAGTTGTGCTGCAAGAAGAAATTATGTACATACCTTTTAAGAAAAGAATCATCTTGCAGCACTGGTGGTGCAAGTAAAGCATTTCCATACTGTGTTTTGTAATAGCACATGCCTTTCTTTTAAAATTATTAGAAGGAAAATAAAGTCTTGCATCTCAATCAGGGAGTGGCCACTGACAGCAGCCACTAATGGCAGTGACTAAGAGTTGTGTTTTGGTAATTCTATTGCCCATTTGCAGGAACAGTTTGTTCTTCCCCCTTTCTCTGAATCGTTTCAGAACTGACAAGTGGCTGTGATCACAGATAGGATAATATATGGGTGGCTAATTTGAGCCAGGATGGCAAAACCTATAACCATAATGTGTAACTACCTGCCATGCCCACATGCTGTATTCTGTTTATATAGGAATTATTTTATAGCACTGTTACATACTGTGTTTTTACCCAGCAGTTTTTGAGAGACAACTGTAGCTTGTCTTCACAGAGCCAGCAATGGTTTGTTGTAAAGAAACAGAGTGGGAGCCAAATAAAAATGATCCCTTGGGTCTTGTTGACTGAATTTAAACTAGGTTGCATGCTTATTGATTACATTTTGAGTATCTTTGAGTTGGAAGATGTAAAGCAGGTGTTCACATGTCACAGTTTACACTGGAGCTGTTTACTTAACAGCATCGTATTCCTAGGCTCACACAAGACTCGGGTCACTTGATCTTTGCTCAAACTTCTCTGTGCGTCCCTCCTGGTCCATCCACAACTGGGGGTTGTGGACTGCAGCATGCTGTCAGCTCTGTACAGTAAACTAGCCCTCTAGTTCTGCATCCTGATGAGGATTGTTGTCTCTGTATTTAAGCAGTGAGGAATTAAGGCATAATTAAAAGTTGTATTCCTTCAAACAAGTGTACAAGAGTAATTGCCAAAATCAGAGCAGTACCTTTGCTTTGGGTAGTATCGTTCCAGGTCAGTTCTCTATGGTTGGATCCCGTAGAACTTCCTCACTGTCCTTGTTCCATCTGGGACAGAGTTAACTCTCTTCCCAGTAGCTGGAGGGGGTGCTGTTTTGGATTTGGTAATGAAAGGAACGTTGATGGCCCACTGATGCTTTGGTTGTTGCTGGGTGGTGCTTGCACCAGGACTTTTCAGCCTCCCATACTCTGCCAGGTGCGGGGGGAGCATAGCCGGGGTGGTTGACCCAACTGGCCAATGGGGTATTCTATACCGTGTGACATCATGCCCAGCTTAAAAACTGGGGGGTGGGGGGGGGGGTGGGGCGCACGGTTCCTTCAGCTGGGGTGAGCAGTTGCATTGTGTATCGCCTGTTTTGTATATTCTGTTATTGTTGTTGTTATCATTGTTATTATCACTGTTCTACTTAGTTTTATTTCCATTATTAAACTGCTTTTATCTCAACCCGCGGGTTTCCCTTCGTGTGCCCTCCCGATTCTCTCCCCCATCCTACCGGAGTGGGGGGGTGAGCGAGCGGCTGCGTGGTGTTTAGTTGCTGGCTGGGGTTAAACCATGACACAAAATTCTTGATGGAAATTTGTCTGTATGTGACGATAGTGATGGGAATGTCGCTTTGAAGCTAGAATTTTGTGGAACAGTATTCTCCCACTTCTCGTTTTTCTCCCCTACTGCAGCTGGCTACATCATTCATGTTTCTGCAGCAGGCAAGTAAAGTCACTTGGTTTTTATGCCACATCATTTTTTACATGGCAATACAGAACTATAATACGTCTTTAATGCTACACGTCAGTATATACAAGAATGCACTCTAAACATCTCTATAAAAACAAATGTTTCCCCAATTGCATTCCAAATGTAAACTTTGAAACTCTAGCTTTAGTTATCAAAAGCACTGTAGCTACTTTTGCATTGTTTTATCTTTGGAAATGATAATTTTAAGGGCTTGACAGAGATTGTTTTGTGGGTTTCTTTCTTCTCTTTAAGAAACCTGAATGAGGTTATCTTTCTGAAACTACGTCAGAAAGTAGGATGGCAATCTCCATAAATACTACAACTTCTGCTGTGGAAGTAGAATCCCATTTTTCTGCAACTGATAGAGCAAAGAAAGTTCTTAATTTTTTGCATTATAAAAGTTAGAGAGGAGGTGTCAGAAATAGAAGTGTAAGAATGAAAGTAAGCAGGATAGGAATCCAGGGAGGGTTTCTTTGGATGCTGGTCTTCAACTTTTTTGTTAGAATTATTTTGCACGGAAAAAGTAGTTTTAAAAAAACCCAAAAACTCTCACTCAGTTTACTGCTTTTTTCCCCCATATTATTAAGTACATAGTTTTGGCTGCTTTGATTGGATAAATCAAATTATCAGCTGACCACTGTGAAATGTTTGGCTTTGAACTGAGATGCGTTAAACTTCATTGGTCTATAGTGCTATGATGGCTCAAAGAAGCCAGGGATGCTGCCTTTCACCTTTTCTTGTATATCTTGACTCATCACTGCTTCCACTGCAACTGAGAGCCATGTGTCCTGGAAGACATATGACCTATTGTGCAAATGTAGCTTGTATAAGGATATATACACCTGTCTGAGGCAGGAGCTGCGTTACAGTTCCTTTTAGGCATGTACAGGTTGATGTGGAACGGGCTTCAAACATAGTGTTTTTTGGTTGGTCCATCACAATTGGTTGATTCAACACAAAGTGCTAAAAGCTTTTGTTTTGTTTGGATTTTATGTTTCTAAGTAGTTCTTGATATGATAAAACATTAGAATTTCCTGTAAGATAGAGTCATCTTCAATGATTCAGGCTTTACTATTACATTACATAAAAAATATGAATCATGAATATAATTTTGAGAAACTCCAGTAGAATAGCAGAGACCGTAACTTCTAAAACTTGATATTGGCAGCACTAAAAGAAAGTGCAATAACATCCTTTGAAATGATTCTGTTTGTGTTCAAGCTGAAGCTGATTTGGTTGCTCTGCTTTATTTGCCATCCTACATTTTTCAGCAATTTGTTATGAAAAGTGGTGTGAAACGAATGTAGTAGAAAGCAGAGCTTTATATAAAAGAAAAGTTCAAGACCTAATGAACTGTGCATTTCTGTCAAACTGGCAAGAAATCAATAACATTTGGCCATTAGCCTGCTGCAAAGGAAAAATTAGGATGCTGTTTTGCACTTCTCCAGCCAAGGCTTCAGAGATTTTATTGTGGAATAGCAACACTGCTACTGTCATGGGAAGGTTCTCCTGTTCAAAGATGATCTCCCTCAGGAACACAAATCTCTTTGTTTATTCAGGTTAGCTTGGGAAATCTATCGCTACTGGGGATGTGGCTTGACATAGGAAGCAAAATCTGAGGTTGCATAAGGAGGAACAAAAAATACTCTCTCTGTGGAAAATGAACAGAAAATTCCATTGTTCTGCATACAATTTACTGTTTTCTGGGAGAGTGAAAGTGATGCCTGTACTGTTCTGCTCCCTCTTCCTTAGCCATTTTGTGACTCTGTCTTCTCCAGAATGATGATGCCAGCTTAGAATTGCTCTCAGTTCTCACCGTCACCTGCTGCTTGCAGGGAAGTGACGTTTGACCAGCGGCCATGTGTATGCTTTGAAATTCTCAAACCATATGTCTGCGGACAGCAGGATCAGCATTTATTGCTACCCAGACTGTGTGCAGGACAGCCTGATAGCAAAAGTGGCTGGACTGAGGTGACACGGCCGTGGTCACTGAGCCGAGCAGCACCTATGACTCTGAAACTGAGTTCTGCTCTGCCCTTGACAGCTTTGTTACGAGTCTGCACTGGTAGTTGCTGACTTCCTGCAGAAAGTATTTCAGAAAGTCTGTAAGAGAAAATGGTATTAATTTAAATGTATGTAATACAAAATGTCCTAACAAACTGCATTGTTTGAGAATGAAACCATGCTGCATGCACTTTGTCCTGGGTAAACAGAGCTTGATCTCAGAAGAGCTAGTGGTGACACTGCTCAAGTGCTGATGCGATCCAAGAGTTGTGGAACATCTGGAAATGTCTCAGTTATCAGAAAGGTGCTTCCAAAGGTTAGTGTTAACCAACACAGTGCCAGAATACTCTCATCAGATGGAAAGGAAACTCATGCCTAGCATGAATAAAAAGGTTCTTCAACTTTTCTGTCATAAATCTTTGGTAAACACACTGTGCAAAAAAAGCATCACACCTGTTTGCTTGACACCCAGAATTGTCATAGCTCCAGGAGAAGAAAGAGTTGATGAAAGTGTATTATCARTAAATGGATTTTTGAAAGTAGTTCTGTAACTCCTTTTGGTATATTTGGTTTAAGCCTATTTTATTTCTACACAAGCTAAAAATCAGCACACAAAAGATAGTTTTGTTTCACACTTATACTTTTGTTTATGTCATCTATGAGGGGAGGAGATGCCTGCCATCGTATTACACAGCTGGATAGAGAAAGCATTTTTTAGAGTAAGTTGTACAAGCTCCGTTTTCCTAAAGAGGTGGCATTGGTAATGACATGATAAAAAATGGTATTTGTAGCCAAAGAGGGGCAGTGAGACAAATAGTGTATGTGCCTTTTGAAGGTGTTTTGCCAGGATGCATGTATCTTGCAATGCTTTTACACAGTTAACAACATGACACCTCTAACATCTTTCACAAAACGTTTTGGTGATTTCTCCTCCATGCAAACTTCTGAAAGCAAGCTGCAGGTAATATGACCCCTGCCTTAATGAACCTAATGAGCTTTAGGTGTGAAATTCCTTATTGTCAGCCAACATGGCTTCACTAAGGGCAAATCGTGCCTGGCAAATTTGGTGGCTTTCTATGATGGGTTACAGCATTGGTGGGTAAGGGAAGAGCAACTGATGTCATCTACCTGGACTTGTGCAAAGCATTTGACACTGTTCTGTGTGACATCCTTGTCTCTAAATTGGACAGACATGGATTTGACGGATGAACCACTCGGTGGATAAGGAATTGGCTGGATGGTTGCACTCAGAGAGTTGTGGTCAACGGCTCAATGTCCAGGTGGAGATCAGTGACGAGCGGCGTTCCTCAGGTGTTGGTATCAGGACTGGCACTGTTTCACATCTTTGTCGGCGACCTGGACAGTGGGATTGAGTGCACCCTCAGCAACTTTGCCGATGACACCAAGCTGTGTGGTGCGGTCGACACGCTGGAGGGAAGGGATGCCATCCAGAGGGACCTTGACAGGCTTGAGAGGTGGACCCGTGTGAACCTCATGAAGATCAACAAGTCCAAGGGAAAGGTCCTGCACATGGGTCGGGACAATCCGAAGCACAAATACAGGCTGGGTGGAGAATGGATTGAGAGCAGCCCTGCCAAGAAGGACTTGGGGGTGTTGGTTGATGAGAAGCTCAACATAACCCGACAATGTGCGCTTCCAGCCCAGGCGGACAACTGTATCCAGGGCTGCATCACAAGAAGCGTGACCAGCAGGTCGAGGGAGGTGATTCTCCCCCTCTACTCCACTCTCGTGAGACCCCACCTGGAGTACTGCGTCCAGCTCTGGGGTCCCCAACATAAGAAGGACATGGACCTGTTGGAGCGGGTGCGGAGGAGGGCCACGAAGATGATCAGAGGGCTGGAGCATCTCTCCTACAATGAAAGGCTGGGAGAGTTGAGGTTTTTCAGCCTGGAGAAGAGAAGGCTCCAGGGAGACCTTATAGCAGCCTGAAGGGATCCTACAAGAAAGCTGGAGAGAGGCTTTTTCCAAGGGCTGTAGTGGCAGGATAAGGGGCAATGGCTTTAAACTGAAAGAGGGTAGATTTAGTTTACATATAAGGAAGAAATTCTTCACTATGAGGACGGTGAGGCACTGGAACAGGTTGCCCAGAGAAGTTGTGGGTGCCCCATCCCTGGAAGTGTTCAAGGCCAGGTTGGATGGGGCTTTGAGCAGCCTGGTCTAGTGGAAGGTGTCCCTGCCCGTGGCAGGGGGGTTGGAACTAGATGTTCTTTAAGGTCCGTTCCGACCCAAAGCATTCTATGATTCTGTGATTCTATGATTCTATGATTGTGAGAAACCTGTGTAGCTCCAAAGACGGAGAGCAGCTAGGCTTCAGGTTCAGCTGGGAAAATGTTCACTTCCTTGTTTCCCTTGTTAAGGCAGTCCTTTACGGTTGTGTCTTTGAAACATTTGACTCTGGAGTGGAGGAGAGGAGAAACTCTTTCTCACGCTCAGAGGTTCAGTTAAGGTGTTCTCAGTGTTTGAATGCATAGGAGGTCCTGCCAATGAATATTAACAGTGGTCCAGCAAAATCTCTGGCCATGTGTGAATAAAAATGTGGGGTTTCCCCCTTCCCCCCAGTACAGTGTAAAGAGTAAGAAATAGATTGTGGTTACTATCCTAAGTAATTTCCTGTTGCTCTGTTTGTACAAACCTTGTTGTTTGATTAATAGTGGTGGAATGACAAGTGTGATTAAAAACAGAGCATTCACAACCATTTTTATGGGAACCAAAATCCAGGCCTTCTCTAAAAGATGTGAAATGTTTCTATCCTATTGTCAAAGAATATGAGTAATTGTTGAGTTACTTAAAAAGGAAACGTCAACATTTCCTTTGCTGTATGCATGACACTCATTGGGACAAAAAATCAGGTATAATTTCTGAGTGTTTCAAGTTTCACATTGCATAAACTCCAAAATCTTTGTTACTAACAGACAACCTGTTGAACACATCACAACTAACATGATTTGGAGATCTGAGAAAAACCTGAAAAGAAACCACGTGCTATAATTGTAGTTGGATAAATTACTGAAAACTGAATGTCTGCTAAGTAGATCTTTAATAGTAAATATTATAAAGTGTGGATTCCATCTCTAATGCTGTTGGTTTTATAGCCTGAAAATAACTTTATTTTACACAAACCTTGAACACATTTCAACAATCTCCAGCCAAATTTTGAAAAGCAATTTTCACCTCACAGCTTCTATAGTACAATTCAGTTCTCACCCTTCATATAAAATGTTAGTGGATGTGACACTCTTGTCAGTGTGAGGTTTTCATTTATATGTTCATTTATATTATATTAGTTGATTGGATTATTTTTGGTTTACCTGTACAGCATGTCTAAACAGCTTCATCAGTTAAGGAAATTTCAGTGAATCCAACAAAACCAGGGGTTGACAATGGATAGTTGGAAGTTGAAAGAATACTACTGAGGATTAGAGAGGGGTTGTCTTACGGACTGAATCATCTTAATTGTTGCTTGGTCAAGGTGAGGTGCGTTGGATTTTTATTTTTTTTTGTCATTGATGAAAACCTGGAGAACTTAAAGGGTAGCAGTTTCAAGAATGTGTACGGATGTGTCACAGAAATTTGATCCAAATGTTTCTTCGTGGGTGAGATATGACAGGACTGAACCACTGGATCTTTGATGTCCTGAGATGAGGTAAATGTTTTCTTGCTCTGTGTATCTGAATGTACCCTGTATACTCAGGTGATTTTGAGATAGAGCAGTCCAAACCGTTGTCTGGTGGTCTTGAATGTCCAGGTGTGCCAATAGGCTCAGTTATAGTTTCCTCCAAATGGGCAAGCACTACTTTTCTACTTACAGTCTTTAGGGACGAGTTTGGGAAATGTAAGTTTAATGAAGAACTTGCTTCTGTGCGAGATATGGTTAGAGAAGTACTGTTTTCAGCTCTGTGGAGTTCATGGACTTCTTGAATGCCATTCCTTGGCCTCCTGAGTTTGGTCCAGGTGGGTAGACGAGCCAGAACTCCTTTTGGTGGTGTATGAGTAAATAGAAGGTGGAGGTCTAGGCAGGAGAACATGCTTCTGGTATTGGAATAACCTTGTCTTGCTTGAAACTAGATTCTGTCACCTTTCTTCCCAAGTTTTTTACTAGGTTATATCCAGGCTCCAAACCATAGGGCTAGTTAACCACAGAGTAGAGTGTGAACGTGGTGTCAACAGAAAGACATTTTTCCATGTCATAAAATCATTCAAGTTTGATAGGCAGTTTTGAAAACATTGTATGTGGCTCTTTGCAGTTGTCTTTTATTTTCCATCAGAGCCCTGGCATTCTCTGGTGCTGGCCACTGGACTGTACTAGTCTTGTCCCTCATCTCACAGAATACTGCAGTTGCTTGAAATTTTGAGTGTTTGTTTTTTCTGAAACTGTTTATAGGTAGAAATGCTTATATATAACAGACATGTAACAAGGTCTAGGATGTGCTGACTTCTTATTCTTGCTCCCCTATCGTATGTTCGCTCACTTCAGGGAGAGAAGCTCTGTTTATAGCAATCTTGAGTTGAACTCATTTACAGCAGATCTATATTTGAGCATCTTTGCACATATCCTTGTGTCTAAAATGGGCACCATAATTCTTACCTTGTAGAGGAGTTAGAAGATTAGTTACTGTCTGTAAAGAGCTTTCAAAATGACAAATCCTGGGTTTGCATATCTTCAGAATATAATTAGGAAGCCAGCCAATTAATCTGCTTCCTAGAAATTAATGCTTCAAAATTACTTGCTCTATAAAAATTGTTTATGTGCATGATTTGGGGTAGGTATACCTTTTTTCTCTTTTTTTTTTGGCATATGTGATGGTGTTTACTGAGAAATCCAGGCTCCTTTCTTGCAGTACACACTATATGGATGCAATCTTCAAAACTGAGGCCCATTATATAATGTCATTATTTACCTTTTTACTCATTATTTAAAATGAAGCTGCATGTTTTTAGTAGTGAGGGTAATTTAATACCTAGAACAATTGAACACGGGCTCAGGTGGGTTTTTCATTACTTTTTATGTTAGTATTGATTAAGGAGGGTCTCACCTTGATGCTGTATGTTTGATGCAGGAGCTGTCTAGTGAGATTTTTCTGGCCTATATTACATAAGTCGTCAGACTGGAAGGTTATAAATGTCCCTTCTGGCCTTTAAAGTCTGATCTTTTAATTAAAATAAATGTCTTTTGTGGGGCAAAACAAATACTAAGATAATTTATAGCTGAATTCATGTGGAGGAGCTCTGYGTCATTATCAGCTTTCAGACAAGAAAGTTGGATAGCAGGTGCTCCAGCTGTTGTTTGGACAAGGTGGGAAAGGCTGTCAGTACATGAAGAAAGGTTAGGGTTGCTACAAATGGTGAAGTAATAAGACAGAGTAAAAAAGGAACAAAACACAAAAAATCTAATTCCTGAAAAATATGTAAAACTGCCACTGATTATAGTATTCCCTGTTGTCTCTTTCTATTTCCCCCATCTGTCCTTTCTTTGTCACTTTGAACAGCACAGTTTTCTACTAATACAACTGTATGGTGCTTAGTTATGTGGTAGGGCTGTAATCTTGACTCCCTTTAGCTGTGCCGTGCTTGAGGAGGGACCAGAACTTGGATTAACTTGACTGTTCATTCCCTCCTATTTGGCCCCAATGGAAAGGCAGCTAATGACACACAGGAGAGGTGGAGTTAGAGACAAGAAGTGAGGAGCTTTGTCCTCAGCCTCCATGCTGGAATAGATCATCAGTAAGAATAATGGGATTTCCGTGCTCCTTTTTCATCGTTTGCACTGCAAACAGTTCACTACAGGACATCATGGTCCCAATATGTACCTGGCTATTCGCTGAACTCTCCACATACAGGTTGAATATGTGTGTCCTGAAAATGTCTAAAACTATGATTAAACCGAACTCTTTCAAGGGAAGTGTTTTTCCCTTTGCAAGCATAAGGAATATATTAGAAAGAAACTGAAGACTGGAAGGGATCTGAGGCAACAAGTGGTAGCCAAAATTTAGAGGTTTTATTGATAAGTGGGATCTGCAGACCTGAGTGCCATGTCCTTTTTCCAGTGCTTGGGAAGGTGAGAATCCTAGGAATGGGATTGAGGGCATACAGTGGTGAACAGGATACCTACACCATTAGGTATTAGGGAGAAATTTTGCTATCTCTTGGTTTAGGCAGGTTTGATTTGGCTGTGGTTTATAGAAAATACTTTTCACTTTATAGAAATTCGGTCTATAGAAAGTATCTTCAGGGCACAGTTACTGCATCAGTCACCTAAGGAAGTTAGATGTAGAGATATATCAAGTGTCAGTCCCAGAAGACCTTACACGTGGGAGGAGAAGCTCAGGATATGCAGGAAGGCAGCAGTCTGGGAATGCTGTGAATGTTTACTAGTGAATATACTGGTGTTGGGATGCAGCCTTTCAGGTCCCTAAAAAGTTAAATGAGGGGCTTTGTGGATTGCTGTGCCAGACTCAAGCATGGTGATACAGTGTAAGTCCCAGGTTGGTTGCCAAAACACCTTTAGGAGACCTGTCTCGTATACAGAGTTCCCAACAAAATGAGACGCTTAACCTGACTGTCCTGAATTCCAGTCCCGTACCTTCATTATAGACCTTATTTCTGTTCAATGCAAGGCACTGGAGACAGCAGTAGTAACGAGCATTGCAAGAAGAGAGAAAATGTCCTGCATCTAGGTAATGGACAGCTTTCTAGGCAAACAGCTTGTGGTTTCTGTCAGGACATTCCCACTTGTCAGTGTCAAATGCATTTTGAGACAATGGTACCCATGTTTAGCTTATTATTAGTGAATAATTTAGCTGCACTTACTGTGTTTTATCAGTTCCTGTAGGCTTTACTTTGTGAAATTTCCTTTTGTCTGAGAGAATTTTTCCCTGTTGATAAACTACTGCTGAAGTACAAATGGTCTGCATTGAAAATATAGCAGATGGGGCCATATTAGCCTGATTCTCTCATCCATGAAAGCAAATGCTATAGCCATTGTAATTTGGCATAATTTTGATGTAAGTCAACAGAGTTGCAGGAGAATTAAGGTCTGCAGTGATCTTTGTGTATTCCTTGATTTCTGTTTTACATGCAGGTTGGGTATGGTATTTTTTTATCGATATAGTAAGAGTTTATACAACTGGGTACATTTATGTATAATCTCCCTAATTCCAAAACTGCTGATTGCATATTTAACTGTAATGACCTCAGAATGCTGTTGCTCTTGGCCCAGACAATATTTGCAGAATGGCTCATGAAGGTGATTCACTGTCAGATGCCAGAATAGATTTTATGCAGTAGGTTATAACTTGATTAATCCAATATTGGTTAAAGAGAGAAGACATCAAGCCATCTCATCTACCATACAATATAGGGTGTCTATCTATATATACAGTATATATTTGGCCAGTGTTAAACCAAACCCAGAACAGATACTACAGCCCATCTCTGAATCTCCTCAGTGTGGGAGATGGAGATCCAAACCAATGCCTTCTAATGTGTTCTTGAGCCAGAAGCTTGGCAAATAAAAGCCCTATTCTCATTTACCTCTAGAAGTTTTTTTCTCTGTAGTCCTGTTCAATACCACATTTCTATCTACCAGGGGTGATGAAGTAGCATTAAGATGATAAAAAAACCCTTAATCCTTGGGTGCCACCACAAAGAAACACAGAAACTGAAATACTGCAGTGGCTCTCTAACAGTTTTGCAAATTACCTTTTTTTTTAAAGAATCAAAATCAAAACCAAAAATGCAATAAAAAAACAGGCAATAAGTAAGAGCCAGCACTTCATGAAAATGCCAGTGTATCTTGTTTATAATAAAGTGCGAAGCAACTTGAGGGATTTAAAAGACTCACATACCATCAAGTGAAATTTTAATTAGCTCCTGTAAGACTATGAGAAAGGCTTTATTTGAGTGGACCAAAGGTCCAACTAGTCTAATATCCTATCTCATATTGTGGCCATGTGGAACATGCTGGGGAAGGAATCACCTTAGGTACATATTTTACTTTTCCTCTCCTCTGAGACAACTTTAAGCTTCCAGTTATTTTCAGCTTCAAGACTGTCTCAATTCTGAGTATGTGAATTCTGTGTGTTCAGTAGCCCACAATTTCTGTACAGTGAACTCTCTAGTCTCCCTGCAACCCATTGACAGTGCATCTACCACTTCCTTTGTCAAGGAGCAACACCAGTTTACTACCAGCTGCATGAAGACCCACTTTCTTCTGTTTGTTTTGAAGCTGGTTTCTATGATGTTTATTAAATAGATTTATTTTTTTTTATTTTAAGAGAAATAGAGCAGTGGACCCCTATCCATCCATTCCATATCTTGTGATTTTGTAGACCCATGTTGTATCCCCAAAGTTGTTCCTTTCTTTGTACTGAAGAGTCTCAGCTTAAGTTTTTACTTATATGGATATCTGATTTGGACGTATGCAAGCCTTTCCATACCAGTTTTATCTTTTTCTGAACCTTTCCCATTTTATGTTGCCCTTTCTGTGATGGGAGGTCCAAAACTACTCCCAGTATTCAAGATGTTTTGTAGCATAACAGCCTTGACTACTTTGTTCTGTTTCTTTCCCAATCGTCCCTAGCACTCTGGTTTACTTTTTTGGCAGCTGCTGAACATTGGCCTGGTGTTTTCATGGAACTTATTCCAGGATCTTACTCCTGAGTGGTAGTACCAAGCACAGAGTCCATCTTTTCACATGTGAAGCTTGGAATGTTTTTCCTCACATACGTCACTTTACATTTGTGTACAATGAATTTTATCTGCCATTTTACTGTCTAGTAACTCAGGCGTGTTGAGTCTGCAGTTCTTCATGATAGGTTCTCATCATTACTATCTTGAATAATTAACAAATGTTGTCATCCTTTGTAATGCCTGTCCCAGTCCTCAACGCAATTCCCTGATAAGTCCTTTGATGACCTTGTTCCATTGTAAGAATTGACAGATGGTCCAATATTCCAGCTCTGTTTCCTAGCTTTTGATCAGATTTTTTTTCTTTTCATCTGTGGAGGGACGTTTTGCTTGTAAGTCCTAGATGCTTAAGTGTTTCCCTAAAAATCTGTCAAAAGCATTTTGAAAACCATATCATCATAATCCAAATGCTTGTTGACCCCTTCAGAGAACTCCACTCGCTTTAGAGATGACATCCTTTTACAAAAGCCATACTGACTCTTCCCAAGTACATCATATTAATTCTGATGTCCACTAATCCTGTTCTCATTATAGCTACTACTAATTGGTGTGTTACAAACATGAAGTGTACTGGCTTCGCAGATCTCCCTGGAAACTTTTAAAAAAATTGTCACAGTTTTCACCCTCCTTCATTATTCCATTCTGATGCAAATTTAATGACTATAGGCTATGAATTCCCTGCCAGTGCTGGTGGCACAGCAAGTCTCAAGACGTGGCAAAACCCAATCCTGGCATTTGCCTTCCCTTGACTCAAGGCACAATACTCTCCTTCCCACTAACATGCTGCTGATCCAGTGATGGGGAGGGATTGTTGTCTTCTCCCCCAGACATTTCCCTCACCTGCATACACTCATCCTTTTGCACTTGTTCCCTTTTAGGGTTGCTGCCTTCTTCTAAACATATTCCCTTCTTTTCCTTCCCTTTCTCCAGGATGCAAGAAATACAGAAAACATGTAATGTTTTGTATTTAAGAAGCTGGGCAAAATACTGTCTGAAAATTACATGAGTTAACATGTCCTTGAATAGTACAAGCTGCTTTGATTTAGACTGCAGTTTGCTGCTTTTCCTTCAAGGGTTATTGAGGAGACTTCAATTGCTGCAGTGATTGTGCTCTTCTGCCCAATAATTTACTAGTGTCTGAGATTGCATACAGGTTTGTCCTGGTTCCGTCTGGGACAGAGTTAACTCTCTTCCTAGTAGCTGGAGAGGGGGCTGTGTTTCGGGTTTGGTAATGAAAGGAACGTTGTTGGCCCATTGATGCTTTGGTTGTTGCTGGGTGGTGCTTGCACCAGGACTTTTCAGCCTCCCATGCTCTGCCAGGTGCAGGGAGAGCTGACGGGGAGTATAGATGGGACGGTTGATCCAGTTAGCCAATGGGGTATTCTATACCATGTGACATCATGCTCAGTGTAAAAACCGGGGGGCGGGGGAGGGAGGGGGGGGCATTTGGGGGGTTTGTCTCGCGCTGTTCGTTCAGAACACGTGGGGGGTGAGCAGTTGCATTGTGTATCGCCTGTTTTGTATATTCTGTTATTGTTGTTGTCATCATTGTAGTTTTTACTGTTCTACTTTGTTTTATTTCCATTATTAAACTGTTTTTATCTCAACCCACGGGTTTTCCTCCGTGTTCGCTCCCAATTCTCTCCGTCA
Source organism: Oceanodroma leucorhoa (assembly GCA_030449065.1). Lineage (NCBI taxonomy): Eukaryota > Metazoa > Chordata > Aves > Procellariiformes > Oceanodroma > Oceanodroma leucorhoa. The sequence continues at coordinate 5,162,449 of JASVER010000072.1, read as the reverse complement.
TCTTACCGGAGTCGGAGGGTGAGCGAGTGGCTGCGTGGTGTTTAGTTGCTGGCTGGGGTTAAACCATGACAAGGTTTCCAGATTCTGAAATGAAAATGTCTTTAGAAGTCAAGAATGAGAAATATTTTTAGCTTGTCATCTTAAATTGTAATTAATCGTCTCTCCCACCTTTTTTAGCCTTAAATGTTTTTTAACGTGCCCTTATAAACATCAGGTAGTGAATATAAGCCTTAAAGATACAGCAAATGTTTAAGCTTCGTCATGCCTCGCATTGAAGACAGACTTTTGTTAAGGCCCTTGATTTTTGGTGGCAGTCTTGCTACACAGACTAACTTTTCACAGTTGTTTTGCATTTATAATCTCCATTTTTATCAGTACTGATGGCTGGAATTTTCTTTTTAAATTATTCTCGAAGTCCTGGCTTGAATGATTAAACCAAGCCTGTGCAATAAGTCACTGAAAGATCAGGAAATAGCATCTAATGAGGTCACGCCACATTTAAGCTTTAAAAATGGTATTTTTATAGTATATTATGAAGATAATTAAGTTTGTTTTATGTTTAGTAAGAAAAGTTTAGGGAAAAGCAGTTCATAGGCAGGTAGCTATTACCACACTATAATCATTTACAAGCCCACAATACAACAAAATTTGGTAGTCACCTTGGAGTCTTTTGAAACATAATTTAAATGTTTATATGCCATGCTGATGGAAGGATAAGATACCAAAACTACTGTTGACACATGCATCATTTCTCCCATATGAGTTTTTCAATCTGGACATTCAAAGCTGACCAAATTTATGAGAAGCTGAATGCAGAAGCTTGCAGTAGGAATTGTCAAGCAGCGTTATTATCTAGGGTTGCAGATTTTCTGCCTGTGACAGGTAGCAGCAGCACCGTGGGAAGATGAGTGCTCATTCTCCTTGGTCCTTCAGTGTTTCAATAACTGAATTGTTGCAAGCATCACCACTAATTTACGTGAAAAGACATGTCGGGTTACTACAACTACTGGGGGATGAAAAAGAGTAACCAACGAAAGAGATGTAGTGATAAGTTATCAGGGGATAAAAGATAAGAGATAGGATAGGAGATGTCCTTTGTAGTTTCCATGTGAGGTGGAGGGAGGAGAATGCGCTGTGGGACTGTCTCTGTGCATTGGAGAGCGTGGCGCCTGTGTCGGCATGACTCTCACTTCATAAGCAGCAAATGCTTTTGTCAGTCACAAGGAGAACAGCATTCTGCTGTCGGGGAATTTAGTCTTAGGGGTGTCTGTATTGGTGGAAGCTCTACCTCAGAATGCCTTAAAAGTAGTGTGTTTCTTACAGGGCATATATAATTTGGATTGGTTTTTTTTGGGTTTGGGGTTTTTTTTGTTTGTTTAGTTTGGTTTTTGTTTTGTTTTTACCAGAACGATGTTTGGTTTTCCCCTCGGAAAGCATGGCAACTTCAAAGCTTTTGCTGTCTTATTTGGAATACGGCCATTATTTGGGCAGTTTTATAAGGACAGAGTTATGGTATGAACTGCTGTTAGTGGGGAGTCCAGCATACAAATCATTGTACTCTGGTACAGGACTTCTTTCACTCAGGGTCTTGATCTTGTCCAGTCTTGTCTCTGAAGTGGAGGTGCCTGTCAGCTCATTCCTTAGTCTTTCCTTTTCACTGTAGAAAAAAACTCTGATTAGCACTAGATACAAGTCAAATAAGTGATACACAACAATATTATTAATGTACCTTGATCCCATTGTTCTTTCCTTGACTGTCAGTCAAGATAGTGCCTTCATACCTATGCAAGGTATATGAAACTTACCCTCCTTTTTTTTCCAAGCTTTACTTTAGAGAACTCTGCCAAAGATGTTTTTATTAAAATGAAGACTTATCATTTTGCTTGTGCATACCTGAATACTGAAAAGACACCTTAAAATTAAATTACTGAACTTGTTTTGTATCATACAGAATGTTCCTTTTATCTTCTATGAGTCTGACGATTTTCAGAATCAACAATAACAAAAAAATTGTCCAACTGAACCGCGGCCTTAACTTGAAACACGAGTGCCTGCCTGCTAGTCCAACAACATGATGAACGATGATGAGGGTAGTTGATGTAAATGTGTCGTATAGTTCTTAAATATTTACTGTCATCACGTCAAGAAATTAATAGTGTGTATGCAGAAAGGTGGTTTTTACCTGTACTATACTGCAGGGATGTGAGGCTGAGCTGTTTAGCAGATTGAATGGTAGTGCTAAAATTATGTATGTCTATATATAAATATATATATATAGACCCACTCACATACACGATCAACTTGAAAATCTAATAATGCATCACAGATACCATCCTATTTTCTTGTAGTAAATTAGTTTTGTAAATAAGCAACATTTATTTTTAAAAGAGAATTCAAGGATGACTTAGAGATTCTTTTTCGAGGCATGTTACGATATTTTGCTTGCACTTTGCTTACTCTAGAGTTGACTGCTTCTAGGTAAGTGATATGGTAGTTGATACTGATGCTTGAGTGCAATATGCATGTTTGAGGGGGATGGAGGATGTAGATGATTTTTAAAGTAGCTTCTGAAAACAAATGCTTTTTGTCATTTAGCTTTTTTTGTTTCCATTAGGTCCAGTCCTACTATAGTAGCCCTCGAAGTTTGTTTGAATTTGTGCATTTTCTTGGTCTAACTAAGTGTTTAGATAATGCCTATCACCATAGTAACTGCACACCTCTAAGTGTGACATGAGATCACTGCAAGTCTTGCTCAAAAGAGGTCTGAGTTATCTCACTTTAAAAGAAAAAGTAGGGAGGACTGTTAGTATTTTCTCTCCCTTTAACTTGAATCCTTACACAATGGGATTAAATCCAGTGCTTGTCTACACTTCTGTCTTTATTCTAATTTTATATGTAGCAGCTTTATGAAACACAAATAACTCGTTACATAAAATGCAGCTCTGAACAGTGTGATTTATCTTTAAATATACTTTTTAAAATAGTCTATTCCAGTCTATAAACAGAGCACATTTGTATGTAATCTTGCTGCACTTTTTACTGTCCTGTAGGCTCTTGTGAACTGCACTGTGTTATTATAAAAGTTTTTATCTATCATTTCTATGGAAAATCCTGTGGACCGGATTAAATGTTTCTTTCTATTCATGGCATTCAGGTTTAAGTGATATGCACTGTTGAATAACCACAGTTTTATAGGATTATCATTTTAATGATTTATTCATTCTGAAACTTAACGGATCTGAGCCTGGACTTTCTTTGTATAGCCTGTTAAATGTGAATGCTGGTTCTTATTTTGCCTTGTTTCTGTTTTGTTGGTTTGTTGCTAGTCCTCCAGTGCTTGTGGTCTTCTGTATGAAAAGTGTTGTGTACAATGAAACACGTAACAATATCTAGTAAATTAATATAATGCACAAATGAATAGTTTTCTCTTTATAGAATGCCATCATACATACTCATGTCACCCAAAAAGAAGCCAAACATATGAGTGTACTCAGATGCAGAGAGGCAGCTGTGTTTTGTAAATGTGAGGTCCTCAGGCACAAACCTCAACACAAATACAAGTGCACAGACAGTGCTAGAACCAGTGTAGTGAAACCCGTGCATCTGGAGTGTATTGAACCTGCTCTGTGCACACTGCGCAGCTGACTTGTGTGTTGGACAGCAGGCTGCCAGATGTCTCAGAATGGGCCAATAAATGGCTGAAATAATCTCTTTTTATATGGACAAAATTCATTATCAGTGTTGACAATATCTGCAGCCAATTCTCTGTAGGTAAAATTTCATCCCTTCTGTTTCTGTTTACGCTTGTGTTCCTCCTGCCTTGGAAATGGCTTTTAATTCTGAAGTGTTTTATATTTGCTTGATCTCCAGCATGATGTTTGGCTCAGAGAGGCTTTTTCAGCTGAGCTGTGGGCTTGACAAGGAAAGCAGAATGTTTGTTGACATCACTTCAGATTTCTTACTGCTGTAAACAATGGCTAATGGCGTGGGAGAATGCAAATTACATACCTTGCTTGCTGACTGGAGCAAATTTGGAATTTGCTGTTAGAGTCCAGGAAGTGATTGCTGCCACATGTGGTTATACTCGCTTCCCTGTTAACTGGGATGAAGGTGGAAGAGGGGTTGAGAAATTCTAGGTAATGAAGAGAACTGAGTGATCTGGTGCAGTGATGTTTAGCTATAGGAGCTCCTGAATCACATTGGACCTAATAACCATATGGTTTTATGTGTGGGCATGTCCCTCACTGGTCCTTCTGCCTGTGAAACAGCTGGCTTACTAATGGGCACATTTAAGGCACCTATGGAAATTACAGGTGTGCATTTAGGTAGAATACTTTCTCAGCTATTTTCATCTAAGTTGGAAGAGTTCCGTTTGCTACCTGGCTGTAAGTTAGTATGCAAGTTATTCAACATAAGGTTGTAAATGACCAACCTTGTGAAATGGGTTTTAGGGTAGGTCACTGGGGGTTCTCCCCTCCCCACTAGATATTACTATTATTACTACATTCTGAAAGTAGCAAAAACTTTCCTGAAATTCTGTGTTCTATGTAACATACTGTGGGCAGTGTCCTTCATGTAAGAAATGCCGTAGAAAAATATGATACTTCTTGTGTGAATAGCATTTTCTTGTGAAAAGAAAAAGTTGTTGCAATAACAATTATGGGTGAGGCTTCTTGAAAGAAGGGCAAAAATGTTTTGGGAGTGTGATGAATGAGAAGGGACACTTTCCTTGTTCTTTTGGAAAGGTGAGGAAATAAGCTAGAGCCAGTGCACAGTCTGCATTCTCATGAGGAAGTGGTGGCAGTTCCAGATTTGGTATCCTGTGCTGGCATCTAAGAAAAATTTTTAGGTGTAAAAAGGCAAGGGAAGAAGAACTACAGATACCCCACTACAGTTATATTTAACTGTAGAAGCTGCTTAGGGAATTATGTTGTTGTCTTTATGTGGGAGCATAAGAACAATAACTTACGATAAGTATTATGAAAGCTATTACCTTGATACACAGGGGAATATATTAAGGATACAGTTTCAACTTCAATCCATGTTTCATGACTTATAGCTTCAAACACATCTTCCTAGGCTGGCAATGCTTTGGACTGTGTTTAAAAAGTCAGATTTAAAAAAAAAAAAATCTCTATTTTATTTAAAAGAGTTTCTGAACATTTTTTTTCTTGTTCTAATTTGCAGCATTACTTTACTGTTCTTTTTGGCCATGAAGGGCAGAAGCCACTGGAGCTTCGTTGCGAGGATGAAGTTGATGGAGATGAATGGGTAGAAGCTATTCACCAAGCTAGGTATGAAAGCTGATTTCTAATCCTCAGCTCTATTTTATTGTAAATAAATTGATAATAATCTGAAAATCTAAATTCACTTTCTAAACAGGAATAAATGTTGCAGTGGATTACATGTGTATTGCTTGCAATTCATGGGTATGTTATAGGACAAAAATGCCTCTATCATTCATGCTTATATCGTTGTACTTTATCATTCATGAGTGATTGGGTTCCAGCTGAAATTAGTTCAAGAAGAATACACTTTTATTGGAAACAGCTCCTAGGATTTGTCCTCTGTTAGAGGCAAAGTGTATTATATGAATGAAGAAATAAGTGCTATACCGGACGAACAAATGAGTGTTTCTTAAAAAGCTCTTATATAGAAATAAATGTAAGAAAGAGGAGGTCAAGCCATTATGATCTTAGAATCATAGAATCATTAAGGTTGGAAAAGACCTCCAAGATCATCAAGTCCAGCCATCAACCCAACACCACCATGCCCACTAAACCATGTCCCGAARTGCCACATCTACACATTTTTTGAACGCCTCCAGGGATGGTGACTCTACCACTTCCTTGGGCAGCCTGTTCCAATGCTTGACAACCCTTTCGGTGAAGAAATTTTTCCTAATATTAAATCTAAACCTACCCTGGCGCAACTTGAAGCCATTTCCTCTTGTCTTATTGCTTGTTACTTGCGAGAAGAGACGGACACCCACCTCGCTACAGCCTCCTTTCAGGTAGTTGTAGAGAGTGATAAGGTCTCCCCTCAGCCTCCTTTTCTCCAGGCTAAACAACCCCAGCTCCCTCAGCCGCTCCTCATAAGACTTGTTCTCCAGAACCTTCACCAGCTTCGTTGCCCTTCTCTGGACACACTCCCGCACCTCAAAGTCCTTCTTGTAGTGAGGGGCTGTTGTGGTTTAAGCCCAGCCGGCAACCAAGCACCACACAGCTGCTTGCTCACTCTCCCCTGGGTGGGATGGGGGAGAGAATCGGAAGGGTAAAAGTGAGAAAACTCATGGGTTGAGATAAAGACAGTTTAATTGGTAAAGCAAAAGCCGTGCACGCAAGCAAAACAAAACAAGGAATTCCTTCACTACTTCCCATGGGCAGGCAGGTGTTGAGCCATCTCCAGGAAAGCAGGGCTCCGTCACGCGTAACGGTTACTTGGGAAGACAAACGCCATCACTCTGAACGTCCCCCACTTCCTTCTTCTTCCCCCAGCCTTATATGCTGAGCGTGACGTCATATGGTATGGAATACCCCATTGGCCAGCTGGCCTAGCTGTCCTGGCTATGCTCCCTCCCAGCTGCTTGTGCACCTCACAGAGCATGTGAAGCTGAGAAGTCCTTGAGAAGTAGACTACCTAGCAACAACTAAAAACATTAGTGTGTTATCAACATTCTTCTTATACTAAATCCAAAACATAGCACTATACCAACTACTAGAAAGAAAATTAATTCTATCCCAGCCAAAACCAGGACAGTGGCCCAAAACCGAACACAGTATTTGAGGTGCGGCCTCACCAGTGCCGAGTACAGGGGCACGATCACCTCCCTTCACCTGCTGACCACACTATTCCTGATACAGGCCAGGATGCTGTTAGCCTTCTTGGCCACCTGGGCACAATGCTGGCTCATATTCAGCCGGATGTCAACCAGCACTCCCAGGTCCTTTTCTGCCGGGCAGCTTTCCAGCCACTCTTCCCCAAGCCTGTAGCATTGCCTGGGGTTGTTGTGACCGAAGTGCAGGTCCCGGCACCGGCCGCCAACTGGATTTAACTCCGTTCCCCACAACTCTCTGGGTTCGGCTGTCCAGTCAGTTTTTTACCCAGCGAAGAGTACACCCGTCTAAGCCATGAGCTGCCAGCAGAATGCTGTGGGATACAGTGTCAAAGGCTTTACTAAAGTCCAAGTAGACCACATCCTTCCCCTCATCCACTAGGCGGGTCACCTGGTCATAGAAGACCAGGTTGGTCAAGCAGGACCTGCCTTTCATGAACCTGTGCTAGCTGGGCCCAGTCTCCTGGTTGTCCTGCACATGCCTTGTAAGCATCCTCAAGATGAACCATTCCATAATCTTCCCTGGTACCAAGGTCAGGATGACAGGCCTATAGTTCCCCGGATCCTCCTTCTGGCCCTTTTTGTAGATGGGCGTCACATTGGCAAGCCTCCAGTCGTCCGGGACCTCCCCTGTTAACCAGGACCGCTGATAAAAGATGGAGAGTGGCTTGGCAAGCTCCCCTGCCAGATCCCTTGGTACTCTTGGGTGGATCCCATAGACTTGTGAGTGTCCAGGTGACATAGCAGGTCATTAACAGCTTCCTCTTGGATTATGGGGGGTGTATTATGCTCTCTGTCCCTGTCTTCCAGCTCGGGGCTGAATACCCTGAGGATAACCAGTCTGACTATTAAAAGACTGAGGCAAAGAAGCATTAAGTACCTCAGCCAGCCTTTTCCTCATCCTTGGTGGCAATGTTTACCCCCGCATCCAATAAAGGATGGAGATTCTCCTTGGCTCTCTTTTTGTCGTTAATATATTTGTAGAAACAATGATCACGCTTGTGAAAAGGGACGTGGTAGGACTTAGAGCCATGCAGTAATCTTTCCCTGAGAAAAGGTCTGCGTGGTGAATGGGCAAGGTTTACAGTATAATCTAAATGAAAATCATCTAACTGAAAATTTGTGAAATGGTTTGCGGAGGCAAACGTCTTTGCTGAAATGCACTTTCTCCAGCCTCCTCTCATAGACACCTCAGCTAATCTACAGTGCCATGGTAACGCACAAGGAACCAGGCAGTTTCTGAGTTGCTTAGGACATGAGCCATGTAAACAGAAGTAATTTTGCTTTATAACTAAAAATGAACACCACCAGCTAGTAGTTTTTAGTTTCAAACTTGTGAAATGAGGCCCTGAAGCTGCAGGTCTTGTGTCTCCTGGGCGTCCAGTCTTTGGTTCTGCATCCTCTTCTTAGCGTTGGTACCTAACTGAATGGGGTCTCGTCCTTTCTTGGAAAGCACCTGCTCGGTTGTGGTATTAGGTGAACCACATTTTGCACGGTAGCCCTCTGGGTGAACACATTATTTCAGGTCTTGAGAAGCTATGAGCCTTTGAACTCTCAGCCCATTCCAGGAGAGCATGTCCATCAGCGGGCAGTCCCGTATTGCTGAGGGAGGACGAGACAAAGGAGATCTTCACCTTGTCTCTGGATCTGAGTCAATTTCTTTCGTGGAGTACGGCTGAAAGCAAGTGAAGAAAGGAGCATGACTTTTTGCCTTGTGGTAAGGACATTCAGGGGAAGCAGGATCCTATAATTCCCTGTTCTCAGGATAGTTTTCTTCTTGTCCATTGCCTGGTGTAAAAGGCATGTAAGCAAGAAGAGCTTCATAACGCTGGGTTAAACTTTCTCTCTAGGTAGTTGTCCATAAATGTATCACACATGAATTTTCAAGACAGAACTTAACAGGAAATTAAGCCAATGTTAAACAACACACAGTTGAAAATATTGACAACTTAAACTTGCTAAGAAAAAGTTAGTCGTGAGATTCAGGGTCAGGGTGGCTGAATTTTGACTCCACCAGTAAGTTATCACTGCAGCCTTCAGAAGACAACCGGGTCTCTGTTGTAAGCAAGATCAGTCTTTATCTCTGTCCCTTTTGCTATTTGACTTTTTCCCCTTTATTTATGCCTATCTGAAATTACGGTCCTAATAATATCGAACTATGGACACCACTGTGAGGGATATTCTCAGGGCCCTATATCATTTGGGGGATTTTCTTAATCTACTTTTCTGCATAGATCTCTAAATTTCTTGGGGAAATTTTCCAGGGATTTGGACATGGCTTTCTTGTTTTAGTATTCTTTTCTTGAACAAAATATCAACAAGTGACAAAAAAAATCTGAAATTTAGTTGCTAAAAATAGAATGTTGTATGCTACTGTGGTTACCTCATTGTTCTGATCTTTTCTACTTCACTGGAAGCTGCTTTTATTTGCTTTTCATTGTGTCTAGCAAAACAACATGGAGTTGCATAATTAGTTACCTAACCATTGGGTCTTTTACCAAAGATACATAACAAAGAAGTGAAAATAATAGTTTTAGATTATTGCATAAGATTTTTCTTGCCAACATAATTAAGCAAAATAGAACAGATTTGCTTCAGTGATTAAATTTTGCCTGCATCATGATTTAGACTTTTTTTCCTTGAGTTAGTCTGTATTTTTGACAAATGGAACTAGCTTTGGCAACTTCTTCAGTGTCAATGTTCATTTGAGGCTAACCTAAGACATTTCTGACTCTTCTCTCACATTTTTGTTTTGAATTGCTAAATGGCATTTTGTGTAGCTCTTTGAAGGTACTTTTTTGTAGTATCTCAGGTGTCTTAGGTAAGAATTCTAGGAGGTATTGAGAATATTCCCGCTACCCTTAAATTGACGGACAGGCCTGGGAACATCCTGTTCTGTGTGAATATCTTGGCATTTGTGAAATGGAAATATTTAATTGCTTTCTGGAGGGTCTTATCCTCATGAGTAGCTATGGTAATTCATGTTTTAGCTGAGACAAAGTAGCTGAGGTTTTTTTCTTCTTTCCTTTTTTTTTCCTTTTCTTTTCTTAAATTGACGTATACGAAATCTAATTTTGGATTGCTTTTCATTACTTTTTGCCAAATACATGTTTGCAGCCATCAAAATCGCTTTCATGTTTTATTTATTTTGCGAGTTATAAACAGACCGTTGAAAAAATAACATGATCTCACTACACCCCATGTCCCACTCTGGATAAATAGGTATTTTATTTGGATGTAAATTCATAATTAAAGGATTTTCTGCTGTGGCATTGTCCATTGTTTCTTGGAAGATTTTGCTGTGGGTGGGATGCTACTGGTTATCATTTGGGGGGTACTGTGCACACTCTTCAAGAGCTGACAGGCTCTCACATGCTGCAGCTAGATGCTGCATTGCTTATGTTCCTGTCTGTAGTGCCCTCTTCTCATTTGAGAGAGATTGTTTGGCTTGTGAGCTTGCAATGGGAGGTGCAATTCAGTATATTTTAATGGGACTCTGTTGTGAGCTCCACATGCATACCTACTTTTCATCTCTTTCTATTTTATTTGAATTCTCAGTGTTTTGACTTCTCAGTAATATCCAGGGTGGCAGCATAAGGTTTGCTTCTTCTGAGTTACATTTCTGGGCTGTAGGATTTATTCCTGGCAAATCCTAATTCCTCCGTCAGTGAGTGGATGTGGAAGTCCTGTTTTGGGCTTTGTTCCAGAACTCGGTCTCTTGTGAAAAAATCTGTTTCATCCTCAATACACTGAGGTGGACTTTTCACCCTTTCTTACAAATTCTTCTATGGTTTCAGGGTTTTTTTGCATTTAACTCAAAAATTTTTTTTTTTTTTTTTTTTTTGTATGGATGCAGAACTCATCAAATTTCTTGGCCTTTTCTACTTTAGCTTATTGGAAAGTCTTAAGTGCTTCGGGCTGTAGGTTCATGTATTCTTTAGTCCTGCATAAGCCCACATCGCTGCTGAAGGAAGAAGCTGTCATTCTCATAAGCCAGCCATTCATTCCCACACCTTTATCAACCCTTCTCTCATGCTGGCACAAGTATGAACTTAACTGGGAAACTGATTTGCACTAAAAGGAATTACGTTTTGTTTATTTTTTGCCAGCTTAGTTTTAATCTGTCTCATTCCTCTGGATCTGTTCACTGCACATCCATGCAACACACCTGTGTTCACTGCACAAGGGAGAGGGAAGTGCATGGGTGGGATGTGAAAGACCACGAGTGCTATGTGGGGGGGAAAGTGGGAGTGCTTCTTTCAGCTAGGTCAGTGTTTAAAGTGTATGACGAGCTACTGCCCTCCAACCGGCAATTTGAAAAAAAAAAAAAAAAAAAAAAAAAATCTTGCCCTCAGATTCGTTGGCACACTTCACTTGCTAATGTAGGGTGTACTTCACATAGCATTTTGAGTATTTTGCAGGCAGTTGTAAGCTCAGTATGGTAGCTCAGAGCTGCCTGGAAGCTCAGAGCAAATGACTTGCTACTAATGCCTTGCTGTTGGAGAAACTGTATTAGCTGAGGCTTGGTGCTATAATAACCACAATTTTGTAGTTTCCCGTTGGCTGGGAATGAGGCAGAGAGGATTTGAGTAATGTTCAAAACATGTTCAAAGCAATCTCGTATCTGCCTTCCAAATAATGTTTAGCTAGATCCACAGAACAATGTGGTAGGGGTTGCTGGAGCTGGTAGCTTGACAGAGGTGAGGCTGCCGCTGCTCCCTATACCCAGATTGAACCAGAAGTGAGCCTGGGCATGTATTTCCAACTCAAATGAACGCACATATGTACATACAAACACAGCTGGCTGTACAGATCAGCACAGGCAGAAACATTCAGCACTCACGCAGGCATAGACAACACCAGCAGCCTCATCCTGTTCCTGTCTCTGATTGATCAGGATGAAGGTACATTAGTGGAAAAATGCATACAATACATACACACATACAGTATGGGTCCCCCCAGTAAATAGCCTAGCCATGCAGTCTGTCCAGGAGCTGGCCATGGATCCTCCGTCTCCCCACTTGCTGGCACCTGAAAGTACAAGCCCCCATTGCCTGCAGACCCTCTCCAGTTGTTGATACTCAGCCCCCCCCACTCACAGATAAGCTTGCATCCACCCCCCAGCACACTGTGGATTCCCCAGTAACTGGTCTAAGACACTTATCCTACTCCAGTAACTGGCCCTGGACCCCATGGACTTCCAGGTTCCTCACACACCCACATATGCACTGTGGATCCCCTGTTAATTGGTGCACAGGACCCCCCAACCCTGCACATATGAACACATATATAGACCCCAACACTATGGGTCTCTCCCTTAACTGCCTTGCACACTCAGTCTAGCTGGTAGCTAGCCCTTGGATGTTCTCATCTCCAGCTGTCACAGGCACACACACACGTGTGCAAATGAGTTTCTCAGTCAACCACCCAATCTCATGGTCTTCCCGCTAGCTGGGTTGGATCTCTGCCCTCCAGTAGCCAAACCACAGAGTCTCTGATGATCCAACCTAGACTTACTGCATCTTCATCACCTGGCTTCCCAGCAACTAATCCTACTTACCAGCTAGCCAGGCCTGACAGTGGCTGGTGATTACACACTGACATACACACCCAGACGATACGCATACACTCCTGCCTCTCCAGTGAGTTACTGGCACTGCAGACACAGAGGGACCTATGGCCCCTGGGTCTCAACTCCAGTAGCTGGCACTTAGAGCTCCATGGATGCATATACAGAGTCCCCTCATCCAGGAAAGTAGTTAGAAATGGAGTTAAATGAGAAGACGGGATGGACTGTGGTGATCAGGTGCAGAGCATGGCCAGCCAAGTCTACTAATCAGCCTCGTTACATGTGACCCTTTATCCCCTTTTATCCCCTTATCTCTGTGTTTTCCCATGCTTGCTCCTCCTCAAACCTCCTTGATCCCTCCCTTTCCCTTCCTTTGGTTCCTCCCTTAAACATCCCATAACATGCCTTGTACAATCCCAAAATGCTCTTCCCTGTATCCCATAATAAGTTTCACACCCCTATAGTTCATAACCCTTCTCAGCCTGAAAGGTGATCTGGAGAGCCTTTCCACTGACTCATCTTGATGGTTTTCACCTGCTGGCTGATGAGGCTGGTGGCTCTCCTGTCAAAGCCCTGGGAGGAGCTGGGCTGGGGTAGGGGGCTTGTTTCTCTGACTGGGTTATTGGGGTTCCCCTGCCTGGCATTGTGGCCCTTCCTGTTTGTGGAGATGGGCCTTTCATGGGCTGATCTTGTGATAGCCTTGGCAGCAGCCAGATCAGGTGGCTCATTTCTCTCGATTAGGTTATTTAGGTTATAGCAGCTGGCATCGTTCCTGTGTGCTCCCTTGTGTTGGTTAAGATCAGCCTTTTATCACACACCCTAACATTGCCTACCAGAGGTGACGATACCTCCTCTCCTCCTTGCACAGCACTCCATAGAAATCTGTTTTATCCCCTAGGAGGCCTATGTTCCTGGAGCAGACATCTCACTGCTGCTGCAAAGGGCTCCTTAAGCCCCTCAAGGGGGCTTGTAGGTCTTGGCAGACAGCGCTTTAGATAGCGTAGACACAAAACTTCAAAAGCAGTGATGGTTATTCTAGTAATTATGGCTGTCCAGGTGATTGGTGTGATAGCTGTTTTCTAAGGGAACATTTGAAATCCCCCCATTCACACTCTCTGGAGATAGTAGCTACAAGTTCATAACAGCTCTGTGAAGCCTCAGCTCATGCAGCGAGAAGTGTCCCTTCCATTGTATTTGGTCTGGACTTCATAGCTGCTGTTGAATTCTGTCCCAGTTTTGCATAATGGGGTAAGGTGCCTGGCTGCTCCAGTTTGTTTATAGATGAATTCCTATAGTTAGATTTTCCTGGATAAAGGAGTGCCAGGACAATTGAAACAGCTGCTTTTAGTTGTAAGTGAATCTGATGAGTAACATGTTGGTTAATGAGATGTATTTTCAGGGTTGTCTCATTCTCGCATAAGAGGGTAGCATTCCCTTCCCCACACACCCATGGTCATAGAGCAAGCCATTCCCCAGCTGACATGATTTGGGTGTATGAAACCTCCTGTGGTTGTTGGGTCCACCCTTCCGGAAGAGTTTGTATTCCAGTTTGTATGCCCTGTCTCAATTAAAAAGATCTTATACTAAAAATCATGAGCCAATTGGGGTGTGGACTTCTCATGCTTCCCCATGTATCACACAGTCCTGAACCCATCAACCCACTCTCCAATCCTGATTGCTGTAATTGTTCACCAGTCCAAGTGCCATTTCCCACCTGTTTGGCTTGAAGATCCCTCTTTTACAGCCTTTCTAAAGAGTTGTCCGTGCGTGTCTGAAAGCCCATCTGCCTGAGCAGCTTTAGTACAATTAGCATAGGGTGATCCAATGAACCATAACTCTGGTCTGAATTCAGTACAAAAATCAATTATATTTGCTGGTAGCACTACTGGAGCCTTTATCTTGATCTGCTACCACAACAAGGAGAACATAATAATGAGGCACTGGTTAAATTTTCTCCAGTTTTCCTACATTTTCTGAGCATGTCAACTCTCACAGGGCCTAAATGATGCATCATTTTTCTCAGGACTTGCTTCATTTCTTCCTGTCTCCATGTGGTAGGTAGTGGTTAATCAGAGTTTAAGGTTCTTGAAATATTTGGTTTGAGTCCTGTCTCTACAGACGATAGTAGGAAATAGGTATAGCCTTGGCTTTCAGGATGCTCTGTCTTTGAGACTTACTACATATTACTATAAATTTATAAATAGAATTGCTTCTCTCAATAAAATGTTAATACAAATTCATAGAAAGCTGTGATTCACATCAGTTGCTTCTTTCTATTAAATGATACCCAAGCCAGAGAACTAGATCTAGGCTGGCTGCTTATAAGTTGTTATATGAATTTTTCATCTTCCTTTGAAATTTGAACACTTTAGTACAGTTTTCTTTAACAAAGGATTTTGTATACATGTGTAGTTAACTCAGTATTGAAACCCTGCCCTTTTGGAAGGCTCCTGGCATTGTGCTGGATATACAGGTTAGCACTTGTCCTGGTTCCGGCTGGTACAGAGTTAACTTTCTTCCCAGTAGCTGGGGGGGTGCTGTGTTTTGGGGTTGGTAATGAAAGGAACGTTGATGGCCCATTGATGCTTTGGTTGTTGCTGGGTGGTGCTTGCACCAGGACTTTTCAGCCTCCCATGCTCTGCCAGGTGCAGGGGGAGCTGGGGGGAGCATAGCCGGGGCGGTTGACCCAGCTGGCCAATGGGGTATTCTATACCATGTGACATCCTGCTCAGTATAAAACTGGTGGCTCTGAGGTTCGTCTCTTGCTGTTTGTTTGGAACACATGGGGGGTGAGCAGTTGCATTGTGCATCGCCTGTTTTGTATATTCTGTTATTGATGTTGTTATCATTGTTATTATCACTGTTCTACTTTGTTTTATTTCCATTATTAAACTGTTTTTATCTCAACCCACGGGTTTTTCTCCGTGTTCGCTCCCAATTCTCTCCGTCATCCTACCGGAGTCGGAGGGTGAGCGAGTGGCTGCGTGGTGTTTAGTTGCTGGCTGGGGTTAACCATGACAGCACTTCAGGCATGATGATCTTTAACTCACACATACAGAGAGTTGGATGAAAAGGGCTGTTGGAAGTACGTGAAGTTTATTCCAACATCTTATGATTTTCCTTTCCCAGAGCAAGTAGCAGTTTTGAGAAGGAAAATTGATAGCCTATTCTAAGTTGATGTAGGTGTACATAGGCTTTTCTAATTAACTCCTCTTCATACTGCTGATTATGGGAGTGAGGGAAATATTATTTGGTTTCCAGGCTGAGACTGACGTTTTAGACAGCCAAAGCCACTAACTAGGCAAAATAGTCTAAGTAGATCTCAAAAGAACAAAAACTTTTCAATCTTTCATAGCAAAGTTCTTGTTTCCTAGTAAAGCAAGACTGCGGAATTCTGGCTTAATGCATTTAAAGAAGCTGAAAAATCAAGATGAAGTTTCTTCCCCTAAAGGAGGGCAATAAACATAAAAAAAAGTGAAAGAAAAACATTGTATATAATAGTATTTTGAATCTTACATCGGCTCTCACTGCAGCTGCTGTTCACCCTTTGTGATTCTGTCCCCTACTATTTTCCTCAGTCTTGAATAAAAGCAAAGCCAAATCTGTAAAATTCTGTATTGGAAACATTTGGCAGCAAAAGTGTAAGAAAATTTTGAAAAAGATAAATAGAAAAAAAGGTCTTGTAACCTATCTGGATCTGTTTTTAGGTAGAAGAGACTACACTTCATATTAAATGTAAATCAAGGTGGTGCTGTAGGCACTAAGGAATGTATTTTCTTACATATGTTGCATATGTTTTTATCTTCCTAACATCTCTCATCATTGTAAAAGAACAAATGCTAACTGTGTTTCTAACTCAGACATTTTTTATCATGTGCGAATGCCTTTTAGCGTGCAAAGAGATTAAGTACTATGGTTTCTGAGAAAACAGGATTCTTGCAAAACAAAAAAGATTCTTATTGAACAATTTTAAAGAACTAAATCTCATACTTTATTACTGTTTATTCTACAGTTAAGATATATGGATTGCTTCATCACAGATTTTTTTACGTACGTTATTTTACTTGTTGGAAGAGATGCTCTGAGCTTTTTTTTTTGCCATTTATTGTTTATTGCAGTAGTTAAAATATAAAAATAAATGCAATAGAACTAAATTCCTTCTTATTCTTTTTATAATCTATTCAAGGAGGAAAAACTTTTGCTTTATGATAGCTGTGGGAACTAATTCTAATTATTTTAAATCTAAACTTGCTTTCCAGGTTAGGTGTTGAATTTAATAGCTGTGCTCAATATTGGCCCCCACCAGTATATTGCTGCACTAATACTGATTGAAATGGCAGTAAATATATACATCTATAAAGTATTAACTGGAGAGGATGCACATTATTTCATTTTTTAAAGCCTCACAATATTTAATAGCAAATGTTAAATTTTTCGTCAGTGCTGTAACAAGTATAAAGAAATGTAGAAGGAAAAGATGTGCAATCCAAAAATTCCTTCTAACTTGAAAAAATCCTGGGCTAACTTGACAGTGGAAAAAGATATGATAGCATTTTCAATGATAGATCATGAAACAGTAAGAGATCCCTTGTCAAAGATTTAGGGCTTCATTCTACCATGTTTTGTGCAGTTTGGTCTTTATCTTGTCAAATTATTTAACTCAGGGGAACAAGCTTCCTGAAATCTAGGTAAAGAGGCTGTATGTGTCTGTAGATTTTGCTGAATAAAGGCCAGCAAACAAGCACTTAGTAGGACTCTGCTTTTTCTGCACATTTAAATTATCTATGTGAGAGAGACTGAATCACGTGAAAGAACAGTCTGGTGAAGATGTTGCACAAGAAGAAACTGATTTCTCCTTTACCTGAAGTTGTGAACAGTACTTCCAGTATGATGCTCATCACTGCTCTGATTGGGACATCTAATTGCACTAGGGATACTGTCCCTTTTCAGGAAAATACAAATCAATGGCAGTTTGCTGCCCAAGAGCTGAAAGAGAGGACTGATACCATAGTTCCTTTTACTAATTAGAATAAATGCATTTATTTGAGTAATCTCAAACTGGCCTAAACAATAAAATAGGTGTTAGCAAACTAAATAACAGTTATGATGGGAATTCTTCCATGAAGAGGTCTGAGAGGTAGAGAGAATTAGAAATTGTTCTAATGAAGTGCCAGATGCTCCTCTCAAGTCCTCCCAAAAGATGGAAAAAAAGCAGCCCTTAAAATAAGTAAAATAAATTGAATTAATAGAATTCTTGGGCTTAGCCTGAGAATTAGAAGCTCATAAAAAGATTAGTGCGATTATCTTGCTCTTGGTAACTGGATACTGGGAAAATGGGTACTGCTAGCGCCTGTGTCTACAAAGGATATTGAACGCTATTGGTTTGCATGATTTATGATCAAGCTATTCATTATATATTAAGCCAAACAAACACGGTTTTACAGGTTTGTTGTTACTGGTGTAATGTTTATTCTGTCAATATCTCATAAGGGGATATGGAAGACAATATTCGGCTATTTTTACTAACTTTAATGTTTTCCCTTTTAGTTATTCAGATATTCTGATTGAAAGGGAGGTGTTAATGCAGAAGTACATTCATCTTGTCCAGATTGTAGAGACTGAAAAGATTGCAGCCAATCAGCTTCGACATCAGCTTGAAGATCAAGACACAGAAATTGAAAGACTTAAATCTGAGGTACGTGCCAGAGTCATCAAGCAATCATTGAATTGTAACATTTTGCTGTGTGCATTGCAATAATATTCAATATTTCTGTAATATTTTTGAAAATAACATAACCCAGTAAAGTTAATATGTAATAGTCCCCCTGTGAACCCTTGGCTGAATATTTTCCTTAGATACATTGGGGACTGTTAAACCGATTGGATTACTTCTTTGTCAGAGACTTTAAGATGACACCTTGCTTTGCAGTATGGGTCGCATTGATTGTATTATTTCCTACCTGTCTTCACACAAGGAGTTTCATCCTCAACACATTGTCTTTGGTTGTGACAGTATTGTGGACTATTCCAAACTGCTTTATTTCACTGAATGTTAAAAATTTTTTTGCAATCCTGAGCTGATAAGGTCTGAAAGGCTCACTTTGTTTTGAGCAGAGAACCAGCTCTCTCCTGGTCTTTCCTCCATCTGGATCAAGAGCCTTGCTGTGTTCACACTGTGTTCATGTCCCTTTGACCAAACATGTGCTTGTCATTCTGTGCAGCTTTAACAGGCTTGAAGAAGGGGAAAATATTTTTCTGTTAGTTCTATAACTAAGAATTTCAGTAATTTGAGAAAGCATTTAATGCATGGTTGTTTTTGTCAGATTGTAGCTCTCAATAAAACAAAAGAAAGAATGCGACCTTATCAAGGCAACCAGGAAGATGAGGATCCAGATATTAAAAAAATTAAAAAGGTAAACATGCAGTCTTCTGTGCTTAAGAGGAGAAGGGTGGGATGGGGGGGTCTACTTCTGTATTTTAGTCTGCCTAGTTTTGTCTTCATTTATTTTCATTAAGTACGGTCAAATAGCAAGATTCTTTTTGCCCTGCCCCTACTTAAACCTCTTAAATTACATCAGCTATGTTTCAGTGCCACATTTATCCCACAGTGTATTTGTTACTTAAGTATTAATTTTTACTTGCAAGGTATATATTCAGTTTCTTAAAGAAGCTTGCACATTGCATTCAACTGCTTGTAAAGACTGAAATTAAGTCATGGGCTATGTCCTGCGGGAATCAAGTGCACAGTGACTTTATACTCCTTTCTTATAAAAATGCTTCTAAAGATATAAGAGAATGACTTATATTCTGTCATTGTGGCTGGAATACAAATATTCAAAATGCAGAGAGCAGTCTTGGCTTAGGTTGTCAGCCAGTCTGTTTGATGGTGATTGTTCCAGGATACTATGGCCAGTGTTTCTAAAAACAGGGTCAGAAGTGTCCCAATCTGTATGGCATTTACATATAGAGCTCTTGGTAATATTGCTTAAGGCTGGATATAACCAGCCTCCAGAACTGTGCCCATCACTGACTCCCACAAATCCTAATACATAATCCTAATACCACACCTTGAAGGTGTGGTTCTGTATGTGTCACCTTTATTCTCACAGTGGTCAGTCTCTTAAATTGCATAATATCCTTTATGGTATGTGGATTTAGTTTCTGACTTTTTCTGGGTCACGCAGTCTGAGTCAAGGTCAGCACTGAGCTGGGACCCTTGTGTGAATTTTCCTTTTCATGTAGATTAAACATTGTAATAGAAGCTGGATATGTCTCTTTTAGTAGAAGGAGAGCTCTGATGCTGTATATAATTCACTGCATTCTACATCTTGATTGTTTGCCAATTGGGCCCTTTTTTTAAAGTTTTTTATTCAGAGTAAACTGCTACCAGTGAGATTTTGCATTTCTCTTTCAAGACGAATGATCTTCACATCAAGATCAGGGCAAAGACATACTGAAATTTTCTGTGACCAGATATAGACCTTTTCTGTAATCTTTAATCCACTTATACCTTCAATGGATATTACGCTTAAGTAGATTTTTCCATGACATAGCGATACTTCTTAAGAATGCCAAAAATCTGCCTTTTCTGGATAATAGTATTGCTGGCCTAGGTGGCTGATACTAAACAGTATATTGATAATTAGCTTTAAATACACATACTAAGCGGTATCTATTCAAAACAGAAAGCAAACGGAGTTTAACAACTGTTTTAGAATTATTCAATAATGATATCGAGTCTTGAAATGTGCTACCTGGAAGCTTTGCACAAGACATTTGGGAATGTAAGAGAAATGTGTAAGGGGAGGTAAAAGGAGGTGAAAAGCCTGCACAGTGCGTAGCACAGTTGTGCTGATAGGAAGAATATGTATAAAAGTACAACATTTGAGCTTGCAGTAAAAGGTACCTTGATATATATGTGATATCTTTTCAGTCTGTTTCCTGGCAACACATATGACCAAGTGATTGTGGGAATTTCATTAACAAACAGAAGTCTAAAAAAAAATATAATTCAGGAACAATTATAAATCATTAAGGGCAACAGAGTTTTTTTTTTTTTTTTTAAACAGAGGCATTTCATTTAGAGGGTTGTTTGTACAATGAAGAGCTTATGATAAGTCGTGTAATGTTTTTTCTCATTCTTCTTTTCTGCTTGGTCCATTTTTAGGTCCAGAGCTTTATGCGGGGCTGGTTATGTAGAAGAAAATGGAAAACTATTGTCCAAGATTACATTTGTTCTCCCCATGCAGAAAGTATGAGAAAAAGGAATCAGATCGTTTTTAACATGGTGGAGGCTGAATCTGAATATGTGCATCAACTTTATATTCTTGTGAACTGTTTTCTGCGGCCCTTGAGAATGGCTGCAAGTTCAAAGAAGCCACCTATCAGTCACGATGATGTTAGTAGCATTTTCCTCAACAGGTATGGGTTTTTTTGATTTCTACACCAAATACTATGTATTTTTTATACTACACTAAAAATTTTAAACAATGCAATAAAAGGAAGCACTTACTTCTGTAATAATAACTATCTTCTTTTTCTTCTAGCAAAGTGCAAAACATACTACTAACCAGGAAGAGATGTTTCTCTGTGAATTATTAATCAGAAAATAAAACCTGAATTTTCTTTTTGTTTGTTTAAATACTTGTTTTTCAGTGAAACAATCATGTTTCTTCATGAGATATTTCACCAAGGCTTAAAAGCAAGAATAGCTAATTGGCCTACCTTAATCCTAGGTAAGTTACTGTATTTTCTCTAGGGGTACAATTTTCATATTTATTTTTGAAATTACAGTGAGGTCTTTTTTTTTTTTTTTAAAAAACAGGACTTTTTTAAAGTCTTTTTTGAATGGAACGCATTTCCACAACTAAGACCACAAGATTTGGTGTAGTGGGAGTCCCACGTAGGCAGTAATGACTGTCTTCTAGTCCGTATATGAGAATGCCTCTGCACTAAGCATTGATTAGAGCCGATTGAAAGAGCCGAGTTTAATGTTTCTAAAAATCTCAGTATATTGGAAACAGAACTGATCATAGTAATTCACTTCTATAGAACATAGTAGTTTCTTTAAAAATATATTTCAAGAGATGGGTAGCTGGAAAAAAAAAGCATTTCTTCACTTTTTCTAGCTGACTTATTTGACATTCTGCTGCCAATGCTGAACATATATCAAGAATTTGTTCGGAATCATCAATATAGTCTACAAGTACTAGCAAACTGTAAGCAAAACAGAGATTTTGACAAACTCTTGAAGCAATACGAAGCCAACCCAGCATGTGAGGGGCGAATGCTGGAAACTTTCCTTACTTACCCCATGTTTCAGGTAGTCTCTGTATATTTTTTATGACTATTTGTTTTTAATATTTGGTTGATTCGTTTTGTGTTACTGACATTATGATTGATTGAAGATTCTTCTTGTTTAACTGAAAGTGCTCTCATGCAAATGAATTTAATTTTCATTTATTTCGTTATTATACCGAAACTCTGCTTGTAGAGATCTTTTATCCAACTATACTGATTCATCTCTATTCAGAATCTTATGTATGTTGAAGCAGAATGTGGGATGAGGACTAGCGCCAAAAGAAAAAAAGCTGAGAAACAATTACTCGACTTCCGCGTGCTGCAGGATTACGAAGGAGTCCAGGGAGGGATAATATACCTGGTATAGCAAGTCAGAGCAGCCACAAGCATTTTACTAGGAATACATTTTGAAACTTTCCTCCCACTTTGCTCTCCAGTGACTTGGTCTTTAGAAAATGAAAAATATATTGCAAAAGTTTTGAAAACTTTTTTTATCCTTCTGATATTTTGTCTTGATCTGCCTGGATTAATTATTTGCAGCTGTATTAAGAGGTCTGTGAAACACTGATCTGATGATTTTGTGTCTTTTACATTTAACCTAACATTTTACTTGTCAAGAGAATACTGAACCCCCTCAATTTGTTCAGTTACTGGCAAACCAAGTAGAGTCAAAAAAAAAAAAAGGGCGTCAGTGACACTTGTGTTAGTGCTAGTTATTCATATTAGCCTAAAGGGCCATTAGTACCTGTAACAATACATTTTTTTAGCTTTGAGCTTGTATATTGTGAAGTTTTGGGATTTTTTGGTTGAGCTGGAACAAGATCATGGGATCTTAGAAGTGATAGAGGGGGTCCTATTCATGTGTGATGGAGGATGCAATTGCTGATGACTTTTCACTTCAGCATAAGAAGTCATGTCTCCTTCTCCTAAATAACTTTTATTCTGTAAAGACAAGTTATACTGCAGTATCACTTGGTTCTAGTTAAAAACCCTGAAACTAGTAATAATGAATCAGGGTCCATGTGCTACCCTTTGGCCTTTTATAGTCAAGTACTGCATATTCTTCAATGTCCATTAGTGCAATGTGAATTTCATCTAAATGCAAACAGGTCAGCTGGCATTTTCAAAGTCACAAGAAATTTAGATGCATATATCCTGTTAAAATTAAGGGAGGGTATGTATGGATCTCTCAGGGAGTTTTGGAAGTTTTCTCTATTGGCACTTGGATAGCAGCATGAAACAATGAAATTTAATGTCGTATTTGTGGCTGCCTCTGATCTGATCTTTTCCTTAAAATGTAATAAATGGATCTTGTGCTTCAGACTGAAAAGGTATATATGCATATGCAGTCTCTATCACCCAAAAGTTCAGTATTTTAGGCAGTAGTTATATTTAGAATGTACGTATAATCACATGGATATTCATTTAAAAAAGACTATGTTTGCAAAACTTTTCTGGCCAAGGTAATGGCTAATATTTAACAAAAAGCTGTATTGGAATTACTCCTTTAAGGATTTACTGATTTTATACCTAATTTGTTTTAAGATTCCTAGGTATATTATAACACTTCATGAACTTCTGGCTCACACACCACATGAACATGTTGAGCGAAAAAGCCTTGAATTTGCAAAATCTAAACTAGAAGAACTTTCAAGGTAAGATTTTTCTACCTTATGTTTGATAATCATGAATCAAACGTTTTGAAATGAAAAAACTATTTTCTTTATTTTGGTTTGGTTTTGTTCTTTTTTGAAAAATCTTTTAAAGAAAAGGATCAAAACCAAACCAAAACAAAGATAATGAAAAAAACTAAAAATATGCCAACCTAATATTTTGGCTCTTCTATTGTTTTTTGGCTAACATAAATCTACAAGTGCCTCCTTGTATTTTGGGTAGGGAAGAATATGAGTTGCTATAGGAACCACCTACTCCTGGGTTATGAGCAAAGCAATTTTCTTTACATAGAGAAATACATATTTTTTTCACAGTTGAAGAAAAAGGGCATTTCTGATACTCTATGACCAATCAGGGTCTTGAAAAGTACTGAGTTCTCAATCTGTGTTATAGTTCACATGCATTAATGAAATAACTGTTTTTCATATACACTTCAAATAATGCCAGATAAACAAGAACTAAAGATGTATTTTGATAACTGGTGCTCCCTGTAGAAACCTGCAAAATGAAGGTCTTCCCTGAATTCCCAGATCATTCTCAGATGTTCCCCTTTGTCAGCCCAGGAAGAAATTTAATTGGTATCTCTGGGAGACACAGTTTTCTGCTGTGAACAAAGAAATTTTGCGTGAACTTCAGGATATAAATCTTGAGTATCTGGAGTATTCACCAAAGATGTACTTGGAGAATATTTAGTTGTAAAGGAGGGATTGCTTTATAACTTTTGTTAATTGCATGCTCTTGACTGCTCAGTTTTCTTTTCCTGTTAAGGCAAATTTGCTACCTTGTGCAAACTACCTGTTTATTTGGAGCTTATTATTTTTTCCTTTTTGTCCTGCTGTATCTTTAACAGAGGCAGCTTTCTGAGTCAGGTCGTGTTGTGCCACCTCTTCAAGCTCTAACTTCTTAAAGAGCTGGGCAGGCAATATCTTTTACAGAAACATCTGTGTTTGTTTGACTCCTGCAGTGTTCAGCAAGTTCTGCCCTGTTCTGAGGCCGTCTGAAGCAGAAAGAAGTAATGTCTCCTTTCCACTCAAGCAAAGCAGAGAATTTCTCTGGCCAGGGTTATGTGCACAAGCAGATCAATCAGCTTTGACTTGGCTTTATCTCATAACTCAGAGTTCATCGCTGATCCAACTGATTTGTCACTGAACATTCAGAATTGGAGACTGAGACTGACTGATCCTCCTCGGCTCCTCAGGCAGGCAGTACAGACCATAAATATAAAACTCTGTGACTCATTTCCATCCCTTTAATGTAGTTCTGAGGGAGAAGGAGCTTTCAGATAATGCAGTTCGGTCCCAGTTCAGGAAAATACTATACCTCACAACACCATTTAAACTTCTGGGTTGGGTTCAGCCTTGAAAAAATCTGTATTTCTCTGTGTAAGAGGAGGATGCCTATGAAAAAAACGTGGAAGAAAGTAAGCAGTGAGTCATCAAGGCTGTGGTTGTTATGGGAAGCAAGGAGGAAGTGAATGGTACATTCAGATGTAAGCTGAAGCAGAACAGAGTCAAGGGCAGGGACTCTACGATGTGTAATAACCAATACAAAATGCTAGGAAACATTTCCATGTTTGTGGCAGCCTAGTCTATTAAGGATCAAGAAGTACTACTTTATCAGCTGTGAAGGGTTTTTAGCTTGCTGGCATCTGTCAGATGTGTTTAGGAATAGACTAAAAACAAGTCTGGCAAAATTGGTTCCACTGCTGAAAAAATGAAATTATTGCAAGAATGATTTGAAAGGGAAGGAAAAAAGGCAAGAAACTTGCTCTAGAGTGATCATGTGCTTCATGTGTACATCTGTTTTGTAGCAGGTAGCAAAGGACATCGTCTACCTTCTGTGTCTACACTGTGTAAGTGCAAGTGAAAATAGACACAACAGGTGCAAGATACATTTCAGGGAATTTAAAGCGTGTTTTGTATTGTGTCTAACAGGGTGATGCATGATGAAGTGAGTGACACAGAAAACATCCGGAAGAATCTAGCCATAGAAAGAACGATAGTAGAAGGCTGTGATATATTACTAGATACCAGCCAAACTTTTATACGCCAAGGTAAGACATTCTTCTTTAAAGCTATCTATATAATCATGAAAAAAATTGCATGAAAACCATCAGGGTTCGTGTTGCCATCTTTGGGCAGGTCCCTGCACTGGGCACAGCTAACATCCTAAGACTACTCATGGTCCATGGAGGTTAAGTCACAAAACGCGCTGATGACCACTAATTTTGGGCTGTAGTTGAACACCACTTCTGTGGTGTTTTCTTCAGGAACCACGAAAAAACAGCAGCATATGAATGGTAAAACATCCTTGGGACAGTAATGTACGTACTGCTTGGACTGTTATCTTCAAAGGGATGGAAATTACCTACAGCTCCACAGAGATCAGGGCTGCCTGGCCAGTTAATGTGGCAGTCCCAGCTGATACCAACATTTGGGCAAAAGTGCAGGAGAAACTTGAAGCTTTGTCAGTGGTAAAGTGATTGCTAGGAAAGAAAACAACTATCAGTTGTTCCCATTTTTCTCAGTGCTTTGGAAACATCTCAAATTGATAGTGCGAGCATAGGTATAATACCTGAACATGCTCACTTTGCCTCTTGAGAGATGCGTTTTTGGGCTTTTGTAGAAGTTCAGGATAGATATAAAAAGCACTTCTGCAAGAAGAAGTCATGAAGAAAAGGCATCTTGTGTTCTGCCAGGAATGTAGGACTACTTCTAATATAATAGTTAGCAAAACAAGAGAGGAAGAGCCATACTGTATTATTTTCTGTCTATTCTTGGTGGTTTTGGCAACTCTTTCTATTGAAGCTTAGATACAGCAGAGGTGGAATTTGTTGTTAAGTTCCACAAAATCGTGATAAAATAACTTTTTCATTTAAAATGTCACTTTTTACCAGGAACTGCAAACTGGTTGCAGTTCTTATTTGGTGTGGTTTACTTTAATGTTAAATCAACAAATGTGAAAACTTCGTAACTGAAGCTTATTTTTCTCCCATTTATATAATAATTTACTTCTGGATCTTTTGTAACAAGTTAGTGGGTTTCTATATAGTARCTACAGATCTGTAGCATAGGGTTTTTACTAGTTTGTAGTGGTTTAACCTGGCAGGCAGCTAAACGCCACACAGCCGCTCACTCACTCTCCCTCACCCCCGCAGCGGGACGGGGAGAGAATTGAAAAAAAAAAAAATCACGGATTGAGATAAAGATAGGTTAATAGAACAGAAAAGAAAGGAATAATAATAATAACAATGGTAATAATATATTAATGATACAATATCTGAAATGAGTGATGCACAATGCAATTGCTCACCACCCGCCGAGACAATAGCCAAAGCGATAGCTCCTTCGGGACCCCTTCCCCCCCTCATTCATATACTGGGCATGACGTCACATGGTATGGAATACACCGTTGGCCAGCGGGGCTGGCTGTCCCGGCTCTGCTCCCTCCCAGCCTCTTGTGTGCTTGGTAGAGCATGGGACGATGAGAAGTCCTTGAAAAGTAGATTACCTAGCAACAACTAAAAACATTAGTGTGTTATCAACATTCTTCTTACACTAAATCCAAAACATAGCACTGGGAAGAAATTTAACTCTATCCTAGCCAAAACCAGGACAGTATCCACCCCTTATTCTATACCATCTACGTCATGCCTAGGTCTCACATCTTCCAATACATTTCAATTAATCACCACCACCTTCCTTGTCTCTTGATATATCATTTGCTTAGTCTGTGGGCCGACCCTCTAAAATGTCCATTGAGTTCATTTAGTCCATAACTTGGGCTCCATCTGTCATAATAGTCTTTCAGGGCAGGAAAGATGGTATGTGATGTTGGATTGTTGCAACCTGAAGCCAGTTCTGATTCTATTATCGCTGTGCTCGTCCGGTTCCATCATTGTTGCACTTTGCCCAGTTTTATCAGCGTTCATTCTTCATTAATCTGGGTGATTTTCACTGCGATCCCTTTGATAGCAACCACAGAAGTGATGATATATAATATCATATAGCAATCAACATCATACAATTCAGTTCATTGGCTATTTTCACCCAAAATCAAATCCCCTTGAGGTACACATTGGACTTCCCCATCCTTTCGCATTACCCACCAAGTGCACCCAGGTCCTTGAGCAAAAGCAATCCCATGAATGGGTTTGCCTTTGCCCGAGGCAGGAGTAACCCAGACTGTCTTCCCCAGCATATTCCTTATGTGCACTACAGGGACTTTATCCCCATCTACGGTACGTAAAAGTTCTGATTGGGCAGGGCCAGCTCGATTGAAAGATCCCCTGGTATTGACTAACCAGGTGGCTTTTGCTAAATGTGTGTCCCAATGCTTGAATGTCCCACCACCCAGTGCTTTCAGTGTGGTTTTTAGCAGTCCATTGTATCATTCGATTTTCCCAGAGGCTGGTGCATGATAGGGGATGTGATATACCCACTCAATGCCACGCTCTTTGGCCCAGGTGTCTATGMGGTTGTTTCGGAAGTGAGTCCCGTTGTCTGACTCAATTCTCTCTGGGGTGCCATGTYGCCATAGGACTTGCTTTTCAAGGCCCAGGATGGTGTTCCGGGCGGTGGCATGGGGCACAGGRTATGTTTCCAGCCACCCRGTGGTTRCTTCCACCATGGTGAGCACATAGCGCTTGCCTTGGCGGGTCTGTGGGAGTGTGATATAGTCAATCTGCCAGGCCTCCCCATATTTATATTTCAACCATCGTCCTCCATACCAAAGAGGCTTTACCCGCTTAGCTTGCTTGATGGCAGCGCATGTTTCACATTCATGGATAACCTGTGCAGTAGTGTCCATGGTCAAGTCCACCCCTCGATCACGAGCCCATCCATATGTTGCATCTCTTCCTTGATGGCCTGAGGTGTCATGGGCCCACCAAGCTGGAAATAATTCACCTTTGTGTTGCCAGTCCAAATCCACCTGAGCCACTTTGATCTTATCAGTCTGGTCCACCTGCTGGTTGTTCTGGTGTTCCTCAGTGGCCCGACTCTTGGGTACATGAGCATCTACGTGACGTACTTTTACAACCAACTTCTCTATCTCTGGCAGCGATATCTTGTCACAATGCAGCAGCCCAGATAGGTTTACCTCTGCACTGCCAGTTGTTCTGCTTCCATTGCTGCAGCCACCCCCACAGAGCATTTGCCACCATCCATGAGTCAGTATACAGATAAAGTACTGGCCATTTTTCTTGCTCAGCAATATCCAGAGCCAGCTGGATGGCTTTAACCTCTGCAAACTGACTTGATTCACCTCCTTCAGCAGCTGCTACAACTTTTCTTGTAGGACTCCATACAGCAGCCTTCCACCTCCGATGCTTTCCCACAAGGCGTCAGGACCCATCAGTGAACAGGGCACATTGCTTCTCATTTTCTGGTAGTTTATTATACAGTGGGGCCTCTTCAGCACACTTCACCTCCTTCTCTGGGGACATTTCAAAACCTTTGCCTTCTGGCCAGTTCGTGATCACTTCCAAGATTCCTGGGCGACTGGGGTTTCCTACTCGGGCCCGCTGTGTGGTCAGTGCGACCCACTTACTCCAGGGAGCATCGGTTGCATGATGTGTAGGGGGGACCTTTCCTTTGAACATCCAGCCCAGCACCGGCAGTCGGGGTGCCAGGAAGAGCTGTGCTTCAGTACCAACCACTTCCGAAGCAGCTCGAACCCCTTCATAAGC
The DNA here is from genome assembly GCA_030449065.1 of Oceanodroma leucorhoa. Lineage (NCBI taxonomy): Eukaryota > Metazoa > Chordata > Aves > Procellariiformes > Oceanodroma > Oceanodroma leucorhoa. The sequence goes on along the minus strand of JASVER010000072.1, from coordinate 5,133,382 downwards.
TGCCAATATCTCTTTCTCAGTTGGAGTATAGAGGGCCTCGGATCCTCTGTATCCCCGACTCCAAAACCCTAAGGGTCGACCTCGAGTCTCCCCTGGTGCTTTCTGCCAGAGGCTCCAGGTAGGGCCATTCTCCCCGGCTGCAGTGTAGAGCACATTCTTTATGTCTTGTCCTGCCTGGACGGGCCCAAGGGCTACTGCCTGAACTATTTCCCGTTTAATTTGCTCAAAGGCTTGTTGTTGCTCAGGGCCCCATGTGAAATCGTTCTTCTTCCTGGTTACTTGATAGAGAGGGCGTACAATCAGGCTGTAATCTGGAATATGCATTCTCCAAAAGCCCACCACGCCCAAGAAGGCTTGTGTTTCCTTTTTGCTGGTCGGTGGAGACATGGCTGTTATCTTGTTGATCACATCCATCGGGATCTGACGACGTCCATCTTGCCATTTTATTCCTAAAAACTGGATCTCCTGTGCAGGTCCCTTCACCTTTTTTTGTTTTATGGCAAAACTGGCTTTCAGAAGGATTTGGACTATTCTCTCCCCTGTCTCAAAAACTTCTTCTGCTGTGTCGCCCCATATGATGATGTCATCAATGTATTGTAGGTGCTCCGGGGCCTCACCCTGTTCCAGTGCAGTGTGGATCAGTCCATGGCAAATGGTGGGGCTGTGTTTCCACCCCTGGGGCGGTCGATTCCAGGTGTACTGGACGCCCCTCCAAGTGAAAGCAAACTGTGGCCTGCACTCTGCTGCCAACGGGATCAAGAAGAATGCATTGGCGATATCAATTGTGGCGTACCACTTGGCTGCTTTTGACTCCAGTTTGTACTGAAGTTCTAGCATGTCCGGCACGGCAGCACTCCATGGCGGTGTGACTTTGTTCAGGCCACGATAGTCCACTGTTAGCCTCGACTCCCCACTAGACTTTTGCACTGGCCATATGGGACTGTTAAAGGGTGAGCGAGTCTCGCTGATCGCTCCTTGGCTCTCCAGTCGATGAATCAGCTTATGGATGGGAAGCAGGGAATCTCGGTTAGTGCGATATTGCCGCCGGTGCACTGTTGTGGTAGCGATTGGCACCCGTTGTTCTTCGACCCTCAGCAACCCCACAACAGAAGGGTCCTCTGAGAGACCAGGCAAGGTGGACAGCTGTTTAATTTCCTCCGTCTCCAAGGCAGCTATACCAAAAGCCCACCGGTACCCCTTTGGGTCTTTGAAATACCCTCTCCTGAGGTAGTCTATGCCAAGGATGCACGGAGCCTCTGGGCCAGTCACGATGGGGTGCTTTTGCCACTCATTCCCACTTAGGCTCACTTTGGCCTCCAATACAGTCAGCTCTCGGGATCTCCCTGTCACTCCAGAAATACAAATGGGTTGTGCCCCTTTAAAGCTTGATGGCATCAGGGTACACTGTGCACCGGTGTCTACAAGAGCCTTATACTCCTGTGGGTCTGATGTGCCAGGCCATCGAATCCACACAGTCCAGTAAACCCGGTTGTCCCTTTCCTCCACCTGGCTGGAGGCAGGGCCCCTCTAGTTCTGGTCATAATATCCATTACTCACTTCTTGCCAATGCGAGTCAAGAATTTCTTCATTACGATCTGAAATAAAATCAGCCCTTCTACTCTGTCTGGGAAATTGTTCACTGGAAACTGGACTGTCATGAGACAGGTTTTTCCTGAAAACTGGAGCAGCAATTTTCCTGGGAGAACCCCCTTTTGTGATTGTTTTTTCTTGCAACTCACATACCTGTGCCTCCAGGGTTGAGGTAGGTTTTCCATCCCAGTTCCTCATGTCCTCTCCATAGTCACGCAGGTAAAACCACAGGGTGCCCCGTGGTGTGTACTTTCTATATCCTCTTTCTTAAGGAGAAAAACGCTGACTCCTAATGGCTGAGATACTGGCCCGTATAGGTGGAGAGTAGGACATATCCTCTTTGAGTTGATGGACCTCCCAAGACAGTTTCTCCACAGCTGAGACAAGGGAGGAGGAGACAGTTTCTTCGTAATCCCAGAGTCTGGCAACCATGTCACCCAGTATTGGTGCTTCTTCATCTCTCCAGGCCAGTGTTGCCAACGAATTAGCATATGACGCTGGTGTGCTCCGTACCACCTTCTGCCACATGGGTCGCGTGCACTGAACTTCATCTGGATCTTTGGGTGATTGTGGGTCGTCCAAGTCACTATAAACCACCTCCAGCATGCCTAGTTCTCTCAGGTACTGGATACCTTTCTCCATAGTGGTCCATTTGCCTGGGCGATATATAACATCTTTGAAGGGATACCTTTCCTTCACGCCTGACAGGAGTCGCCTCCAGAGGCTGAGGACCTTTGCCCCATGTCCAATCGCCTCGTCAATGCCCCCTTCCCTAGAAAGGGATCCCGGCTGTTTGGCTTCCTTCCCCTCCAATTCCAGGCTACTGGCCCCATTATCCCAGCATCAGAGCAGCCAGGTAACAATATGCTCACCTGGACGATGGCTGAAATCTTTCCATATATCTCGCAACTCACTCAAGGATAGTGATCGGGTGGTTTCCGTCTCGTTTATGAGTTCTTCCTCTTCCGCCTCCGCTCCTCGTGATGGCCCTGCTTTTCCATCATCCTTTTCTAAACGACCTGACTTTTGCTTGCAAGATTTCTTCTTCTGTATAGGGGCAACTGATACCGACACAGGTTGGTTCTCCAGTTCAGCCACAGTGACTGTTGCTGGGGTTTGGGTAGCTGCAGTGAGTGTTGCTGGGGTTTGCATAGCTGCAGTGCATGTCGTGGGGGTTGGAGTACCCGCGGTGTCTGTCGACAGGGTTTGAGTAGCCACAGTGCCTGTCACAGGGGTTGTCGACAGGGTTTGAGTAGCCACAGTGCCTGTCACAGGGGTTGGAGTAGCTACAATGCCTGTCGCAGGGGTTTGAGTAGCCACAGTGCTTGTCGTAGGGGTTGAAGCAGCCGCGGTGCCTGTTGCAGGGATTTGAATAGCCACCGTGTCGGTTGCCAGGGTTGATCTCCGGGTGGTATTCCTAAATAATTGTTTAACCTTAAACAAGACCTGAACCACATTCAGGAGACATAGCAATATGAATATGCTTGTTTGAACATCCCAAGGATATTAAAAATTCTCAGGCACTGTTATGGAGGGCTTCACGAAGAGGACAGAAAAAAAGGCATTTCTGGAGATATGAAAGGGAAGATGAACAGGTGGGAGAAAGTGTCCCGCTCTGTCTCCCCCATAGATTCTTTCTTCGAGGTGAAAAGAGTGTAATTACTAATAGTTTCTAAAAGGTGGTTCCCAAGGTACAGAGACGATGGCAATGCTGAATACAAATACCAGATTAGACTCACGATCGATGATTTTGTCATATCATAAAACAGTGTTACACAGTGCAGCAAAATGATAACCTTGACCCAGTTCCGAGCAGTGATAAACAGCACAACAGGGGGTATATGCTGCAAGAAAGGTATTACATAACCCAACACTGAAAGCCAGCCCCACAACTTTGAGAGCCAATAAATCAACATTGTGACCAGTGACTATTAAAACAATATAATGAATACTTTAATAAATTTTACCTTAATATGCTTTGGTCGGATCTGTCGTTATCTCAACCCTTCGTGCCCCACGTTGGGCGCCAAAAAGGACTGTAGTGGTTTAACCTGGCAGGCAGCCAAACACCACACAGCCACTCACTCACTCTCCCCCGCCCCCGCAGCGGGATGGGGAGAGAATTGAAAAAAAAAAATTCACGGATTGAGATAAAGACAGTTTAATAGAACAGAAAAGAAAGGAATAATAATAATAACAATGGTAATAATATATTAATGATACAATATMTGAAATGAGTGATGCACAATGCAATTGCTCACCACCCACCGAGACAATAGCCAAAGCGATCGCTCCTTCCGGGGCCCCTTCCCCCCTCATTCATATACTGGGCATGACGACACATGGTATGGAATACACCGTTGGCCAGCGGGGCTGGCTGTCCCGGCTCTGCTCCCTCCCAGCCTCTTGTGCGCTTGGTAGAGCATGGGACGATGAGAAGTCCTTGAAAAGYAGATTACCTRGCAACAACTAAMAACATTAGTGTGTTATCAACATTCTTCTTACACTAAATCCAAAACATAGCACTAGGAAGAAATTTAACTCTATCCTAGCCAAAACCAGGACATAGGTACAAGCTTCTTTATGTCTAAAAGCATTGAAAGTATTTAGGAAAGGTTAGGAATGTAACATCCACTCATGTTACCTTTTCTGGATAGCCTCAGCAGAATATTTGGTGCTTAAATAGAGCCATATACATGGCTGGTAATTTAATAGGCTTTGTATACATTTTGAAATCCATTCTGTGGTGGTTCTGTAGTCATGTGGCCAAACTATGAAACTTTCCATAATAACTTCCGAGATTGTTTGTACAACTGTCACTATTAAATTACTTAATTCTTCATTAAATATGTGAGTTTATTATAACTGAGGTACTTAAAGTGTTACGAATACGGCTTTGAGAAATAAAGCTGTTGTGTTGCATCCACAGCCAAAAAATTATAGGGCTGTGATTCTCCTAGATTGACTTGTACCATGCAATTTAATTAAATTTTAGAAATTTTTTTCAATATGATTACAACATTTGGTATTTATATATTTGTTGGGTTTTTTTCCCCTTTAGATTGGCTGGTATTATTTTGTCTGTGTACCCAGTGTTTCATCAGTATTATCTTTTCTGTGGGAATCAGTCTAAAAAAGATTACTGTTGGAGTGTTAGACCCAGGTCAAACCCATAGTTTAAGTAAATTAAATTCAGATTTATTTCTGGGCATACAGTCAAAGGACAGTGGACAAGACTGTATGTTACAGAGGGCTGTATCACAGTTGTATATTTTGGAACATCCACTGCATGTGATTTTGTGTAAGTGCAGAAATCTGAATAGAGGTAATGAAGTAATACTGAGCCCATTCTCCTTTCACATCTGACAGTAAGGTCACTTTGACAGTGATGTCCGTCTCCTCTAATTTCAGTTAGGCTCCTATTCTTTGTATTGATCAGTGTAGATGAGTACAGGAAACCTCTTTTCAGCTTAAAAAAGGAGAGAGGTGCCTTTAGCTTTGTTCAGGCTTTTTCTGTGAAGGTTAATTACAACTTCGCCATATGTTATATACTTTACTTTTCTAAGAAGAGATTGTCGAAGCTGAGATTGGTACAGAAGAGCTGTACAAGTTGAGACCACAGGAATTATCTCCGGCAGTGCATTGCAATGTAGATTGTGGATTCCCCTTCAGGTTTCTTGGGGTCTCCTTTTCTCTGTCTCTTACTTTGATACAGACTTCGTTTAGTCAGGCACAGTGTAAGTCATGGCAGACAATTAAGGAACATATTCTTTAGGAGTCTAAAGGGAACACAGGGAGTCTGCAATCTGCAATCCAGCATTGTCTGACACCCAGACAGCTGGGCATCTGAAGGCCCTTTAGATGCCTCCAAACAATCTGTCTAATGTTCCTGCCTTCAGCTGCTGTGATTTTACCTCTACTGATAAGTATATAACAATTACAAAATCATGGAATAGTTGAAGTTGGAAGGGACTTTTGGAAATTATCCAGTCCAACCTCACCTGCTCAAAGCAGTGTCAGCTGGAGCAGGTTGCTCTGTACCATGTCCAGTTGGGTTTTGGTTGTTTTCAGGGATGGAGGCTCCACAGCTCCCTCTCTGAGTGAGCAACCTGTTCCAGTGTTTGACCATCCTTACAGTAAAATTGAAAGGCTTCCAGAATGGAGAAAGCTAAACTGAATTTGTAAATCAGGCAGTTACATGTAGGCTAAAAAATATTTAAAAAACCCCAAAACAACCTTTTGTATTTCTTGGATTGAAAAAAGACTAATAGAGTGACTATTCTGGCACTATTGAAGTACTGAAAGTGCTTAGGTCTTTAGCTGGATAAAAATTCCTGAGATTACACTGATCGTCCAAACTATGCTATCAACGAATGTTCTAAAATTAGCCTCACTTGCTCATTGCAACTGTATATTGGGCAATCGTGACCATTTTTTTCCTTAACAGGAAATCTGTAGTAGAATGCATGTGGGGCAAATGCCCAGTTTCATTAATCACAAAAGCTTGATGGGAATGCATGAGGTCTTTGCTTGATGTCAGCCGTGCAGCACGTATAGCAGATGTAAATACTGAGTATCAAAGAGACATAATGCAGTCTCTCATTCCTGCATTTAAAAAATCTAGTTTCTTTTGATTTACCTTGTTAAACAATAACATTTCAGCTCCATACAAGAACACCATCTAACCTTCAGGCCATTTTAGCAGAGCATAATATGGTATTCCTGAAAGCATTCTAATGAAAATTAAAAAGTAAAATAGAAGGTGAGTTCCAAAGCTCTATCTGTAAGTGTATCATATTTATAGATACTATTATTCTAAGGAGCAAAGCAGAAACGAAACGTACAGGTAGAATATTGTTACACTACATGTGTAGAGAGAATTTCAGGAGAAAAATGACACTGACAATTTTGTGATGGGAAGTTGCTTGGGAATTGTTTTGTACACACTCCTTGGGCTTGCAATGGGAGCTGGGGGGCAACTGGTGTAACAGAAAAGTCACAGTTCCAACACATGGGAATGATCTCCTTCGTGTCTTTCACAGTTGAGACAGGTAGGCTGTTTTGTCCGGGGGAAATGTGCAACAACCAATAAGTATTTATGGGTTTGGGTCAGAATTTAAGTGAACCTAAAAATGTTCCAGACCTTTGCAAATTTCTAGAGTAGAACTTGACCCCACTGTTTTGTCGCAGTGACACAAATCATGTTTTACACATTTAGTTAAAATATGAATTGGCTGTCAAAGAACACTATACTGTTGTAAATTTGCTGGTATATATTTTGCTGTACCAAGCAGTATAAGTTTCAAATATATTAATAAAGTAAGACTTATTAAATGTATAGAGGGAGCTAGGTGTAGAAAAACGTAGATAAACAGTAGCTTTCTCATTCACCTTAATTTCTCTGTTTGTTAGTTTAAGATTGCGTATGTGAACTTTGAACAAGATAATTTTTTTGACAATGTACAGTAAGAATTACTAATGCAATATTTCATGGATAATTCTTTCAGGTTTGCATTGTGTGAAGATGCTGCTGCTAGTTTGAGCTTTGATATAGCTGTGCTAGTCCAATATCTTGTTCCCTCCAAAAGAAGCAGGCCAATATCCATCACCTCATGCTTGTTCTGCTGCTGTTACTTCCTTGGCATCATCGCTGGTGCTTTTTTGACCTTGCAGTGAGGCATGTCAGGGAGCTAAGTCAGCTACTTCTTTGTGGCATTAGTTTCCTGCTGGTTTAGCTCTATTAGCTAGCTAATGTTGGAACAAGATGAGAGCAAGTGTAAGGGTGATAGTAAGGATACATGTGTGGGAATGAGATTAGGTGTCCTGGCTGCCCTGTCTGGTAGCAGCAAGTGGTATCGTAAAACCTTTCCCTTCGATATCCAGAGGAACTGCACTGCACTGCCAATTTTGACTCCAGACCCAAAATCAGAAGTGATACACGTGGTGATACCAATCTGGAAAAGTTGGTCAAAGACTGGTTTTGAGCTATGAAACAGCAGAGAAGCAAAGCTGTCCCCAGTCTGGAGTTCTGCAGAGCACAAATTCAGACTTATGTAACCAGGTTCAGTTTAGTTCAGGAGTGTTTTACTGGTAACACATTTTAGATGAGCTGTGGAGCACTGAAAATTATGCAGTATAAGATAAGAGGAAGAAAAGTACTTAATTTCCATCTCTCGCACACAGGCACACAWACACAAACTCTTTTCCTTCAAAACCTGTTCTTTTCATCCTGTGTCCCTTTGTCTTGTAAGTAATGTATCTTTTGCAAGTCTAGCAGCTGTCAAAAGTGCAGTTTGCTGTTCAGCTTCATTTTCTGATCAATATCCTATAGTGTGTTTAAATTGCATAAGAATTTGCCCAAGATCTAATCCTGCCATGTACATAAGTATTGGTCTAGACTGTACTTGCTTGAGTCTATTTATTACAAAAAATAAAGTGAACTTGTGCAAAAAAAGATGATCGACTTATGCTTAAAATAGATGCTGATGTATATTGTTACTTTCTAGAATGAAAAGTTGCATTAATTAATATTATAATATTCAATGTATTAACACTTTAAACACTGCCCAGTAAATATTACTATAGTAATAGTAAATATATTAAATAGTAAATATAGCACACAGTACATTTTTTGTCTTTATTATCAGGTTCCCTTATTCAAGTCCCTTCAGTTGAGAGGGGAAAACTTAGTAAAGTTCGTTTGGGATCATTATCTTTGAAGAAAGAAGGAGAAAGGCAGTGCTTCTTATTTACAAAACATTTTTTAATTTGTACAAGAAGTTCAGGAGGAAAACTGCATCTGCTCAAGGTACAGACTTTACATTATGACTCAATTTACAAAATGAAAACACAACTTAGTGAAATTTCAGTATTTTATTATTCTATGGCTATAACCTGAGATTTTCATGTGTAGTTACAAACAGAAGTGAGGTGATGCACAGAAGTGACGTGATTGACTGCTCTGTCTTCTCATTGCAAATAATAGAATTCAGCCAAAGTTCTTTACTCCTACATCTTTTTTTCTAGAACTGTGTAATTCTAATAAGCTGGGGGTTGGAAACAAGACATCAACATGTCTATCTGTATAAGCTAGCACTGAATGTAAGTCAGTTTTCAGTGTATAACTCAGCCAGTACAACCCTGTGGAATTACCAATGAGTACTTTCCAGAGCTCTAATAAAATTAATTTAAAAAGTCAATTCTGTTTTCCTGAACAGCACATTCTCTTAAATTGAAAGCTTTTCTAAGAACACTCTACTTTTATTTGCTGAGAATCAGGCTTTCATAGTGTAGACTTGTGAAGAAAGAGAGATCGGTGGTTTACAGAGTGGGTTATATTTAATAGAATTTTAATTTGACAAAGATATTTCTGAGGGGTTATTAAGTCTGTTCGTATGCTTTCTCACTTTGCACGCCTTAAATAGTTCAAGTATTTTGCAAAGTAAATAGAGTATAACTGAACCTTTAAAAAAATCTTGTATGTCTTTGATTTAAATTCAGGAGAATATGAAATTCTAGTTGCCTTTCTTGAAACTTGTCAATGAGTCTGTATGTGAGATAAATTATACTGTGGTAAAAATGAAAGAAATTTTGTACATTTGAGCATATTATTGATTTGTTGGATTAAAAAAAATGTTATATTTATTTATCTGGTTTTAGTTCTTGAGGAAAAATGTGCATCATGAAATTGATGTATCTTCCTAAGAGCTCTGAGTAATGTAAAATTTTAAAGTAAGGTATATCAAAGTTTAAAAATAACTGTAATAACAAATGGGAACAAATGTCAAAATTTTTGAAAAATGTGCTTTGTTTTCATAGACAGGAGGTGTTCTGTCTTTAACAGAGTGTACACTGATCGAGGAGACAGACACGAGTGATGATGATTGTAAGTTATATGCAGCTGTTTGTAGTAATTACAGTTTCTGGTTTCTTAAAATTGGTACCCTTTGTTTATTTTTCATAACAGCAAATTGATATGTTCTCCCCTTTCATGCAAGCAGAGGAATACAGTGTTAAACTGATTCAGTAGAATGGATGTTTCAATAATGGACATGCTGGCTTGGATAAGGGTTTGTTTTGTTATGTTTGTTCTTGCTGTTGACATCCCACATACGATTTTCAAGTAGAATGGCTGAAGGAATGTGACAAATTCTTTGCTGACTTTTGTATACAAATTCACCCCAAGGATCTCGGAAAGAAAAAATATGCCTTAAAAGAAGAAGCAGATAATTGGGTTTCTTAAATACATGGGAATTGAGTGAGTTGGCAGAATTAGTGGAAAGTTTTTGTCTTGGACTCCTCACAGATCTTGACTGCAAGCTTGTTCAACTCAAATAACAAAACACATTCCCAGGCTGATTTTGTTGTTACTAATTTAGGCTTCCATTCTGCAGTTTTAGGCAAGTTTTGTACTTGAATTGTGAAAGTAGTTTCATTAATTTCAGTGATACTTCTAGTATGCTGAGAGTATATCAGTGTAGAAGTGTTAGAAGGACTTTCGCCTTATTTGGCATCTTTAAAAGTAATTTATAGTGACTCCTGCTTTTGCATGTTTGTAAGGTTTTTTGTATTTGGTGTATGTGAATAACAAAATCAGTTTTGGATCCCTAATTGGATTCTCTCTTTGTCAGAGAGATGTTTTAAACTAACCTCCATTTTAAATTAAAACATAATTTTCTTCATTTTATAGTCTGAAATCTCACATTTTTACTTTATTCTCTCCTCTGGCTGTAAAGCAAAAGGTTCTGGACAAGTGTTTGGACACCTTGATTTCAAGCTTATAGTTGAACCTACGGATGCTCCTCCTTTTACTGTTGTCCTTTTAGCCCCATCGCGACAGGAGAAAGCTGCATGGACAAGTGATATAAGTCAGGTAGCTTAATGTATTCTTTATGTTTTTTGTATTGAGATCTTAGTTTATTCTGTATTTCTGAAAACTAATCCAAGAGAGGGATGTTGATTTCTTGAGAGCTGATTTGCTTTAATGTGTATGAAAAACCCTTAGTGTTACCTGTTTTCCTCAAAATTCTGTCTTTGCATTTGAGTCGTCAGTGAATGTGTTTCTCAGTGAAAGAGATGGGATATATAATGCAAAATTATCAGTTGACAAACATAATACTAATGGTAGTCATTTTTATGTCTAAGGAGAGCCCATCCAGATATGTATTTTAATTTAAGAAGGATAGTACTTGTTTGTTCATAAATTTCATACAGATCAAAAAACACCTGAGAATCCTGAGAGTGAAAATGATACCATATCACATCGATATCATATCCCATGCAGTGAGAAAATGAAATAAACTCTGTTTTCTACCAAAAAGAATACTAAAAAAAATTATAAATAATTACTAAGCTTTCTGACAGTCTGCAGGAACTGTCTTTACTGTGAATGAAGAAAAATGGTGGTTTAAAATACTTTAGTATCAGGGGTAAACATTTGTTTTTTTAGTGCTTTTGGCTAAAAACATAATACGCAAACTTTTATCAGAATCTATTTGGGGAAAGAAGTTGAATGCACTATGAAAAATCTGAACTTTCAACTAACCAGATCTGAATTTAGGCAATTGCTATTTTGTTTATGCATGCAACCAACAAGTATATAGATTTCTCATAGTTCTAAACTTGAGTCCTATCCTCTATCAATTTCAAGATAAATAGTTGATTATACAAATATCAGTGTGGAACTTGATGGATTTCTAAAGATGCTACCATTGCTGGCAACATCTTCAGATGAATTATCATCATAATGAGTAGAAATTGCTTAAACATAAGTATTCTGAGTTACTTTCTTCTGGACTACCTTTTTTAAAGGAACAAAAATATGGTGATAAAAATCTGAAAATAACGGTATGAGCTGAGAACCTTGCTCTCACTGAAACTGAATACATACAGATCTCACAGACAGACCTGTTTGGAGAATTTTTTACAAAATGGATTTTCAGTGAATTATGTTGTTCCATTGACATGTAGAAGTATTGGAATTATTTGCTGGGGAGGAAAAACCATTTAAGAACTGGCCTGGAACAGGGGACACCCAGGAATAAGTCCATTCTTAGCCTAAATAATAATGAATTTAAATGAGATTGTAATCTGCAGTCCAGGTAGACTAAAGATCAGAGTTTGGGCCTCTAAAGGTCAGGTCTTCTCCTCCAAACCACTCCAGCTCCAAACCATGCTACTGTGGTGTTATAGAAAGAGCTGAAAAGCTCCACAGCTGACTTGAGAGCTGCATGCCTAGAAAGCTTGGAAGTGTCTTAGGAAGGCAGAAGTAAACACGACTAGCTGCCTACAGCTGAGAGAGCAAAGGGTTGGCCAGACTGCCAGGGAAAAACAGTAAGGAGGGTTTCTCCCTTGATCCCTCTTTGAGGAAGGGGAGATCTCCCGACTTCTGAAGACAGGGCTATTCTGAAGAGATATGGGGCCAACAATTAACAGCAGCTCATAAGTGGAAATCTGAGAAAACTGCCATCTATTAGCATTGTGAGGCTGAAAAAGCTTCTCCAGCCTTACAAAGGAAGGGAAGCCAGAGATGCTGAGGGGATAAGCAGCAGCTTAAAAGAAAAAAGGAGTAAGAAGGGGTGCAAGCTGTGCAGACTGCACAGACGTTTGGGGCATGAATTGGTATCACTGTTTACAAGTAGCAATCAAGTCAGTTGTCTTAGTGCTTATGCTACTACGGAGAGCAAGAAAGAAGAAAGTAACGCCAGAAGCATGCTACCCGTCTTCTGCTGGACAAAGAAAATTTGGGGTGAAAATCTGGATAATGCATGAGAAGTTTTAAACAATCTTGAGACCACTTGTCTCTTGAAAACCAAATTGTGTTTCTGACTAAGCTCATTTCCAGCAGAAACCTTGCCATAAAAACTTACTGGATCGCCTGCTCAGAAGCATTTTTTTTTTTTAACTCTGGCTACAACTCTCAAGGAGAGCATAGGACCTATGCTGAAAAAAAAGGGCATATAAAAAGTATTTTTTTAGTAAATATGTGTTCTCCTGTGTTTGCAAGTAAAAAAAGTATACATGTATATATATGCATTATATATATGTAGATATAATGCTGTGTTCACTCACAGCATTAGTGTTGGTGTCCAGAATTCTGCATCTTATTAAATTATATATGCATATGACATAGAAGTCATATGTGTCTATATGTTCCTAGTGAGTCTTCTTGAATTTATACTCCTTTCATACAAACCATATACTTCTTATGAAAAAACATGKTTTTTGTTGATGCTGAAGAAGCCTCCTCTGTTCTAATTTGAACTTGTTGTCCTTCGGCCCTAGGTCCCCATTACACTCGTTCCTTAGCTAGAATGATAATATCTGTCAGGGAGACGATAAATGCTAGGCCTATGTAGACTAAGCATAATAGGGCTGAATTACCTCAGGCAGTTTTATGACTGGTGCTAAGGGCTTCTTTGCAACATTTAAAATTCAGGTGGGGGAAATTATGTATTTTTGTTAGATGTGTTTTTCTTAGTGCTTTTAGGTAAAAATTTGATAAAATCATAATGTGAATTGTTACAACTGCACTTTTCAAATAGTCTTAAATACTTGATTTTAAAAACACATATAGCTACACAGATCATATTTTAAAAGTATAGCTATGTAGATATATTTTAAACCTGAAGAGGCCTCTGTTTATCTTGTTTGACCAATCTAACATCAATCATTATTTTGCTATGAGATGTCCCAAAGCGAGCAGACTATTTTTATTCTTAAAGTCAATGTAAATGTGTATGTTAATTTTGGAAACTCCTTTTTATTGACGTAAAAAAATACTGTAACATATTTTTATATATATATGTATGGTACATGATAAATAAAACTAGAAGATGAGTTGTGTAGTGCTAGGTAGGGCGTACTTTTTGCAGACCATATAAGCCTGATCCACTAGCAGGCTCTCTGCTGACTTCCAACAGCAAGGCTTATGGTGCTGTGTTATCTTAACTACGTAAAGTACAAACCAGAAGATAACGGTGTACAAATGGCTTCAAGCTACCCCTACACACTGCCAACACTGAGCTGCTTTGAGGCTTGAAAAACAGCTTATGCACCCCTAGTTTGTAAACTTCTACTGGCCACAGGACAGCCTGTAATTTCTAAAGCAACATGTGCTGCTACCATGCCCCAGAAGTGTCTTTCCAGCTTCTAATACCTAGCCCAAAACATTTATACAACAGTTTGCAAGGAACTCGTTGGACAGCATCTTCATAGCTGCATTTCACAATAACAGCACCACTTGAATTTGTTTTTACAAGTGTGTTTCTAGAAACGGTTTATATTTTTCTTTGGTCTTTTTGCACAGTGTAAAGGTTAAGGTATTAGTGTATCTGTTTGTGTATAAAGTATTCTAACTTTCTTGCAGTATTGATTTTTCAAGCTTAACACTCATTCAGGAAATGCTAGAGATATTTAATTTTGTTCCATTTCAAAGGAATTTCAAAGGAAATTTCACTTCCAACTCAAAATACTTAGTCATGTGGAAAAAAAGATGCTGAGCTGAATACCCTGAGTGTGCTGGTAAAGATGCATGGACTTGCAGATGTGCAAATCAAAGGAAGAAGACTAGAGAAGCATGTCCACTATAATTCTTGCATCACTGCTTTTCATTTATGAAAATGCCTTTTACCAATCAGTCCATACCCTGCAAAAGCTATGCTTTAAGCTTACAGCAATATGAAAAGTGTAGAAGTAAGTCCCCTTACCCTGTGTTTTTTTAAGAGTTCTCAATGTTTATTTTCACAGTGCATTGATAATATAAGGTGCAATGGTTTAATGACCATAGTGTTTGAAGAAAACTCAAAAGTCACGGTGCCACATATGATCAAGTAAGTGCAGCATTTTTTTCCCCAGTGAACAAAATAGCTTGCTGGTTTTTTTAATAAAAGTTATAACAAAAGAAAATGTGTATTTGGAAAATACAACCTTTTAATTCATTTTTTTCCCCATTTTTGTTGAACGGAATTAATTCTACATCCCAAAACATATCTTTTCAAATCTTTTTCTTGGAATGGTAGGGGTGACTCAAAATGGTAAACTCAATTCACAGTATTGGACTGTACAGGATCACAACTCAGATTTTTCTATTATTTGTGAAGTTTCCTTCAGTTATGCTTCAGATGAATAATTTTATTCTCTCTTAGCTTTTCTCTGTCATACCACTCATTATTTTATTGAATACATTTAAAAATGTCTTTAAAAATTTAGGTGAGTGCAGACAAGTACCATTTTCCAAGGTATTTTGTTGTATTAGCCAAAATTTTTCTTCTCTTTGTTTCTCTTATCTCTGAGAAAAAATTATTTTCTCTCATAATTTTAACTGATCACATCAAAGTAACATCATTATTCATAAACCTGCTTCCTTCACCCTTGGATTCTTTCAGTCATTTATTGTAATAAGTAATTTTTATTTGTAGACAGCAATTTTCATTATGCCAAATTTCTAACACAGTTTTACCTCTTGGATCCTCTACAGATCTGTATTTATATGAGTTCTACCTACTATTATCCAATATAAATATTAAGGAATAGAACATAGGGATAGAAATATAAGTATTTCCTTTCTTACTCTTATCTGTCACTAGGCCATTTCTCTCTCTTGGATGTACTCCATACATGAAGGTTTCTCAAAGGCCTCTTTTGTAGTTGTTGCCTCTCCTCTCTTTGTACGTGTTTGGAAATGAAAAAGAGATAACATCTGTGAATACACTGTTAGGGCACATACCTTTGATCCCTGGAAAGAAGGCATTTTATTGTCCTCATTTTTGTTCAAGGAACTCTCCAGTGTGTAAACACTTCTGTTACCTGCTGAGTGTTAATAATATGTTCATCTGTTTTCAAGTTACGGAGCACAGCAAGGTCTTAATCCCAATGTCGAGAAAGAAATCTTAATTCTAAAAAACATACAGAATCTTAAAAACAGACACAAATTTGGTGTTCTCTTTCTGAGATTGTACTCATCTGATTTTTAGCACACATTGACTTTTAGAGTCAGATGTCTTTGGATGAAATAAAAAAAAATTCGCCACTTTTCTGAGGACCCAACTTAGGAAAGAAGGGGTTTTTTTGGGTTTTTCCATGTAATGGAGTGTAGCAGTGTGTGGAATATCTTGATGCTGTATTCTAAGAAAATCCAGTCATTTTTACTGAAAAGATCAGGCACTATTGAAAGATGCTTTACTTAGTATCCATACCATTTTTTTACGAACTAAGCCTTCAACCAGATAAAATTAAGCAAACTGAATTTGGGAAAAAAACGTAATGAGTAGGTTTATGTAAACGATTAATTTTTTTTTGAAGTCCAAACAAAAATGAATCCCAATTTTTTACTGCAACAAAGCCTGTCTGTGGTTTCTGCTTTGAAATTTGAGATGTTTCATGCTGTTCCCATTTGCTTCTTAAAAAAAAAAAATTCTTGGAGCCTGAGGGCTTACAAGTGAGCCTTACGCTTAGCTAAGGGGTTAATTTTGCTGTTTCTTGCTGGGGTCTATTAGTTATTTCATATAAAGCAAGAAAAAATTGCAATTGGTCCACAATTTTTCTATATTAAACTTCTTGTACTATAGCCCTGCAGGCCACAACAGCCTGGAAGAGACAAGAGGGGACAATTCTGCCTCTTGTTTAATTTCAGAAATTTAGGCTTCATTAATGATGTCTTAGATTGTGAAAGGTAAATTAATTATTTGCCAAAAATAAAATTTAAATGGCCTTAGTTATGACATAAAATACTACTGAATGGAAGCAGGTTTCATCACAAATTAAGAGTTTTCTTGTGTTGATGAAATACAAGAATGCATATATATTTGCTGATTCTATGTTGACAGGAGCAGCTAAAGTGATATGACTACTGTACCATAATCACTCTTCCTCTTTGGTAAAATGTTCTAAATTTAATTTTTGAGTAGATCTGATGCTCGCCTTCATAGAGATGACATTGATATCTGCTTCAGCAAAACACTGAATTCCTGCAAAGTACCCCAAATCCGTTATGCAAGCGTCGAGCGCCTTTTGGAGCGGCTAACAGACTTGCGATTTCTAAGTATTGATTTCCTGAATACGTTCCTACATACTTACCGCATATTTACTACTGCAGCTGTTGTACTGGAAAAACTTTCAGACATATACAGACGGCCCTTCACTTCCATTCCCGTCAGGTGAGCTCTAGGGTTTTTTCCTTCTATCACAGATTTCTTTACAGAATTACCATGGTGTCATTTGTTTGTTTTTTACCAAGTTTTTTTGTTATATGAATAATTTAAGAAGAAAGTTCTTCCTTTGTAAATAGGATGTAAGTTTTTAGATAAGTCTGTCTCAACTTTCTGCCCAGGCTTTGAGGGCTAATTGTCATATAGATTTTGCAGTGCCATGCAGATTTGCACAAAATTTGTCTGTGTGTGTTTTCACTTAAATCTGTTTGGTGTTTGTTATTATCTGTTGATTTTTTTTCTTTCTTTCTCTCAGGTCTTTGGAGTTATTCTTTGCCACCAGTCAAAACAACAGAGGAGAGTACCTGGCTGACGGGAAGTCACCACATCTCTGTCGCAAGTTTTCTTCTCCTCCTCCGTTGTCACTTTCCAGAACTTCCTCACCTGTCAGAACCCGAAAACTCTCGTTGACCTCACCACTGAATTCAAGGATTGGTGCCCTTGATCTCTCTACTTCGTCTGTGGCAAGCAGTCCTACCTCGACCTACAGCCCGGCCACCTCCCCGCCACCAACGGGTAGCAAAGTACCACTGGACCTTAGCAAAGGGCTTTCCTCTCCTGAGCAAAGCCCTGGCTCCGCAGAGGACAGCTTGGAGAACCCTCGTGTTGACCTCTGTAACAAGCTGAGAAGAAGCATTCGAAGAGGTATTCTATACCCACAAAATACTGGATGTTCATTTTGATAAATAGGGTAGACTCTAAGTTAGGCTTGACATTTATCAGATTACTGCTGAGAAGTTGTTTCTCATATCTTTTTTTTTCTCCTGATCATGGTAAGTTGTGTTGTGAAACCAAATACTCTACGCTCTGTTTCTTCTCCAGTAGAGGCTGCATTGTCTGTTTCCACCATTCCATCTGTAGGAATAGCAGTACTGCAGAATGGCCTTGTCTGTTTTCACTTAGACTCACAGAATCATAGAATAATTAAGGTTGGAAAAGACCTTTAAGATCATGGAGTCCAACCATCAACCCAGCACCCATGCCCACTAAACCATGTCCCGAAGCGCCACATCCACACGTTTTTTGAACGTCTCCAGTGATGGTGACTCCACCACTTCCCTGGGCAGCCTGTTCCAATGCCTGACTACCCTTTCGCTGAAGAAATTTTTCCTAATATCCAATCTAAACCTCCCCTGGCGCAACTTGAGGCCATTTCCTCTCGTCCTATTGTTGTTACTTGGGAGAAGAGACCGACACCCACCTTGCTACAGCCTCCTTTCAGGTAGTTGTACAGAGTGATAAGGTCTCCTCTCAGCCTCCTCTTCTCCAGGCTAAACCACCCCCGTTCCCTCAGCCGCTCCTCATAAGACCTGTTCTCCAGCCTCATCGCCCTTCTCTGGACACCCTCCAGCACCTCATTGTCCTTCTTGTAGTGAGGAGCCCAAAACTGAACACAGTATTTGAAGTGCGGCCTCACCAGTGCTGAGTACAGGGGCACCATCACCTCCCTCCGCCTACTGGCCACACTATTCCTGATACAGGCCAGGATGCCATTGTCCTTCTTGGCCACCTGGGCACACTTCTGGCTCATGTTCAGCCAGCTGTCAACCAGCACCCCCAGGTCCTTTTCCACCGGGCAGCTTTCCAGCCACTCTTCCCCAAGCCTGTAGCATTGCCTGGGGTTGTTGTGACCCAAGTGCAGGACCCGGCACTTGGCCTTGTTGAACCTCATGCAATTGGCCTCAGCCCATTGATCCAGCCTGTCCAGATCCCTTTGCAGAGCCTTCCTACCCTCAGGCAGATCAACACTCCCGCCCAGCTCTGTGTGATCTGCAAACTTACTAAGGTTACACTTGATCCCCTCGTCCAGATCATTGATAAAGATGTTAAACAAGACAGGCCCCAAAACTGAGCCCTGGGGAACACCGCTCGTGACCGGCCACCAACCGGATTTGACTCCATTCACCACAACTCTCTGGGCTCGGCCGTCCAGTCAGTTTTTTACCCAGTGAAGAGTACACATGTCCAAGCCATGATCCGCCAGCTTGTCCAGGAAAATGCTGTGGGAGACAGCGTCAAAGGCTTTACTAAAGTCCAGGTAAACCACATCCACAGCCTTCCCCTCATCGACTAGGCGGGTCACCCGGTCGTAGAAGGAGATCAGGTTGGTTAAGCAGGACCTGCCTTTCATGAACCCATGCTGGCTGGGTCCGATCCCCCAGTTGTCCCGCACCTGCCTCTTGAGCGCCCCCAAGAGGAAGCTCTCCATAATCTTCCCTATCACCGAGGTCAGGCTGAGAGGCCTGTAGTTCCCCAGATCGTCCCTCCAGCCCTTCTTGTAGATGGGCGTCACATTGGCAAGCCTCCAGTCATCCGGGACCTCCCCTGTTAACCAGGATGGTGATAAATGATGGAGAGCGGCTTGGCAAGCTCCTCCGCCAGCTTCCTCAGTACTCTCAGGTGGATCCCATCTGGCCCCATAGACTTGTGTGTGTTCAGCTGGCGTAGCAGGTCATTAACCTCTTCCTCTTTGATTATGGGGGGTTTATTCTGCTCCCTGTCTTCCAGCTCAGGGGGGTGAATATCCTGGGGATAACCGGTCTGAATATTAAAGACTGAGGCAAAAAAGGCATTAAGTACCTCAGCCTTCTCCTCATCCTCAGTGGCAATGTTCCCCCCCGCATCCAATAAGGGAGGGAGATTCTCCCTGGCCCTCTTTTTCTCGTTAACATATTTGTAAAAACATTTTTTGTTGTCCCTGACAACAGTGGCCAGTTTGAGTTCCAGCTGGGCTTTTGCCTTTCTAATTTCCTCTCTGCATGACCTAACGAGATCCCTGTACTCTTCCTGTACTCACCCGCCCCTTCTTCCAACAGCGATAGACTCTCCTTTTTTCCCTGAGTCCCAGCAAAAGCTCCTTGTTCAGCCAGGCCGGTCGTCTTCCCCGTCAGCTCCTCTTACGGCACACAGGGACAGCCAGCTCCTGCGCCTTTAAGACTTCTTCCTTGAAGAATGTCCAGCCTTCCTGGGCCTCTTTGCCCTTCAGGACCACCTCTCAAGGGACTCTCTCAACCAGGGTCCTGAACAGACCAAAGTCTGCCCTCTGGAAGTCCATGGTAGCAGTCTTGCTGACCCCTCTCCTTACTTCCCCAAGAATCGAGAATTCTATCATATCATGGTCGCTGAGCCCCAGATGGCCTCCGACCACCACATCTCCCACCAGTCCTTCTCTGTTGGTCAACAGCAGGTCGAGCGAGGCACCTCCCCTGGTAGGCTCGCTTACCAGCTGCTTCAGGAAATTATCTTCCACGCACTCCAGGAACCTCCTCGACTGTTTCCTCTCTGCCATGTTGTATTTCCAGCAGACATCAGGCAAGTTGAAGTCCCCCACGAGGACAAGGGCTAGCGATCGCGAGACTTCTGCCAGCCGCTTGTAGAACACTTCATCGGCCTCTTCATCCTGGTTGGGTGGTCTATAACAGACTCCTAGCAGGATATCTGCCTCTCCGGCCTTCCCCCTCATCCTAAACCATAAGCACTCAACCCGATCACTACAAACATTGAGCTCCGTGCAATCGAAACATTCCCTGACATACAGAGCCACCCCACTGCCTCTCCTTCCTCACCTGTCCCTTCTGAAGAGCTTGTAGCCATCCATCGCAGCACTCCAGTCATGAGAGTCATCCCACCACGTTTCCATGATGGCAACCAAGTCATAGCTGTCCTGCTGCACAATGGCTTCCAGCTCCTCCCGTTTGCCGCCCATGCTGCGTGCATTGGTGTAGATGCACTTGAGCCGGGCTATCGACCTCACCCCCGAGATTGGCACACCACCCCTAGGCTCATCTCTATCGAGCATGGCTCTATCCCCTTCTCCCTTCGTACCTAGTTTAAAGCCCTCTCGATGAGACCCGCCAACTCATGGGCGAGAATCCTTTTCCCCCTTTGAGACAGATGTACTCCATCTGTTGCCAGCAGGCCCGGTGCCTTGTAAACCTCCCCGTGGTCAAAAAAACCAAAGTTCCACCAGTGGCACCAGCCTCTGAGCCACTTGTTAATCAGCTGCATTTTCCTGTTCCTTTCAGTGTTCTTCCCCGCCAGTGAAGGGATTGAGGAAAACACCACCTGTGCTCCCGATCCTGCCATCCATTGCCCCAGTGCCCTGAAGTCTCTCTTGATCGCTTTGGGACTTCTCTCTGTAACCTTGTTGCTGCCTACCGGCATGACCAACAGTGGGTAGTAGTCAGAGGGCCGTACCAGATGGGGGAGTTTCCTGGTTACGTCCCTAACCCAGGCCCCCGGGAGGCAGCAGACCTCCCTGTGGGATGGGTCCGGTTGGCATATGGGGCCCTCCGTTCCCCTCAGAAGGGAATTGCCCACGACAATTACCCTCCTTTTTTTCTTAAGAGACACAGTCATAATGCGTGGGGGTGCCTCACTGACCCAAGGCAACCCCCTGGATAGACCTTCCTCTGCGAAGGTCTTCAGCAAAGTGTTAAGGAGAAAGGCAGAAGGAAATATTTGATGCCAGTTGTGTTTCCTGAGATGAAAGGTTGTGGAGTTGTACCATTACTACATGAAGTAAAGTGTTAAGTTAAAAAGAAATAGGGATGTAAAGACCTAACAGCTTTAACATGTTTACATAACAGGGCTAGTTATCCAGAAAGATTTCATCACTAACCCAAAAAAATAATGTATGTGATGCACTTGGTACATTGGTGAGATTCATACCACCTGGTTGTTACCCATCCAGAAGGCAGATGTCTAAAAAGATTAATTGCTCCTGTGCAAATGCCTGTTTTCCTCAATGGATTATATAAGGCACCTTGGAATACATACTACTTCCAGAGGGCTAAAGTTAATTAATACAAACCTCACTGTGGGCCTCTAGAATGGGGTCATCGTATTTATAGATGGCAAAGCAAGAAGTTCTAATCTCATAGAATGCATAAGTATGCACTTATTTCTTATTGCTCTTTGAGGGTGGAGGGATGGTCTTCTGAATTAGAATAGAAGTATATAGTAATTTTTTGTATTGTTGTTACATTAAACAGAAGATGAGGAAATAAAAAAATGCTATTTTATTCCTAAAATTCATGGTTAGAAATGGTCTTACATGGCCTGACTTACAGTCTGAGGAATTTGAACGGTAAATCTGAGCAAAGTGTAGCTCAATTTTACTTGCAAGTACTGTAACAATGAAAATTGATATAACCCAAGAGGAAAGAAGAAGTAGTTTACCAAACATAAACTAAGAAAAATGTGACTGAAGCATTATGTTTACTCCTTACTGATGAATTGAAATGAGTGCCCTGGTAAGAAATTTGATGTTGTATTATGCAGAGGGATTTTTTTTAGAGAATGTAGTCTATTGTTTAACAAAAAATCTTTTTAACAGGCAAGTTAGCCACCTTAGCATTATAGGAGTCTATGGTTGCCCATGCTTTATGCTTTCATAAAATGCTGGTTGGCTGTTATACTTAATCATATTTCTGTATGCTGGATGTTTTTAAATGAATAGCATAACAGACTATTTATATATATCAAGTATAGTATTTACTATGTAGAGTTGGGCAAATTCTTCTTGTGCACTAGTGTAACCACATTCAGATAAATGTGATAGCACAGCATGTCCCAAAATATAGGCCATGCATTAAAATTAGTTGTACACAGGTAACTGCAGTCTTAGGTGTAATGTTTTTTGCCTTACACCGTAAAGTGAGCTAGTAAAGAATAGGTTATTCTGGCCTAGTGTTAGCTCTAGGTGTTGTTGCAGAGGTATTCAGATTTTGCATTCCAGTCTATCAGATGACACTATGCTGGAAGTGTCATCTGGGCAGTGTGAGGAACATTTGGAAATGGCAAGAGCCTCATGTAAATGCTAAATTGCTGTCTGTGCAGTGTCTCCAGTCCCTTTGGGGATCTCCTGCTGAACAGTTTGCACGCACTTTGGAGGAATTTGCTGCTAGATAGCTCTGTTCTGCGGGGGAAAGTCCTTTTGTCACCCAGCTGCATAGAGCATGTTGAGGAAGAGAAGTAAATTTAAAAAGAAGCCTCACAAGGAGAATGGAAATGGGTACTAGAACTACAAAATGCTTATCTATATGTTTCCTATCCTACATAATGCATTTCTTTGTTTCTGAAGTTTTCTAGGGAAGGAGACCAGTTCTGCTTAATGAGGAGTCACCACCCCATTAAGGTTAATAATGTTGCTCTGGTACTGCCAGATTTCCAAGAAAACAACTATGGCTTACTGTAAATTCAATATAACCATACAAATTCTATTCTCCAGGACATATTATTATAGTGGTTGTTGTTCTCCTTGAATGTTGTCCATTTACATCCTGGAATTTCCACCTTCGTTGCCCACTTCCAAAGTTGTTGTTTGCTTTTAAATTTTTTGTTTTCCAAAGTTTTTGTTTATATATATTTTATATATACAATGCTTATGCTGCAGGCACAGTTGTTATTCATATCAAATGTAGGATATATTTTATCAGCTTGTTTCCCTCATTTCAGAAGTAGTATTTCTGCCACTCCTTTTTTATTCTTCTGATAGAAAAACTCCTCCATGGAGTAATCTTCTCTCCGGTGCTGTTTGGCCATTTTATTGGGCAGTTTTTGATTACACATAGTTATCCAACAAGGATTATAGCTAGCTCATATAAAACCTATGAGTTCAGGTATTCTTATTACATGTGCGTTTCACTGCATATTCTGCTGACTTAAAGTGCAGCCTTATGCAAGCTATTTTTAAAACTGACAACTTGCTGGTTTTCACCAAATTCTTCATTTATGAGCTTTTGTGTGGCAATGTTATTGGTACGAAACTTTCCCAGTCCTTTGACTCCATCCAGAGAATAATTATTGCTGAGTCTTATTAACACAGAAGTTTCATGGCAAGTTCCAGAAGCAGTACTGTTTAAAACAACTATAAACCACAGATTAAACCTAACCAACTTTGTGTTAGAAGGTATTTAGTGGTATTAGGTTGGTACTGAAACACTGGTATTAAGTGCTATTAATTAACGGCCATTTTTTAAACATTACCTTTCAATGAAGTCCCCTTTGATGTACATATTCTTTTTTGTCAATGCACTACAGTTCAGATTGTTCGAAGTTGATCATTTGCAGACTTTCTATCTTTTGTTGTTTGTAAACTGAGAGTGCTGAATCACCCACATGCTCTATAATCTCTGCAGAGGCACTAATCTGACTACACTCTGTGCTTTAAAAAAGCATATCTTAAAGCCCCATACAGGAGTTCTCTGTGGTCTCTTGCTATTTTCAAAGAACATTTATACTTTATAAATACATTAATATAGTATAGTATAGTATAGTATAATATAGTATAGTATAGTATAATATAATGTAATATAATATGATATTATATGAAATAATATAATATAATGTAATATAATATAATATAATATAATATAATATAATATAATATAATATAATATAATATAATATAATATAATATAATATACATTGAAGAGTTGTAAATTATGAATGATCATCCCAGTATTAATATTTATTCTGTTTTAAAGCAGCAGTTCTAGAATCTGTGTCAGTGGACCGGACAATTCCTGAAAGCACCTCAACAGCGGATACCACAGAGCTTTCCCCGTGTAGATCCCCTTCAACACCACGTCATCTCCGCTATCGTCAACCAGGAGGTAAGAACCTGGTGTTTCTTGCCTCTATCAGTCCCTTTAAAGAGTTTAAATACTGTAGCTGTAATCTTTGCAGGATATTAGAAGAGAATAATGTTTGAATAATGCGTTTTGCTTGTATTTTCCTTACTTCTGAGTTATTAAAAAAAAAGCTGTTAGAATGTGAATTATGCTGGTTAATTTGTATAGTAATAACAAGAGACTTGGAAGCATATTGGGACTTCGGTATGATGAAATGTTCTTAAACAGTTTGAACAGGATGTGCCCAAGTTCAAGACTAATATTGAATCAGTCCTATGCTCACAAAACTCTCAAAACCTTGATGAATTTTTTTCAGCTACTAAGGGGACATATTTTGGGCACCATATGTAATCATGAAATACACAACACCCATTATTGTCAATGGGGAGTGACTGTGTCTGTTTCTTTCTATAACACTGAACATTTACAGATGGTGTCACTTTATTCGTTCCAAAATTTGAATAAACTGCTCAATTGAAGAGGAAAAGTGAGAGCTGGAGCTCTTCAAATAGCTCTCACGTGGCTCTTTGAAATCACTAGCAGAGCTGTTAGCTACGTCCATGAACGCTTAAAATGCTGCCATCTCATGCAAGCCAGATTTCTAGGCAGTTATTTCATGCCTGGGATTAAAACAACAAAAGCAGAGCAGAGTCTTCTCAACTGTTAGTAAGTTGCTGAGACACCTCAATTTTAAACCAATAGTAATATTCTGTTATTGGGCATGTTTATGGTGAGATGGCAAGACTTGGGAGTTGGAAACAGTGGGGAGCAGTGCCATATTATCTGAGTACTAGTCAGAAGCAATGTTCACAGCACTCCCTGTACAGAAAGTTTGATAAATTGTGAAAAACTGTACTTATCTTAGGCAGTGACCTGGGAAAATATGTGAATCTAGTTATCAGAAGTTGGTTAATATGCTTAGTTCTCTAACATGATTTTTTGTTGAAATTAATTTTCTACACCATTGTTTTTGTAATTATTTTTTTTTTTCTGTTTGGTTACTGCTTGTTCCTCACCTTGGCAGTGTCTTAGACATTTTTTTCCATAGCAACATTAATTATATCGACCTGGAAATAAAACTTAAATCACTAATATGATTATGATATTTTTATTTCCCTTAATATAAAGTCCTCTGGCAATGGAAACATAAAATCTTCACGAAGTATAAACATCAGTGAAGATTTTAAATATTATTGCTGCTTAACTTGAAAAATATGAAAACTATGTAGTGTGGATAACTTTTCTCTGTCTGTTCCCTTTGCAGTACAAACTGCTGACAACAGCCACTGTTCGGTTTCTCCTGCTTCCGCTTTTGCTATTGCTACTGCCGCAGCAGGGCATGGGAGTCCACCAGGTGAGAGAAATGTGCTTTACAAAAGAGAGATAGCAACAAGATAGCTAGGTCTCAAAAGGTAAATATTTCCTAAGAACATACTTATCTGAGTCCTAAATAGCCACTGATTTGTTATGTTAATCTGCAGGTGTTTTGAGTCTGGAATCCTGCCCTTTGTGTGGAAGTTGCAATACAGCATTCACAGATAATTGGAGCCTTGGCTTCCAGTTATGTGGCCATTATGAAAATATTTGTAATATGTAACTCATTTAACTGAAAGTGAGATTGACCCATAAGAATGACTAAAACAGCTTAAGACAGACTGTTCAGGTATATCCACCCTGTTGCATTTCCTGCTGTGACAGTCTGGAAGTTTTGGCTGATGAAGCAATTTATGTCACCAAAGAGTAAAATCATCTTTTAGGCTGCCCTGGGGAGTTGCCAGCAACCATCACCATGTCTACTTGAGAGAAGGAAAGGATGAGAATGTATTCAGAAATACCTTTTAAAAAACATGAAACCTAACAAATGAGGACTGCATACTATACCACATATCTTCAAGAAACTCATGTGAGCTTTGTGCCTTTGTTTTGTGGAGTCTAAGGAGATTGCCAAACTATTTGGTGAGATTTTGAGTTATGGTGTACAAACCAATGATAGCTTTTCTTGGTGACTTAAATCAGAATTATATTTATCACTCCACATTTTCAGTTCATCATCTATTAGTTGAATTCCTGTATTCTGTCCTTAATATTTCTAGTCCTATTACTGAAAGATTAATAATTTACATGTATGTGATCTGCTAAACATCTAGGTCATATCTTTATTGTTTTTATTTTTTTGTATTCACTTAAAATTTAAGGTTTTATTTTGAAAATGAGTCTTTTTATGTCCAAGGTTGGTATACATAAGAGCAGTTGTGCTTAACTAAATTATTGCAAGTGTGTGCTGTATATTCCTTGGAAAGCAGCTATTTGTGGACTGACTGGAGATATTTAGTGCAACTTAACGTTTTGAATTCGCTTGCTGTCTTACTGTGTACCCTTTGACATATTAATATCTTCCACTAACTGAGTCCTGTCCTAGGGCATGTTACAAATAAAAAGGAACTTATTTAAAGTCCATAAAATCACTTTCACTTTGCATTGACACACTCAACACACAGTTCATTTCAATTATGTATGACAAAACATAGTCCAACTCTAAATTAACACCTGCCTCTTTTCCGTCACAACTGTTGGAATGTCAAGAAACTCCTTTGAAGATCCTAGTCTCAAAATCACTCATGAAATTCTGTGCAAGTCAGTAAATCGTCACCATTGATTTCAGTGGATTTTGTATCCACTGTGTCTAAAGTTGTGGTCATTTGCTTGATGAGTGAGTAGGCATCATGAGAAAATAATTTCTGGATAAACATGGATCGGCGGTCCTATTACTCTTGTGTACTTCCTGTGATCTTCAGATGATCACAAGAGAGTAATGTTCAGTTTTAAGAACTTTATGAACCTGTCACAAACATGTATTTAGTAAATTTTTTTGAAATGATGAATATCTTCTGCCTTTGGAATCAGACACTGCCAAGAAATCAGCGACACATTTTGCTTTATGAATTAATTCATATTGTATGTTTACAAATTTTTCAAAAAATGCAGTAAGAGTAAAAAATACTGGGTTTTCCCACTAGGACCAATTCAATTAAAAATTACTGCTTTTGTATTGTTAAAAGCACAGTTTTTCTATATTTGTAGTATTTAAGTATGAGAGAAAATAAAATGTACAAGTAACTGAATCAATCAATTGAAGGAATATCAAAGCATGGGAATGTTAAAAAGGAAATAACAACATCCTTAATATTTTTAAGTACTTTTTTGTGTTTCTATTTAAGCTAGTTCTGCATAAAAGGTCATTCTCCTGGGTGATGTAAAAAACAATAAGAAGGTCCTGCAGCAAATCTGGCAAGAAAAGTGTGTGGTGGGGAGTCTCAGGAGACTGAGCAGGAGCAAGGTTGTCCACCTGTAATCAATATGAAAATTCAAGGCTACAAACCACAGCTTAAACAGCTGAATCACCTGGTTTTTAACTTGATGCAATTAATCATGGTTGCAGAGTCATGCAGTTCAAATTTGGGTAATTCAAATAATTTTATTTCTTCCCCATGTATGTGTTATCATAATTATGTGTTTTTTTGAAATAAACCCTTTTTTCCCCAGTAGGCTCCTGTCTCATTCACTGCATAGGATGGACATGATCCCTCAGTGAATCAGGTTTGGGTAGTGAATGAGGTTTATGGCTTTTTTTATTTTTTCAGTTGGTCCTTGGCCTCACTGGCACAGACATTGTGATGTGTTCCATTTAATATACTCCTACACGGAACATAAATAGAATGGCAGGTGAAATTCAGTGTTGATAAATACTAAGTGATGCATAGGAGGAAAAACATTCTGATCTCTACACTGAAAGGATGGGCTCTGTGCTGGATATTATCGCTCAGGACCGAGATCTGAGTATTACAATAGAGAGTTCCATGAAATGATTTTACTGCTCAGCAGGAGCCAAAAAGGTAAAGGTAACATCAGGAATTATTAGGAAAGGAACAGAGAACAAAGCAGAGAAGACCATTATGCTACCACAGTATAAATCCAGAATTTGCACTTGTATTGAAGACTATGTACAGTTGCAAAATGTCCTGTTTGAGATGAGGGGATGAGAACTAGAGAAGGTTGGGAGTTTGCAATCAAGGATTAGTGGAAGTATGAAATGGCTTCTGTGCATTTGAATTTTAGAGAAGAGATGACTTGGAGGGTTGATGAGAAAGTTCTGCAAAATCATGGATGTCATAGGGAGAGTTAGTAGGCATTTGTTGCTTTTTCTGATGCAAGAGGTAGGAGGCATCAGATGAATTTCATGAAGCCAAGGTTCAAAAAACCCACAAGTTTATGGTTCTTTGTGCAATGACTAGAAGGCCTGTGAGATTCTGCTGAGGGACGTTGTGAAAGGAAGAGATTTACCCAGGTTGAAAAAGTGGACAGCTACCTGCAAGCGAGAGTCATTAGTAGTTACTAGACCAGCAAACTAGAACAGGTTCAGGAGCTGAAATCAGTTGGAGGTTGTGGGAGAGTGTTAGGAGGTAAGAGCCATCTCTGCATCTTCTGTTCTTACTGTTCCCTGAAGCCTTCTGGATTCTGGCCATTTTGTTTTGTTTTGTTTTGTTTTGTTTTCCCAGGGTATGATCTCTTAGCTCTTCTCAACTTTGCATCTTCCAGTTCTGACTGTTCAGGGATGCATTGAGGCAAGCAGGTTAACAGACTCATTGGAAAGCTCTATAGTCACACGCTCTACCAGAACCAGACATGAAGAATATTTAATCATCTCCTGTGGAGAGTGCTGGCCATAAAATTTTATAATTGCTGTCACCATGCAATGATAAGTTTATATACTGATAAGTATGCAAAGCTCTGAACAGCTCTCCCAGAGCATATGATGGCTTTGTTTATCTTAAGATAAGCAAGTGGGGAAATGCTGCCTATGTTGGTCTTGTCTGCAGGCTTCATGACCACAGGTGGCTTGAAGGAAAGCCAGAGTTGAAAGACATTTCAGTACTTTGGTCTGCTTTAGATATTGCTGCACTTTCACTTCCGGATGCAGCCTGAGTGCAGTGCATGTTGACAATGTTTTCAGTCTGCTCCATGCCCACTGTGTGGGGATGAGTGCTGTGCTTCAGGGACCTTGATAGTGTTTTGAGGGCACCCTCATCTGTTGGGTTCATTTGTTATCTAGGTGCACATGTAGGGCTACCAGGGCCCTAAGARCAGCTCATGCTTGGGTTGCCCCACCACACCATATGCTGCACTAGTTTATGAGGTGCTGAAAAGGAGGTGCTGGGCACCACAGCATTGCTCTGCAGCATGCAGAGCTTCTGCAGTATGTAGAACCTTTCTCTGAACCAGGAATGTTCAGGTTCTTGTACTCTTCAGCGGTTCTTTTTAACTTACTGGTTTTGTTGCCATTAATTTCAGTTATTTTACAGGTAGCTGCTTTTATGATGCCAAGCTGTACTACTTGTCCTATTGTTTAGTCCATCTGTCTGGCTAAATATTAATCTCTGCATATTTTAAACATATTCTTATCTATTCTCTTCCAGAAAATTTGCATATTACTTGTTTATTTTAACGTCCTGATGAAGATAAATAGAAACATGAAGTGAAAGTAAAGAAAGTTAAATAAGGCACCCCTGGTGCACAGCTTGGTGCCTGCGTGAATGATAATATGCACAGTAGGGATTAATAGCGCATGTTGTGTCTTTTACATGTCCGTTCTCTTTTGAGGGATGTGAAGGATGGCTGGACAGCTCATGGCTTGCTGCAATTGTAGCGCTCTGTCACCATTAATAGGTTGCTGCACACCTTCATTCTTTTCCCAACTTATTAAAATAGGATAATAATACTAGCACATTGTATTGTAGAAATGGACAGGTAAAAGTCATCTTTATTCTGCAATCTTACAGCTTCTTTTCATTGCGATAAAGCTCTTTCTTCAGCAATGGAAGAGAGAAAAGTTACACAAACATTCTTCTCCAGAAGAGTGAAAGGCATCCAGTTTTCATGACTGGGTGTAAACTAGTACAAACTCAAATTGTTGATACAGGGACAAGTATTCTTTACTTATTCTGAATGACCATTTCCCTATTCTCTTGACTCTTTGTGATTGCTCCTCACACTTCTGTTCACCTACATGCTCTCAGAGTGGTAGGTAGATAAACCCTGAGCAACCACAAACATACGCCTGCTCAGAGGCATCAGTTACTTGAGCTGTTTTTCTTCCCCCTGTTCATATACCTCTAGAAAATTAGTTCTTGATTTCTGCTTGAGTCAGTGACAGCTTCCATAAGCACCAGAGAGGTTATCTAGCAGCTCTGTTCCAGTGTCTGCCTTACTCTTTTCCGTATGGAAAAGTTCCTATAAAAATGTTAATGTTAATGGTCTCATCCTCATGAATGTCATGTAATCTATTCTTTTAGTTTTGCAGTGAGCGTTAGGTAGTCCTTAAGTGGAACTCCGGAGAGCTGCAGTGAGTCCCATCTCTTCAGGAGTGATTTTCTTCTCTTCTCTGAGAGTCTCTGTCACGTAGCCAGTGTCAAAAAAAGGAGTGAGACTGGTAATGTGGGAGAGGAACGTCCTGCCAAAATACTCACCAATCGTTTGTAGTTTTGCTGCAAAAATCCTACAGATGTTAGAGGAATTAAGTAACAGCAGTATAATCTATACAGCACCCACACAAACCCTAGCGCTAGATAAAAACAACTTATGTGGAGTAGTATTTATTTCATCTGTGGCTTGTAGAACTCGCAAATTTCCCTGGTTTATCTTTGTACAATTCTTTCAAACATGTTACTGCTTTTTTTTCTACTTGACTTTTTGTTTATGTCTGTTGTGCACAGAATCAGAGCACTGTTTCAGGATCAGTAAGATAACCTGCACTGATTTTTAAAGAAAAAACATCTTTTGGTGTTCATTTACTGAAACTGCTTGCTCTGCGTGCAGGTCCTCATACTTGTTAGTACTCATAAACTATGAAGGTGCTCTGTATGACTAGAAGAGATTGAAGCTTTACTAAAAATCTCTGGATAGATGAAGCCAAATTAGCAAAATAATGCTGTGTGTTGTTTTTGTAAATAATGAATAAAGTAAAAAGTACTTACATAAGGTTAGCAAATGTACAAATTTCTTCTCTGCTAAGAATGCATAACAACTTGAAGAAAAATAGTTAATGTTAAATTGATCATTTTCTTTTGAAACAGTTCTACTAACATGGGCTTCAAGGAGATTGTTTTGACAAAAACTTAAATTTAAGATCTAAATTGATCTTGTATACTCTTTATATTTTTTATATTCTTAGCAGAATATATACTGAAAGAGCTTTGAAAAGCTTATTTCTTCCTCAAGTCAAACTAGAGACCAAAAATCTCCCAACGTGGAAAATAAATGTTAGACAAGAAGCAAGTACTTAAACCCAAACAAACAGGTTGTTCCCTCATGAACATAGCAGCTTTATTTCAACAGCTCTGTCATCTGATTTTGAGCAGGGTACGTCAGTATTTCCAGTGTGCCACATGCTTCAAAGCTGCCTTCCTCCTCCTACAGCATGCCAATCCATGCTGTGGAGAATGTACCATTTTTCACAAGAACAAGGTGACATATTATGGGAGAGGATGGGAGTGGGATGGAAGCTTGTGGTTGGCAGGAGGGCCTGGCTTCCTTAGTATAAGCATTTGTTTTTTAAAACACATGTGAAAGGGTGAGGAGAGAGTGAGAAAGAAGTAGGGAGAAAAGTCTTTGGGGGAGTATCTCTGACAAATACGATTTGCATGTAGGAAAATCTGCCCCATGCTAGCAAGGAGGAAAGATGGTTTTATTCTCTCTGATTTTAGTGATTTAAAGGAGCAATTAAAATAACAGCTTGAAGCTTTGAAGCATCTACACAAAAATGAATCGCTTATATACTATCCCTTTCAATTAATTGCCTGCACGTATCTCTGGTGCTAAATTACCTTTGACTTGAGTTATTACCTGAGTATTGTTCAGGGGAGAGATTTTTTCCTAAAGCTTCTGTGTTTTGCCGCTTGTACCCTATCAAAGAACATTTCCAAAGATCTCTCAAAAAATCAGACTGCAAATGCTTTCTTGTGCAGAGAAAGTACAACTAGCTCCTTCTCTTTTCACAAATCCACTCTGGTGGTTCAGAGAAGCAATCTTAGTCCAAATTGCCCTTGGTGTTAGGCTAGCAAAACTGATCAGCCTGTTTACCAGACCATTTTCTGGTATCATCTGCTTTTCCATAGCTCTTACAATCTGTCTGCAGAAGTGATCAGACAGTACTTTGCAGCTGCAGCAGATTCTTAACAAAGCAAGCACAAAACCTGCTCCATTAATGTGCTACCAGCAGCTGCTAAATGCAAGCAGCATCTTCCTTCAAAACAATTCAATATGCCAGGGCATTCGAAAGTACCTCCTGATGCCACGTCCACACGCTGCCATTGAGTAGTTTCCACTGTTGACAATGCATTTAATACAGTCTGTGAGTTCTGGATCGATGGTCCTGCAGTCACGTCACT
This sequence comes from Oceanodroma leucorhoa, assembly GCA_030449065.1. Classification (NCBI taxonomy): domain Eukaryota; kingdom Metazoa; phylum Chordata; class Aves; order Procellariiformes; genus Oceanodroma; species Oceanodroma leucorhoa. Next base: position 5,100,505 of record JASVER010000072.1, on the reverse strand, counting down.
GCCTATGGAGGGATCAAGTTCCTTTCTTAATCTTAAACTTTGTATAAAAAGTTAATCATATGCTACTTTCCACTGATAGTCAATTATGCATTAGTGCATTAATTGTATGCATAAGTTATGCATTAGTGATGGAAAAGATGTACAGAGGGAAGTGTGTAATCCTTTTATCATATAAATGTCTGATTTATTTTGACTTGGCTATTTTTCTATTCTTGATCACTGCCTGGGATAATACATTGTAGGCCCTTTCTGTACTTTGACCACTTCTGGTGTAAAGCTGCCAAACCTCGATTTTAGAGCAATTGAATGCAGTTGAGGATAAACAGTGCAGAAATACTTATGTGTTAAGTGTCAACTTTAAGAGCCAGTGATTGATGTGAAAGTGTCAACTTCAGGAGCCACTGAAATGAATATAGAAAGTCCTCATCTCCTCAGAGGTGCTGTAGGAGTTTGTCTGCCATAACATACCCCAGCTGTAACAGCAATAACAAATATAAATGGACTTTTGTAAATTACAGCTGTGGTTTTCAGAATGACATATGTCTTGAAAGCTGCATAAGCACTGAAGTTCAGCCAGATGAGTCCTATGAGCTCTCAGTCTGACACACTTTATCCCTGCTTCATTACTGTCACAATATTAGATGGATAAAAATTAGCTAAAAGTAATAATTCGTGTTTCATAGAAATTCAGATTACACAGTGTAGGCCTTTCCATTTTGATAAATCAGGCACAGATTGATTAAGGCTGACTGCTTACTTTAAAAGGCAAAAATTAGCATGAGAAAGTTTCACAGAAGTTTTTAGCGAGAGCTGCTTAGCTTATTTTAGGTCTTTTTTTTAGGTTGTGACCAGTGGTGCTATTCTGCAGTCATTCAAACTCCAGCTCCCAGTGTGACAATATTTTTCTTTCGCTTGTTCTGGCATAAGCACTGATTGGAGTAATGGAATGGCACAGCTTGTGCCAAATGTTACAAGGGAGATCAGATCCTATGTGCACGTTCATGTGTCCATGTGTCTGTAGTTATACGTGTGACTGTGCCAAGAGGAGGCACTGCAGCTGTACATACTGCTGCCAGGTGCATTCAGCACTTAAGCTGAATAATGTGACTTGGAGATGTACCATGCAAAATAATGAAGGCATACACTCCCAGTGGAATCCCATTGATCCCAGAAATGGAAAAGCATGTAGAAACATACATTATGCTTTAAACAGATAGAGTATTTCTTTTGTTGTTACCATCTTGCACACAGATTGATGTGAGTATATAGTTCCACATTCAAGGGTATCAGCTGTACTGTTCAGGGGGTATTTCCCTCGTTCTGAACAAAGGAATAATAATGTGACATTATACCATTATGTTTCCTGAGTAGGCAGCTGAGCTAGTATGGAATTTGGTAAAGATTAGAATTAAGCGATGTTTGTAAGGGAAATTATTACTTTCTTTTTTCCATTGTGAGAGGGGGAAGGCAGAGAGAGATTTCCTTGGTGTGATGAATGTTACGTGAAAGGTGAGTGGTACATGATGGTGATGTCGAGATGGATTCTACATTATGTGGATAGCTGGGTAATGCACTTCTGTGTAATACTATACTAAATGCTTCAAATTACATCAATGGTTACAAGCTAACCTTTCGAAAGGTATGTATTTATTTCTGGCTTTTTACCTAAGCATCCATGTCTAAAGCAAAACCAACAAATGTGTCTTTTTCTAGTTGATATTCAATATGATGCCATAAACATTGCTATTAGTAATAGTTACAGTAATTTTGTGCTCCAGTAATTTTCTGGGTTATAACATGTCATTCCCTGTACTGGAAAAGCTTTGTGGAACTTCTTCCTTATGAATCCAGACCTGAAAGAAAAAAATTGTGGTGGTGATATCCCGATCAATAATCAAGATGCAAAGAATTTCATCGTTTTGAATCTGCAGCTTATCCCAGCGCGACTATTCTTCACAGGAGTAAATTGGCACAACTGGGTTGCAAGTACCATGGAGAATGTTTCTAAGCAGTTTAAAGCAGACCTTAATTTTAACTGTACTTCTTCAGGTCATGGATTCCCACATGGAACTTCAAGACTGAATTTGAGGGAATCTAGCCTCCTGTCATAGATACAGGATATCATCAAATCAGTGAAATAATTGTTTCAGGCATGCTTATCAATCCTGCATGCATTGTGACCCTCCCCAGTCCCCCCTTTCTATCAGGGATCTAAGATGCTTAGTTCCAAGAAAGAAAAGAGTTGGTGTAGGATTTGTTATCCTCCCCTGATCCTTTACGTAGGACAACCAAGTTTTTTTACTTGTCGGGTTTTTTTGACTAATGGCTCTATCCAGGAACTGGGAAAGTTGAGTACTAGTTCCCTCTTGGGAACACTTTTAATGAGATTTTCAGGCCAATTTATGCAGATTCAGGGAGATTTGCAAAGCATTGAGACATGAACACTGAACTTCCTTGGAGTTCCCCATTTCGATTAAAAAAACTCCAGGTGGGAAGTACTCATTGACTTACTTTACAGCTGACACTTTTCTCCATCAAAAAAGGTTGTGTGACAAATAACCGCTGGCGTAGACCAACCGGTTTTCCTTCCTGCTGGCTGGAGGATTGTCAGGAGTTGCCCAGATGTAGTTACCAAACCTACAGGTGGCCAGCGCTAATGTTGGGGCGGGGAGGAGGCTCGGTGTGTGTGATGTGTGGGGTCAACAGAGGCTGATGAAGATGCCCAAAGCGGAGAGGCAAACTTGCTTTCTGTTCCAGGCTGCGTTTTTAACGCTCATTCACCAGGTTGCTTTTATGAGACATTTATGTATGTTTTCCCTTGCCAAAGGATATTTTACTAGGAAATCGGTAGCAAAATGAAAATAGAGATTAAAAGTAATTTGTTTGGAATCTGCCTTCTAATTCGATAACCCTGAATCTTATTCCTTTCCTCTGAATATTAACCTACTCTGTAGTGCATTTGAATAGACTGCTATTTTTGTTCCTGAATTAGGAGCCCTTTGAATTTAACAGAATTGTTGCTTAGCAATTTTAGATAACTGGCTAAGCATTCGTGTTCAAATTGAGTTGAATCTCCCCTTTCAGTTTTCTTAGAGCAATAACTCTGAATTAAAACAAGGACTTAAAAATATAGGTTAGTTTTGTCTCAAGTGATCCCTGTTCTTGGGATTTAAGAGCCAGGGAAAAATTATTTTTTTTCAGTTTAGCAGAAATTTAGGATCCCCCTTTTTTTATGTGTTCCTCTCTTAAATTGATTTCTTACTCTAGTTTATTAGAGGAGCTGACTACTCAGGAAAAAAGTATTTGTACTGGACGCTTCCTGAGTTAGACACTGTGAACCATGTATTTCCTGACCCATTGCACTAAGTCCTGAACAGCTGCAGGAAAAACTCTTTCATAGATTCATGCAGCCAAACTGGCACTGAGAGAAAAATTCCTTCTTCATCTAAGAAAGGAGACTAGTACAGTCGCTATTCCTGCCCACCACAAAACAGSTCACCACAATCCTACTGTGATTGATTTGATGGGATATGTTGAATATGTATTTTCCAGTGGTTTAGCTGAGCTTCTCTGGCAAGCTCTTAGGTGGTATCTCCTTCTACTCTCCTAATCTGAGGAGGAGAGGAGCTGGAATGAAGCTGTCACCACTGCATGCAGGAAACAAGCCCTAGTATGTTGACTTTGCAAGTAGGGTGTTTGGCCAAAAGGTCTGGGTTCATAATGAGGGCAGGTTTGTTTAGATTCCCTATTATCTTGCTCACATTTGGGGCACCCAATGGTGTACGTAGGGTGAGGAGAGAAGTTTTGGGAAGACTTTTTTGGTTTTTTGGGGTTTTTTTTTTCTTTTTTTTTTTCCTAAGCCTAAGTGTTGCTTGCATAATTAATATTTGTTTATGCTACTATGGAGTTGCTTGATTTGTGGCCCAGTCATAAATGGTCTGGAAGCTGCTTATGAGATGGACGTTTTGTTCAGAGATTTTTTGTTGACTGATACGCATCCTGCCAATTTTTGTTTTGCATGACAGTCAACTATCCATTCACAGATGGTCTGAAAAATGATACATTTGGCTCTTTGTAATTATCGCCTCTTTTCCATTCAATCTTTACTCCTATTGCCATAAAAAAATGTGAATAATTTTGCAAACTACTTCCTTTAGCTTATGTAAAAAGCCCAGACCAACTAAAGGAAAAAATTCCAAAAGCATTTTTTGCAGTTTTCTGTTTCTAGCTGTACATAGTCATAGACTTTATTTTAACCTTTCCCTTTTTTGCAGGGCACACTGAGCATTTTAAAGTTCTGAAAGCTTACTTTGAATAGTTCTTGAAAAGACTGTGAGCGTATGCAAAAAAGATCTGCTATACTCTTCATATTGCTGATAGAGCAGGTTGAGCGTATACACCATGGGTAATTAAAGAAATCAAGAGCTAGAGATCACTTGAAATGAAGAAATACATCAGCAGGTAAAAATTGCTTGTATGTTCCCTGAAGACTAAGAGACATAGCAGGAACACAGGCAAACACACTTGGCTGACGTACAGATTCAAAGAAATATCAACTGCAGTGTTGCTTGTCACTATTCATGGAAGATAATTCAAACATCACTGCAGTAAAGAAAAAGTGTCTAAGATGTATGAAAACAGTCACAAATATAATTGTTAAGGTAGGCTGTTCAAAAAGGCTTTTCTTTGTCAATTGTTCCCTCTAGTTCTTTTCTATAAATAAGTCATAGGAAAAAATTCTGCTGTCACATTGCACATTTGTCATGATATTCTACAATATGTAAACACAATTGGCAACAACAGCCTTTGAAATTTAGGATCTATTCTAGGGATATATCTGTAAATAAAGGCACAAGATTTGGATGGTTTCACCTAAGACTTCACTAGAAAAATTGGGCTAGGAATTTACACATGCATGCACACACATACATGTCTTGTGTGCAAATATGATTTTGAAGATGTATGCAGGTAAACCAAAATTTGCCATTAGGTTTTGGTCATGACATTAACTCCTTGATGGCTCTCTTTGCCGTTGCTGAAAAAATAAATGAAGAGGATGTTGTCCAGTGGTAATGGAGTTACTGCTACTTACAGTTGTGGAAAATGCATCTTACAAAGTGCAATAGTTTAAAGCTACAGATACTCATTTCCTGTCTAGTTACAACATACGTAAATGCTAATGCACGCACATGTTGGTTTTTTCTCTCTATAGTAGAGGAGTGAACAATGCTATTTTCTCTGAATCCATGCATTTATCACGATATGCCAAAAATAAAAATGCAATCTTTTATTGCTGCTGAATTTTAGTAAAAAAAAAATGCAGATTCTTTGGTGTTTTTTACTTCTAAGATGAGTTATGGATTTTCAATAACAAGTTGTGTAACTTGTAACTCCAAGTATGTTTTCAGTGTTTAGCGATTTTTCAAGATTTTCTTCCAAGTGTGAGATTCTGATATGGTCTCCTGAGAGAATATCTCTATTAAAAAAACAGAAATCCCACGAGTGTATGCCAGTTATATCTATAGCAGTAACCCCTTTTTTAAGGATTTTTAAAGGACAAATTTTCAAATTTGAACAGTTGAGTTTAAAGGAATATTTTCATTCTTTGTGGTATTCATGTTTTAACCATATAATATCATAGATTATTATAATTCTCAGAGAAACCTTAATGTTATTATTAGGAGTTAGAATAGTATCTTGATTTTAAGCATATTCTTTAGACACTTTTCTTTTTTTTCCCATCTGTTAAACTAAAATTGTTTTGCTGGACTGATATATTTTTAGACTTCTGGATTTAGTTCAAATTTACAGCATAATCATGACATAACTGCTTTATCTCAATGTTGTGTCCTTTAAATTACTGATTAGAAAAAGCTTTTCTAAAGCAAGAGTAATTTAAAAATAGTTTACCAACCTTTCCCTTAAATATTTTGCAGAAATTAAACACAGTCACTATGGGTCTGTGTAACACTATTCTACATCAGCTGGTGCATGAATCCATGGGATTTGCCTTACTAAGTCTATAATCCCTTGACTTGATTTGATAGTTAGATTGTATTTGTGGCGGAGGCTTTAGGCAGAAGAATCAAATGCATACTTGGAATTATTTCTGACATGGGTGGTTACAACAGAGATTTTCAGTGACATATGTCTTAGAAGAAAATTATTTCATATGTCCCAAGGACCAGTGAAAGTAAAATTAAAAGCCTGAAATGCATTGGACACTTGATTTCTTCTGCTTTTTAATAGTCACTTCTGATGCTGTATGAGTTTATAATCCTTTGTGAAACAAACTCAAACCCTGGCATAGTGAACAATTACATATGCCTCTTTCTTAAACTGAGGTAGCCCAAAGATTATGTCTAGACTTGATAGCTCCTACTTTCAAGCCTCAGACTGCTCATATGATCTACTCCATTATAAATCTGAATATGCATGTTTGATAATTATGAAGAAAAAAGGAAGAACTGTATTATTGATCAAATGTGCTATTCTGTTTGCAATGAGTGGGAGTTTGTCATCTTTATGCTTCTTTTCATCTCACATAATACGGTCTTCTTTTCCAGCTCTATCATTCTTCAGCTGGCTAGTGTATGGCAACCTGATATCATAATTAAAGAAATTAAAAGTAGAGCATTGGCAGTTTAGATTTCTTATCAGTATTAGGCTGCTTGCTCTCTGACACATTTCTGTGAAAATGTGTGAAACCCTATTACTTGCTTGAGAATGTATGAGCAATAAAGATGGGTATCTTTAAACAGTCATCCAAACTTTTTTAGGTATGTCAAGGAAAACTTTTCATAATTAGTTTTTTTGTGCTGCATATATATTGGGAAGGCTTTTCTTTTGTGCTGCATATATTGGAGAGGCTTTTTCAGTTTTAATCTGTGGATGAAAACTGCTCTGCTCCAAGCCTGGTGTATGTATTTATTCTTTATCCGGGTCAGAAAGTAACACTGATGTTTGCCAACCCTAAGCTTTCAGGATTTGAGCCAGGCTGAGTCATGAAACTGGCCTACAACTCATGAGCGTATTTATCAGAAGAAAAAAAACCCACAAGACAGAGAACTACATTTGACTCTGTTTTTGATTATTTGTCATCTGTTTTGTGAACCATGAATGTTCCCCTTCCACCTCCCTGGGACTCTGTGGGATTTGCTGTGACCTCCTCAAAGGCTGGAGTGCAATTTTCTCCTATGTTAGGTGCTAACACARCTTCAGTGCCTGATTCCAGAGTATTTAAGTGAAACTGACACATAAAATCTTTTTCTGAAATGAAGTTTTTTGCTAAGAATGACACCAGAAACTTGTTGAAGTCACTTTTCATAACTTCAAAAAACTTACCCCTAAGTCTTGTGAACAGAAATGATTTTTTGTGTAGATAAACCCTTAAAAATAGATGTATCATCAAAAATTTTGACAAAGTAATTACTGTGGTCAGGAATCGTGTCCTGCTGTATTAATGCAGAAAAACAAAATGCAAAGAATACAGTTTCTGTAACTATACTGAGAGTTTTTGACATCTTAAGTAGAAAAGCAAATGTGCATCATTTAATTTCTTTAGAATTTAACATAATACAAATGTTCCTCTTGGGTGAGGTAGATTTTAACAAAGAAATAATGTAAATTGCTGATAGAGTCAGGTTTGTCCAGTAGAACAAGAAAAAGCAGGGCAAGATTTTGCTATAGGGACTTCTTAGTAGCTTTTGAGGAGAGGGTCTGTTTTCTGTCGCACACTGACATGTGATGAGATCTTTGGATCTGGTCCTGAGTGCAGCAATTCCAAAGGTGGAAAACTGACACATCCTACCTGCAGGCATTGATTGCCTGTGGTTTTTTGCTTTATGAATAGGATAGATAATGACATCTACCACTGAAAAGTGCTTTAGACTTTCACATAAGAAGAACTATCTATGTACATGGTATTGTTATAAGTTAATCTGGTTTTGTCTGCAGGTGTTGAGATTTATGTCTATTTGGCACCTTTTTTTTTAATTTTTGCTGATAATGGAAGCTATAAAAATGTTAGTTCTGATTATAGTGCACATAAGAAAAACATCTGAAGGTGAAATTGGATCTTGCATAACATAATCTGAAGACAAGTACATGAACAGAGTGATTAAATTATATTGAAAGAAGTAATTCACTGAAACTAGCAATGCTGGCAGGTTAACATTGTGTTTGACAGCCTGTGGTAAAAGTTCTGCATCACCGTTATGTGAAGAAACTATTTGTGGAAGCAGTATATATTAATCTCAACAGATACTGGGGAAAAACATTACTTGAAAGTAGCACTCACTGAAGCAGCTGCCCACTAAGATGATTAATGATTAGAAATACTGCTGATATTTCTAATGTAGAAAGATTGCTTCCTTCAGGAGAGAAACAGATATTCACCATGGAGTTTCAGGTTATTTCACCATGGGGCCTGGATGCGGGCAGTTCCATCCAGAATCTTAATTAAAACACTGCAAAGGTTGGCATCCTGCTAGATGGGACTCTTCACCTCTCTCCTCTCGTGGAAGCACAGTGAAGATGAACTTAGAAGAAATCATGCCTACTTTCCTGCTGGTTTAAGTGTAGTGTGTGTAGTTAGCACCCAAACTGCTCAATGTCAGGGATGACACGCTATGGGAAAGACCGCTTCAAAATTGCCCCTTTTGCATTTGCTTCTGGATACCAAGCTAGGTGAAATTTTATCTGATCAGATATGGCTATTTTGTTAATCTTTCAGCCCACCTAGATTTATAGCCTACATGGCTAAGAGTGCCTCCAAGTCCAAGTCATGGACAGGAATGTTACTATGCTAGGGACTGTATAATCAGAGTTAAAAACTGTTCCTAGTCCCAAAATAGGTGGGAAAATAGGGGAATAATAGAGTGGATGCAGCAATGCTAAAAGGTTGACTGGAAATTGTTTCGTAGGATGCTCTCTGAGATATGCCTGAGAGGTGTGATGAAACCCTTGTTCCTTGCAGATCAACATCTGACTTGAAGCGTCGGTTCGCAATTCTAGTCTGTGGGTCAGCACCCTTTCTTTTAGCTGCCTACCAGAGTTAAACCACAACAAAATTTCATATTGCATACTTTGTGCAGTCACATAGTGCAGGTCCAGTTTCACACTTACATATGGATAGGCAGAGCAGGCGATGTGTGGCCCAGCAAGGTTCTGACTGTCACCTGTTTTTTTGCAGGAGGTGAGATAGCTTGGAGTTCCTGATAGACTAGCACCACTGTTACCTGTTGTAAAACTAGACAGGAGTGGAGGATTTAGGTTACCTTTTTCAGTGTAGACAGCAGCAGACACATGGGTTATCTGTAAGTGGCGACATGAACATGCAGCGCCAGATAAGGTTTTATACTGGGCTCTTTAAAATATGCATAAACAAGTAGGCTATGCATATGCAATAGTTGCAGTTCTCATGGTGGCTCAGGGTTTTGTTTGGAGTTATATTAAGAGAGGATTAGGTGGGCAGAAAGAGAGAGGAGGAAGTAAGGAGCAACAGTAAAGCTGATGTATTAGAAAGAATTTGCACTGTGAAAAGTGCAGGAAACACTGATGGCACCATCACTGATGTCTGCTTAGGTAGCTCCTGTAGTGGCTTCATCAGATCTTAGTCTGGTTATCTCCCCTTTGCAGTTTCTGTCCCGAAGTCCATGTGGCTTTGAACGTTAGGAGGAACAAAACCAGTGCTAACCAAGGACTTGGTTTTGCATGTTTCTGCTTCTCTTTTAATGCAGCAGAGGCAATAAGTTTTCATTGGGGTTTTTTTAGTGTTTTGTTTAGACATTTTCTATCAAAGTCATAAGACCAATAAGTAACAATACTTAGTGATCTTACTTGTTTGCAGCTGACATTTTTTCTATTTTTTCTGAGTTTTGTAAGATCCTGAAATTAATACCGCTCTTCTGTGCAATTTGAATGTTGTTGAGTACCTTTTCTCTTATATGTTTTCATCTTTCGATTAATGAAAAGATCTATTCAGTGACTGTAAGAACTACTGAGATTTCTTTTGCTTTCACCTTCAATATTCACTAACTTTTGTTTAGGTTAATAATATGACATAACTTTCTTAGTATCAGGAATGATACAATCCAGTGCTTTAAATGGTGGGGTTTTCAGCTATTGCTATACTGACCGGAAGGGAGCTGACACATTAGTTTTGAATAGATTTGCTGGTATCTATCTATGTATAACTTTACACTTGTATAGTCTTCTGATATGTAGGTGAATAGATCAAAAAATGGTGGCTGTTGTCTGTAATTTTAATGAAAAAWATCATGTATATAAATCCACTTAATCTTATCTAGTGAATAGTAGCAGTTATTCTGATTTTGAGACTAATCTAATTAATCTGTGCCTGATGGGCATTTTAGTGATGTGGATGGTAACCACCTCTACAGCATGCTGTCAGTCCTGTCTCCTGCTTCAGTTACAAGTCAGTTCAGGATGGAATAGCTAAGAGCCAGCAGTGTTCTAAACACCATTCAACAGGTTCACACTTTGCAATGTCTTCTGGTGATAGACCTAGAGACAATCATATGCTTCACTTCTGCAGATCTCTCCGCACCGGTCAGTGATGACTTGCACACCTCTATCTTCATGAGGGTCGGTTCTTCATCTTCATCTCTGTTGTACTGCAAGTCTCCAGCATCATCCACAACATTGTCACTGCTTTTTGACGTGGGAGTATAATCAATCCCTTTGTCCTGAACTGCTCCGTATTCCTTCCATGCCAATGCAGAAGCATTTGCTTGGAAGTAGCATGGTAGATCATAGAAGAGGAACAGAGGCAGAGGCTTCTTTTTCTGAACACTACAAGTCCCAGTAGCTTTGTCCTGCTCCATCCTCAGTTGCCTCAGGAAGGCGTGTGTTATTCTGCAGCAAAACTGGCTCTGGCTTAGGGCATAACTCTGCTGAGCTGTTGTCAAAGCTACTGAATCTGGAGCCTACCTGAGGTCTACTGTTACTCAAAACAAGTTCTGGGGGAAAACCTTGAGGTAAACCAGACATCCAAATGAAAGGACACTAAGCCAGTATACAGAGAACAGTGGTTATTGCACTCCATTCCATTTCCACAAAAAAATGTAAACATGATCTTCTTCAAAATCGATCTGCAGATGTAAGTCTTGGACAGTGAGTGTTGCTTGAGGACTTGTGGATTCTTTTTTATTTCTGTGAAGAACAATAAATCATAAATATTGTGTGAAGAAAGAAGGTAACGCATCCTGGCTTTCCAAGTTGTGTGGTATTTAAAAACAAGTTCAGAATGGAGTAATATAGTTCCAGTTTTGAAAAAAATGTATTTCACTGATTTAGTTATTTATTTGAAGTTGAACACCTGAAGATATACAATCAATCACCCACTTGGAGTTAAATTCACATGTGCATCTATGTTCAGCTAAGTTCTTTTCTTACAAAACTGCATATCTCCATTTATAGGTTTGAGACATCAACATTAAGTACTGACAATGTGGATCTGAGTGAACATGTTGCTTATTCTCTACAGCAAGCTAATTACTGCTTAAAAATTAATGAAATTCTGAGGACCATAGAAGTTTGATGAAGTGGTCTCTGGAGGTTTTCCTTCTTCCTTTCTTGCTCTTTTTATTCTTTTTGCAGATAACTGAAAACTCTCTCTGTAGGTTTCTCTCTGTTTTCCTTCCAGTTTACTGAAACTTCTTTTCCTTAATGTTACTTTGATAAAGACTCCACTGCTTTAATATGTAATTTTCATTGTGACTTTCATTGCTGCAATTAAGTGACTAATTGAACAGTTTATAATATGTATGCCTAATTGCTTCTGCAAGAGGTTAACTGTGAAAGGCATAGAAAATTAACACACACAATGTTGCCTGGGTTACCTTTTACTGAGTAAAGCCTCAAGAGATTTTGTGTACTTTGCTGTTTATGGGCAATGAAACTCCTGAAGATGTTTTAATATGAAACTTCCTTTGATATTGAATCTTAGATGTCAACTGCAGTGTAATATGCTATAGTTTAGAAAACTTCCATGAAACACCAGCGTAGAAAATAGATTTGGGGTTTGGGGTCCAACCTGCAGTAAAAGATGTAAGACTGCAGTTAAACTTCTTTTCTTGCTTATCTTTCAAAAAATACAGAGCAGCAATTTGGATTTTTTGGATTGTCTTTAATAAAAGTAGAGCAAAACTGATAGTAGCCTATAAGAATCACTCCAATGGGTTTTTCACAGAATAAATAGATGTTTAATCTGCCTTTGCTGTTTATAATAATACACGGGCTTTAGAACAGCTTTTATGCCAAAAAATAGTAAAGTACTGGTCATATGGAAGGGTGTTTCCAGTTGTTCCTTGGACTCTGCACTGACAGAAATGGAAAGCATCACAGTGTAAGATCAAATCTAACAGAAACTTAGAAAAATGTAAACTTCTTAAGTGTACTTTCAGAGTTATCAATTTTTTTTTAAATTAGAGGCTTTAATGTAGTAATTTTATTATTATTAAAGTAATGTAATCATTATTTTATCATACAGATTGTATTTATGATAGAGCTAAAGCTGAATGAGAAACGAAAGAAGCAATAGTGTGAATACAGGAAGAAACTTGGTTTTTAAAACAATTTCTTTATAAGTAAATATTGCTGACTAAAAAAAAAGTTGTCTTTACAAGATGTTTAGGGAAATGCTGCAGTTGGCAGATCTTTGTTTTCAGGCAGCTGGCGTTGTAGTTGTGTTTTCTGTATACCTTCCCACTTCCTTGTCAACCTAGTGGTAAAATAGCAAATATCTTATTTGAACAATCTCTGTTGAATAGTAGAGCCTGGACAATACTGCTCTTACAAAGGAACATTTCTTGTGTTTACCTTCTCCTCTGTGCCTAAACTACTATCCTCCCCTATTTCTTTACCACTTCTGAAATTTCCTTCTCTCCCCTTTCTAAATCATACTCACTTTCCTTCTGTAATCTGCTTGATTACAGGCCCTGTACATTTTTGGTYGGGTTCTGGTTTTTACTGTTATTTTCTTCCATACTGGAGGGAGACGTGACGTTAATGATGCAGGCAAATGTTCTTCATCTTTCTAAAACTGAATGCTGACTGAAGGAGGTGTCTGTATTAGTTATGATGGGCAGGGTTGTATTCTACTGATCTTGCAGAATTTCAGCAGTCTAAATGGTCATATTTGAAAGTCTATATAGACATCTTTCCTTTTATTACACATAAATGTTATATGAGCTTTCAGTTTACCCAAGTTATTCATACTGTATCTGAATTTTTGCTACCTCCATTAACTTTAATATGTGTTTTTTCCACACAGGATTTAACAATTCTGAACGCATATGCGACAAAGAGTTCATAATACGCAGAGCAGCCACGAATCGCGTCCTAAATGTCTTGCGCCACTGGGTCTCCAAGCATTCTCAGGTATTTTCCTGTTGCACCCTTTTCCTCTCCATCTGTAATACGTCTGCATTCTCCCTACAAAATATTTTTAGGCAGTGCTGCTTTATAGTGTTGTGGAGGTCAAACAGCCTGAAAAGTCAGTGCTGTAAAGATAATATGGAAAATTAGCTTCTAAGAACACACTGTTAAGCAAGTGAAGAATCCTTCATTCAGCCTTGCAAAGCTCTCGGGAAAATATCCAGTTACAACATTGTTCCTGATAACATTATGTGTGAGTGCTTTACTGTTGTAATATGTGTTGAAATACATAATGAGCAGGTTGGATTAAACTTTCAGACTGCCACAGGCAGCTTGCTTCACTTACTTTGACTGAATGTGTTAAAATGCTTGTGTTTGCATACAGATGTTTATTTATTTGTTGTGAATTGTATACAGAAAGAGCCACCAGTCCTTCATGTTGGTCCTTCTACAACCACGACAGGACTCTGGGTCTGATACATAATCATAAAACTGTGTTGGCAGAGGGAGGGAAAAAAAATCTGAGTAGCTAGTAGAATTTCGTAGATAGCCATGTCCTTTAAGCTGCCAGGTGAGACAAATGTTGGAGGATTTTGGCATGCAGGTAGAGACTACCAGGAAAATTATTGAAAGAAATAAAGGAGGGAAGGAGAGAAAGAGGGATGGAGCGAAAGAAGGATGGAAGGAAAGAAAGAAGGAGGGAAGGAAAAAGAAAGAGTGACAGTGCTTTGGAAGCAAATGAAATATTTTTGTTATGCCTTGGATAGATGGTACTTCAGGGCAATTATAGACTGCTTGGTCACTACATGCTAATAATCAAGAACACTTGATCTAAAAAAGGTTTATTGTACAGCTAACTGCAGCAATGTCAAACTGTCCTATGTCAAACTCAATTCCCTTTTTTCCATGTAATAGGTTTAATTTTCATAGAGGTTAGGTTTGCTAGAGAGTGAAGACTTTAAGAAATGCGCAAGTGGGAAAATTGTTTATGTTTGAAAAGCTGAACAGCCCAGCAGAGATTCATAAAACCTCTCTTGGTATCATGGGAATGATTAAACATTTTGTTATTGGAAACAACCTATGTACACCAAGTTCCGTTTGACTACCTGTTAAATGAAAATCATTGCATGGCAAAATCTTGAGCTGTAACAGGAACGGCAGAAGTCTGTTATTACTGTTCTGTGTTACAGTACTGTACTGTACATACTTACTGTGTCCCTGCCACAGTTCATATTAAGTAACTGCTATGAGTTGAGTTGACCCTCTATAGTAATTAAAAGATGGTTAATTAATGTGGTTGTGAAAATGTTAGGAGTCATCAGACTTTGGTCTACATTAATCAACTATCTACAACTAGTTAGACTGAAGTTTAAGTTTCAGACCTGACCCTGATTTAGTTGTGATGATTCTCTATCATAAACACAAAGTAACTGTGAAGAGTGCAAGCATACTCTGTTATCGTAGCAATTTACCAAAAATATACTTTCTCGCCTTAAAAATACAAGTGTTCTCTGTTTCCATTTCAAAAGTACCCATGAGATGCAAAAATATAATATTGTCCTGAATACTTTTGCACCTACTCTTGCATAATGTTTACAAGTAGTATTCTTTTAAAAATATTAAGAGGACAAAGGAAATGAGTAAAAATTCCACACTGTGCGTTGTCAAAGTGGAAGCTATTACCTGCACTCCCTAGTCACTCACTGCCTTTTATTTTTTTCTGTGGCAAGGGTAGCAGATTTTAATTCTCTAGCTCTCTTAATCCAGTATTCCAATATAGCAAATATTTTAAAATGCAAGGGCTTTGGCACAGAAAGTAATGAATGCTACAGCAAAAGAGCATGTAATCAGCTTTTTCTGTTGTTTACTTGAGAGACTGGGGAGAGAGAAAGGGCAGAAGACCTCAGCAAACCAGAAATGACTGACTAGTTTCTGCCAAAACAATATGGAACAGGACTGCTGTAAGGAAGGCAAGTGAAGAATTACTGTCTGGTCAAATAGTATGAAATATTGGCAGTAAAAACGTATATTCCTGGGAGAGCACTTGCTCAGAGCCCCATTTTACAATAACAACACAAACTGCAAGTCAGAGAACTCTTAGCCACCAGTGTGATTGGGTGAAGAAATGCTTATTAGATTTCCAAAATGACAAAACAATGTAAGTATTAAAATTCCATGAGATCAACAGACCTGCCCAAAACTTTATTACATTTTAAGGTATTTGCATCATTCTCTGTCCATTTGAGACATCCTTCACCTTCATCAGCAGCCAAGGGCAGGTTTTATTCTCTTTTAAAAAAAAATAAATGTTAACAAAATAAGTTGATATTCGCAAAGATGAACGTCCAATTCAGTATGCTTTGCTGATACTGTTTTCTCTCCACTTGGCTTTGAATTTGCTTCTGCTGCAAAAACTCCCAACACCAAACAGGCAATTTCTGTCACTGAGAAGGTTCTCCGCTGTCTGATAGACTGTTTTCCTTGTGATGTGCCTGAGATCCTTGTGGTCATTACTAGCCTGGGCCACTGCAGAAGGTGACCTGCTGTGCAGATTTTTTTTCTGCCAAAATGCTGTTTCCTTATTACTAGATGTAGAGAGAAGCAAAGGCATTAGATGGGTAAACTGTGGGGCTTTCTTTAGCTCTCTTTTTAGGGTGCACGATGCTCCTACAGACATGCTTAGTGTTGCAGCATGTGAGCAACTCTGCAGCATAGATAACTCTGTTCTGGTGCTCTCTGATCCTCCAGTGACAGTCAATTCTGTACARTTTATTTGTCTGTCTGAATTATTGTACTTACTTACTGTGTTCTAGTGCCCAGAGCACATGAGGTGCTGCACAGTCACATAGGAGTGTGCGGGCTGTGTTCAGAAATGTGTGCAATGTAAAGAGACTAATGTACAGCTGTTAAAAGTGCTCTTACATATATCATCCCACTTAGTTATTCCCTGCCCTCCATCCCTCCCTCTGTATCCCTTTGGCGTGCTTTAGTGTGCTGCTCCAAAGCGTATAATAACATGGGTTGGGGTTAGTGCATGAACCAAGGGATAGAGGAATTACCCAGATGGTTCAAAGCCTTGTGTTTCCTCACTTATCTCTAGCAAATCCTTGGCCAGGGTTTGGAGGGTCTTTCCCCTCCTGGGCTATGGAATGAATTAGCTTCCTACAGTATCTTGCAAGTGTGTCAAAACCACAGTTGTGGATATTTCAGGGTTGTTTTTTCTTTAAAGCATGTGTGTTTTAAAATTTATCTGAGCATGGACAGGATTTAATATGTAAACTTGTCTGTGGCCAGAAAACAGAATCATTAAAATTAACAATTCAACCTATTCAGTGAGGATGTGCTTTTATAAAGCGGTTTTGTTATCTTGAAATGATACTAAACAATGCTTAGAAAAAGGATTCATTATTTTTAGAACTTGGGTAATACACTGTAGCTCACTTCCAAGTAAATATATAGTGATAATGCCAGATCTGCAGCCCTTTCAGGAGGGCAGAAGGAACTAATTCATGTCTGCAGGAGCTCCCAAGGCACAGATAAAAATTTGGAAAAAAACATCCTCACATAATATGATGCATACTTTTTGGTTTTATCACATGAGCAAGAGGAATCAAACCTGTATTGCTCGTGAGCCAAAATCAGCACAGCATAAAAGATGGCTCGCTTAGGTTTTCCAGGTTTTTTTATTTACATTTTTGTTCTTTTCATTCCCTATCCCTCCTCTTTTTTTCCCTACTCTTCTCTGTCTTTTTCATTCAGCCACCTACAACCCAACAAAGATTTCTTTTTGCCCAAAATAAGACGAGAATGTTCATGTTTACATTTCATTTTTAAAATGTAATTGAGAGGAACAGCGTAAGATTGTCCCGTTGTAAACAATGAAAACACAAACGACGAGGCAGACAGTCATTGTGGAGACAACAGCGTTGATGGGAATGAGAAGGGCTCGCGAGGATAAAACTCCCACTGACTCCTCTAGAGACTGAAAAATAGGAAGGGAAAAGGAGGCCACGAGGAGAAAATCTTTGTATGATTTTCATTATCCTAGTGAGTCTTGCAGCCTCATTTTCTCTGTTTAACAATACATTCATGTCTGTTATCTGAACACTTGATGTTACAAAATCAAGTTTTTTCTGCCTCCGTGGCAAGCAGATTGAAATGGAGCTTGTCCAAGGAGAAACCTTTCGCATCTGCTGATGTAGAAAGAGAGGATGGCTTCTCCAGACTTCCCAGTTTTGAATGACAGCTGGGTGCTTGTTCCTGTTGGCTTCTTTGAAGATCTCAGCTGGAATGAATTGGCAAATATTAACTCTCTTACAAACTAGATGGCTGCCAGACAGTGTCAGTGAGTTATGAAGTTACCACAAGATCTGGGGAGAAGATCAAGGCTTGAATTTTGAGAATATAGGTCATGATCTTGTGCCTGATGCCTGTCTTGCTCCAGCTGTGAAATACTCTACTGCAAGTCATTTTCTTGCACATACCGAGAAAGCTGTGTTGGGTTTTCAATAGAAGGTTTTGCAGATGTAGTTATTGATAGCACTTAGGGATTGTGGAGGACACCTGTATACAGAGAATTGTCCAAGCAAAGATTATTTCTGTTACTTAAAAATAGTTTTAGTGCACATGAATTGGCCAATTCCATTTTGTACATTGGAATAAAAATAAGATAAAAATTCCTTTATACGAGCCCCACTTGGCTCGTGTTTAAAGGCACAAAGTAATGAATATGATGCCTGGAAGAGTTACAGTAAGTTTATTGTAGAAATGTGAACAAGTTACACTTAAGGCACACTTATTGTACGATAGCAAGATGTGCTGTATTTTAACTACATTTCAACTACATTTCAATTATTACATATAAATTACATTTATTTGTAATAGTAGGATCCTCAGTGGCCTCTGCCTTGAAACAGCAAAGAAATTTCTGGGGTTCTTTCTGAAATAAACAGATGTCATGATACAAATTGTGAACTGAAGAAACAGAGGTTGCCCCAGAGAGAGGCAGAGCAAGGGAACCCTGAGTGAGCCTTCCAGCTTGCCATTGGTCACTTATTGAAGAAATCCAGTTTGCATGAACTTACACGTTTTGCAGAATACAGTTATGCATTGAATGGGAATGCACTTAATTGTTGCTATGCCCTGTCCAAACGTCACAGAAATGTAAGGGTTTGATATACCATGACCCTTCATGGAATGTGAGTCACCCCCAGAATGGTAGCCAAGCTTGCAGTCAGTCAAACTAATAAGAGGTACTCTGCACCCACTTCTGCTGGAGCCTGACAGGTCCTTCTTCACTGAGGTCTTTCTGCAAAGCTCTTGAACGTACTACATCCCAGGACTTAGAGGCAGGGATGTCACATTTCTTATCTGTCCGGAGTGCTTTAATCTGGCAATACATAATGGCTAGATTCTTCTTTCAAGGTTTCTTTGTACTACGGGGTTACACAGTGCTTGGATAAGGAGAGGTTTGTATTGTATGTGCTGAGAATTACTCAGTCATGCTATTAACATAGCTTGTACTTTTAACCTGATTATATTCCATCAGGAGTAACAGGCTAACGCTGATGCTGTAGAATCAGGACTGGCACTCTTCCCCAAATGATGACTGCCTCTTTGCACTTGAAACTAACTGGAAGACAAAGCTGTTGTCCTTTGCTTGCTTCTTGGAAGTAAGCCAGACTTACTTCAAGTTCAGGGATGAATATTCCTGATAGCCAGTTGTAATATCTTTTATTTCTGCCTTCCACGTTTGTAAATGTTTTGCTGCAGGTGAATTTATAAACATTTCCCTCAGCACAATTGTATGTGATAGCTGAAGTGTGCTTTTATGCTGGAAAATGAAATATGGTTTCAGAGGACTGCAGCACTGTGCTAACTCCGGTTAACTGTGATAGAGTTTGATCTGCTGTGTAGAAGATTAAGAGTCACTCCACTGATGCCACTGAAATAATTACTTGTTTACACTTTGGCATGAGAGCAGATAAATTAAAATTGTAGGGCAAAACCCATCTATTTAAAAATATTTCAAATTCCTTGTAAATAGTCCTTCAGGAGATCTCTCTCCCCTCCTGGGTATCTTCAATACTGGGCTCCCAGCAGGATTTTATCATTAGCCTGTCACTTTAAAGTAATCAATTATAGCCAGTAGCAATACTAGTCTTTCTCAGTGTCTGTGCCCATCTAATATTTTCAGTTGGCTCCTGCAGTTGGGGGCAAAGGACAATGAGTCTGGACACAGTATCTCCACTTTGTATGAGTACTCATAAAGACATCCAAAACCTGACTCTAGCTTTACATGCAGGTTTCCCTCCCTTTCACATCTGGCATTTTTAGTCCTTCATTAGATTTTTTTCTTCTTCACTAATTTAACCCTTCCTCTCCCTCAGAGCATTTTCTCTTCCAGATGCCTCTTGAAACTTTCATATCTCCACCTATTATACAAAAGTCCCACCAATTTCTGTCTTTGCATGACATTTCTTCTTATGTGGTACCTCTCTCGTTACTTCACCTTCCATCTTAGAAATGTGACCACTTCTTGTTCTTTCCTCATGTTTCTCTTTTCTGCTCATCCCTGTTTCCATCTAACACATCCCTCTTCAGTTTCTCTTCTTTGTGGTTTATGGATTGAAAAATTCTCACTGTGTAGTTATTCACAAGATGAAGAGAAGCGGCTAGGAAAACATTTCAGTGCATTGAGTCTTCTTGCTTGTAGTGATAATATCAGCTACATCTGGGAGCGTCTGTGGAAAGACCGTCGGCTGTGTGTGCCAAGGCTGGGAATCTGAATTGGAAAGCAGTCAGTTCCCTTCCTTCCCTGCTTGAAAAAAGGCTTCCAGCCTGGGAGGCACTCTTGATCAGCTGGCTATAGCCGTCCTCCCATCCGTGGCAAGCCCTGCCAGCTTGGGGTGTGATACTGGGGTGGGTGGCACGTTCCACCAATGCTGGCCAAGAGCACCTGGGGAACTTTCCATTCTTGGGTCCCCTCAGAGCATAATACTGTGTAACAGAAAATTAGAATTAAAAAGAGAGAGAAACTAATAAAATGAGTCCAAATAACATTCAACAAAGACTGTCATGAGAGAGTAGTGCTTCATTTATCCTCACAACTCATACTTGTCCTCCTCCTCTTCACGTGGAAATCACAGGGTGCCAAAACCAGCTGCCAGTTGTCTCTTTTGCCTTGTAAGCAGGTGCCTGAGGAGTTGAAAAGTTGGCTCTAGTTTCAGAGCTGAACTTAGGTGAGATTATTTTTACATGAAACGTGTAGGGTTATGTTGAAGTTGGATAATGCAACTCTCTGAAAGGGTTCCCTCTAGAATTTCTTTGTGGTTTCTCCATGCACAATTCCTTCCCCTCTCCCCTCCTGCCCCTTCCCTCCCTCCCTCCCTCCCTCCAGTGTTTTCTGTAGTCCTCATTACTGACATACTCAAACATAAATTAGGTTTCATTTGTCTGGGTTATTCAATGTTTCCTCACATTGTTTAAATGAAGTCTGTTTCCTCTCACTTAGGAAGATTTAAAGAAATAGGGGAGGAAAAGCTTTTGGGGTTTCACTGAGCCCATGTCGAAACATGAAAATTATATTCTCTGTATAAACCACTGATAATAAATCTACGTATTTCTAGTTGTACCTCACCAGCATAGCTCAGTTTTCTTTTTCTTGCTTTCTTCTACCTCTGCTGCAGTCTCTCTTCTTCTGGCCAGTGATTCCAAATCCCCCTTTTTTTTTTCTTTTTTTTTTTTTTTTTACTCAGCTGGAATAGGTTGCTTCTGAAGCACTTCTCATACTGCAACACAGCTTTCCTAGCTCCTCCTGGCAAGGGAATGTGCTTGCACTTTATAAAGAGAACATCGCTGTCTAATACTGTGCATGGTAGAGATCAACAAGGTGGTTATGAGTCTACTTAAAATGTTATCATGCTGACTTTGGTGCTCTGTAGTTACGAAGGAGGCTTTTGCTTTCATAGTGCAGGTGTGTGACAGCAAAATTAATACACTTCTCTCTGTTGCTGCAGTCTTCTACTGCTGGAAACTTCATTAAGTGGTGATGAACATGGTGCACGGTGCTTTTGATTGGTTGGGAACTTCATACATCCTATTCTTATCCTAGGTGACTCCAGGGCAGACCTCCTACTTAACTCATCAGCTGTCATTTTTTCTGTATCTGCACATTTCATAAGTGGTTTTGCAGTATAAATATTAAATAAATAGGGAAGAAATATCTTTTCCTTTTACTGACAGTAATGGACTTAAAAATAAAAGTTTAAATTTTGCTTGGAAATCTTAGTTAAATTCTCTGCTTAAGTCAAATGAAAATCTGAATAAGAACCACAAAACTTTAGGCTGCTATGGACTCTAAAATATATTACAGGTATGTACCTTCTCATGAAGGATTAGACCACTGTCAAATTTAAATGTGCCTAATGGAAAATTGAGTAGTTCTTGTCTGACTGACTGTATTCCTTCTACAATATGTAAATTTCAACTAAAAGTCTGTTTGAATGTTGGGGTAGTCTAACACATGCAGCAATTTAAATGTAAGCCAGTATAGCACGTTTACTCAGGTTTGCCAGCCTTCACTGCTGAGGATGGCGGCAGGGTCTTGTTGCAAGTCCTTCCAATGGCTAGAAGAAAGAGTGAAACATATTAACAGGTGATACAACAGATAAAAATGTCATATAAGTGGCCTAAAATTTTATATAGAGATGTGATATACATCTATACCATATATCTAGACCTATATATAGCTACATATAGATCTATATGTGCCTACACTATAAATAGATATAATATACATATGTAATATATTAATATATATCCATATATAACACCCATAATACAGATAGATATAATTTACATGTATTTATAGTTATTTATCTATAAATTTTATTTGGAATTGGTTGCTAAGTATTTTGGTGTTTGTATAATTCTCATGTTAACCTTCCTACATAGAGTTAAGTATATGTACATGTTTAAGTGCAATGATTTCCCTAGATTTTTTATATATTGCTCATCACACTGGAATCTCAGTACCCTCTAGATCATGAACTTCAATGGAAAAATAGATTAACTCTCCAGTTTTCTTCTGAATCTCACCTTTTTTCATCTTTTTTCTCCTCACATTATAAGAAGCAGCTGGCACATTGCTATAAAAAAGAATACCTCCAGGCACAAAAAAGAGATTTTGGGCAGTAAGACCACAGCTGCAGAAATTGCATGGACATAGGGCCAGGTCTGTCCTGTGGGAAGGCTGTGCTGTGAAGTGACATCTTCTAGTTGTGGTCAGGCTGGCATACAGGTGTGACAGCAGCTGGGACTGAAGGAGTCACACAAACCAATGCATCCTTTGTCTATAATCCCTAATCAGTCCCTATCATCCACGGTAGTTTGGGCTGGCTATGCTGACAAAGGGTCTAGGACTTTTCATTTTTCTGAGGTTAAAGTGGATTTTTCCACCGTGAAGTTTCTTCCAAAGCCAGTGTAATTGAAGTGGAAGATAGCCCTAACCCTAGGAACTAAGTGTTCATATAGCTTGCCAACAGTATGAGTTTGTCCAGCGATTCCGGGACTACTATCTTCTGGAGATAACTCAACGAACATGTTTGGCTGTTAATTCTCATTATTTCTAATAATTAGCTTGTAAACATGCAAAACTGAAAGTGCTTCTTTTTTGCTGGGTCTGATATTCATAGGTGAGGCTTCCCCATCCTGATTCACAAATTAAATAACTTTTAAGATATAGACTTTTTTGGAGATAAATTTAGTTACAATAAAGCAAGACTTCTTGAGAAAAAATATCCTATAATGAAAATAATCAGCCAATTATGGTTTGAAAACATACTTGGAGATAAAATCCTGATCATGTTGTTGAGATCTGCCCATTTACAGTGGCAGGTGAGAATTCTACCCAACGTGCTAAATGAGAATGTTAGGTTTGTCAGCTCTTGGATGCCTTCTCTGTTTATTGATGATATTTTTGTAGCATGACTAGCAAAGATACTCAGCTTCTTTTATAGAGTGGCTACCATCAGACGATAGGACAGACAACACTATTATTAATTACAATGGTTTCTTAAGCTTGTCCAGATTCATGATTTCTCCTTTAGCTAAATTTTGGTAGCTTCATATTCCAAATGGTTTTCTTTTAAAAATCACTGGAGCTAACAGTACTCTTATGTAGTTTAGTTACATTCCTCGTTGTAGTGGTTTAACCCAGCAGGCAGCCTAACGCCACACAGCCACTCGCTCACTCTCCCCCCCCCCGCAGCGGGACGGGGAAAGAATTGAAAAAAAAATCGCGGATTGAGATAAAGACAGTTTAATAGAACAGAAAAGAAAGGAATAATAATAATAACAATGGTAATAATACATTAATGATAGAATATGTGAAATGAGTGATGCACAATGCAATTGCTCACCACCCGCCGAGACAATAGCCAAGGCGATTGCCGCTTCCTGGGCCCCCTCCCTGTCATTCATATACTGGGCATGACRTCACATGGTATGGAATAGCCCGTTGGCCAGCTGGGCTGGCTGTTCCGGCTCTGCTCCCTCCCAGCCTCTTGTGTGCTTGGCAGAGCATGGGAAGATGAGAAGTCCTTGAGTAGTAGATTACCTAGCAACAACTAAAAACATTAGTGTGTTATCAACATTCTTCTTATACTAAATCCAAAACATAGCACTAAGAAGAAATTTAACTCTATCCCAGCCAAAACCAGCACACTCGTGTTTTCACTGATTAGTCACGTTTTCATACCCTAAATAAATAAATAAAAATCTCTGTCTTTTTTTGCAAACAGGCTAAAACAGTTCCTAAAGGAGGCATTTTGGACAATGGCTACAGAAAACTTATTTTATAAGACAGTACCCGGAACTACTTTTTTGCTAGTTTTTGAGGCATATGTAACCCAAAGCCTAACAGTGCACAGCTTCCAGTTCTCCAACATCCTGTAATACAGACAAGCATCACAAAAAACTAAGACAGATTCCAGTTGGTTTCAAAATATGAATTAGCTCTGGCCGAGTTGAGAAGACTTTTGAAGGGTAAAAAGGGATGCTTGTGACAGGAGGGAAATGCCCAAGGCATTGCTGGCGGATGACAGCAGGGTATTTCTGAGTGCTGACTTTTTTAGCAATAAGCTTTCTCAAAAAGTGCTGTAAGCATGGCTGTGACACCACTTTCTTTAGTGAACATGCATCCTCCTCCTCGTCTTAAGTATTTCATCCCTTTTCCAAACTAAGCATCACCTTCCTTTGTGACTTTGGGTGCACTCTGATGCTCCTGCATCCCCTCAAGTGAAACACAAGGTGTGAGGACAGGTGTCTTCACCAGGGGTGGTTCTCCTCAGAGACACGTACCTCCAGAAGTCCTGTCARTTTAGGAGCCTGTTGCAACAGAAAGGGTTGTAGCTGATTCTTTGGGAAAATTAGCATTTCCCAGTTTCAATAACTTTGTGGCTTTGTTCCCATGGAAACAAGCAGGGGCTTGCCATAAACATGGTCTTGCTTGCAAGTAACTGTGGGTTATCAAGGAAGTTCTATGATGCACTAGATGACTAAAGGTTTTGGGTTTAGTTTCCTAATCGAAATGCTAGCTTTAAGCTCAATAAAAGCATTTTTGCAGTGTATTCCTGTAAGTTCCCACCTTAAAGTTCATACATTGTTCTACCCTTTGATTTTCTCCAATGTCAGAGATCAACAGAAATGATTGTTGGGTTTTCCTGTGTTAGATATCAGTCTGCCTCAGAAATAATTAAAATGCTGAAGCTCTTACGTGCAGTGCCAGAGAGCACTAGTCTGATTTATCGAGCTCATTAGGTTGAGTACTCCAGTAAGTGGATGTCCTGGTTCTGGCTGGGACAGAGTTAACTCTCTTCCCTGTAGCTGGAGGGGGTGCTGTGTTTTGGGTTTGGTAATGAAAGGAATGTTGATGGCCCAGTGATGCTTTGGTTGTTGCTGGGTGGTGCTTGCACTGACAGCCTCCCCTGCCTTTCGAGGTGCAGGGGGAGCTGGGGGGGAGCATAGCCAGGGTGGTTGACCCAGCTGGCCAATGGGGTATTCTATACCATGTGACATCATGCCCAGCTTAAAAACCGGGGGTGGTTCCTTTGGGGGGAAGTGCACGGTTCGGGCGGTTGGTCCGGAACACGTGGGGGTGAGCAGTTGCGTTGTGTATTGCCTGTTTTGTATATTCTGTTATTGTTGTTATCATTGTTATTATCACTGTTCTACTTTGCTTTATTTCCATTATTAAACTGTTTTTATCTCAACCTGCGGGTTTTCCTCCGTGTGCCCTCCCGATCCTCTCCCCCATCCTACCGGAGTGGGGGGTGAGCGAGCGGCTGCGTGGTGTTTAGCTGCTGGCTGGGGTTAAACCACGACAATCCTTTTTGGCGCCCAACGTGGGGCACGAAGGGTTGAGATAACAGCAGATTAACAACTGGAGTGTATTAAAGAGTTTCTGGCTGTTGATAGCTGCCGGTCACAATACTGATTCATCTGCTTGCGATACTGATTTGTTTGGTCTGCATCATGCTCTTGTTGTTACTGTACATGCTAAAGCTTGGGTTTGGGTTTTGTAGTCTGCTCTGCTCTGCAATAATTAGTGATGTCATTCCTGGGAGACTTGTTATTAAAATACTGATATTGGGGGGTATGTGGTATTTGGAATTCATAATGAAGCCGTTACTGTATTTCGGGTACCACTTCATGGAGGCAATTGGCAATTAYACCTCTTCTTCTGAGACGTTTTCTATGGGGGGATAGAGGATGGCATCCTCACTACCTTCCTCTATGATGTCGTCTCCTTTGTTAAAGTCACTTGTCAGTACCTTGAGCACCCCTGGGTAGTTAAGAT
>JASVER010000072.1:4876345-5071055 GCA_030449065.1 Oceanodroma leucorhoa | reverse complement strand
AATGGACTGCTAAAGACCACACTGAAAGCACTGGGTGGTGGGACATTCAAACATTGGGACACACATTTAACAAGGGCCACCTGGTTAGTCAACACCAGGGGATCTATCAGTCGAGCTGGCCCTGCCCTATCAAAACCCTCATGTACTGTAGAGGGGGATAAAGTCCCTGTAGTGCACGYAAGGAATATGCTGGGGAAGACAGTCTGGGTTACTCCTGCCTCGGGCAAAGGCAAACCCATTTGTGGGATTGCTTTTGCTCAAGGWCCTGGGTGCACTTGGTGGGTAATGCGAAAGGATGGGGAAGTCCGATGTGTACCTCAAGGGGATTTGGTTTTGGGTGAAAACAGCCACTGAACTGAGGTRTATAATGCWAATTGYYATATAATGCTGTATGTCACATCAATGGTATTGCAGTAAGAATCATCCAGGTTAAAGAAGAATGAACTCTGATGAAACCGAGCAAAGCGCCACGATGATAGAGGCAGACAAGTGCAGCGATACCGGAACCGGAATTGGCTTCAGGATGCAACAGTCCAACACCACACACCATCTCTCCTGCCCTGAGAGACTGTTATGACAGATGGAGCCCGAAGTCATGGACTAAATGAACTCAATGGACATTTTAGAGGGATGGCCCATGGACTAAGGGAATGATATCTCTGTGTGTGTGTGTGTATATATATATATATATCTATCTCAAAAGACAGGAAAAGTGGTGATGATTAATTGGGATGTATCAGAAAATGTGAAACCTGGGCATGACGTAGATGGTATAGAATAAGGGGTGGATATTGTCCTGGTTTCGTCTSGGACAGAGTTAACTCTCTTCCCTGTAGCTGGAGGGGGTGCTGTGTTTTGGGTTTGGTAATGAAAGGAATGTTGATGGCCCAGTGATGCTTTGGTTGTTGCTGGGTGGTGCTTGCACTGAGAGCCTCCCCTGCCTTTCGAGGTGCAGGGGGAGCTGGGGGGTAGCATAGCCGGGGTGGTTGACCCAGCTGGCCAATGGGGTATTCTATACCATGTGACATCACGCCCAGCTTAAAAACCGGGGGCGGTTCCTTTGGGGGGAAGTGCACGGTTCGGGCGGTTGGTCTGGAACACGTGGGGGTGAGCAGTTGCATTGTGTATCGCCTGTTTTGTATATTCTGTTATTGTTGTTATCATTGTTATTATCACTGTTCTACTTTGTTTTATTTCCATTATTAACTGTTTTTATCTCAACCCACGGGTTTTCCTCCATGTGCCCTCCCAATCCTCTCCCCCATCCTACCGGAGTGGGGGGGTGAGCGAGCGGCTGCGTGGTGTTTAATTGCTGGCTGCGGCTAAACCACAACAGTGGAACAAAAAGCAGACCTTTCCAAAAGGGTGAGTATGAGATAAGAAGTACCAGAGTGGGAGGCAGATAAACAGAGAAACTCAAGAAAACAGTGAAAAATAAACAGCATCCAGCTTTGGTAGGCAGTGGTCTCAGTATTGCAATTAAAGTGTTTTTCCACTTCTGTAGTCATCACAGGAGAAGAGAGGATAAGGCATTTTGTGGGTATTGGTAAGACGCGGTTCTTACTTCAGAAGAGAAAGGTTAAGTGATCTGTCCATTTCCACACAGAAGATAAACATCAGAAAAGGAGATAAATTACAGCCTTCTGGGCTCCCACTTTTGTAGCCTGTTCACTACAACAGCTTTTCAAGTTTTCTAAATATTTTCAAACCTAATAGCAAAAAAAAAAAAAAAAAAAAAAAGGGCAAAACTCACCAAAGTATATCCTTTCAATTTTTTGATCAACATTGTTTAAACAAAAGGAAGTAAAGTTGTTTTCTCTTGTAGGATTTTGAGCTGAACAACGAGCTGAAAATGAATGTGTTAAATTTGCTGGAAGAAGTTTTGAGAGACCCTGACCTTCTGCCACAAGAAAGGAAAGCTACTGCAAATATACTGAGGTAAATATGTTTCTAATAATTTAGTATGTTAATTTAGTATGTTAATTATAGCATGTGAAATAGTTAGGGGATCATGTATCATAGAATTCACAGGGTTTGGTTTTTCTCCAGAGTATTTAATTTTGAAGGATTTCTAAGTGTTTTATTAACTATAAAAGTGTGTTTTAATTTTCATTCATAAAAATACCTGTATTAGAAAATTTTGCTGCAGAACAGCTGGCAGCCATGGGTTCAGTCTTTATGCAGCAGCAAAAAATGCTGCCCAGTAAAGCAACAAGACCACTCACTATAATACCTTGAGGTACTCCTGTCTTAATAATGAGCCACCCACTCTGCTAAGCTCACCAGAGGCTGATGATAGCCTAACGTGTCATGATATCTTAACAAGACCATGCTTGCACCTTCATGTTGACATAATGTCCAAAGTTCTTTGGGTAGCTTACAGAGAAGAATTCTTGTTTAATTAATGGCATGAAATAAAAGACCTTTAAGCTTCTGCATAACCAGGACCATTTAAATTTGGGTTAGAACACCTTATTTTTTTACTTTTGTTACTTTGTTACTTTGTATTACAGAGTTGAGTGTCTAGTCATGCCAAAGAGACAAATCTTTATAAGCAGTTATCAGTGAAAATAATTTTGTCTGCTAAGTATGAATATTTTATAGTAACTGATCTTCATGTAAATTGTTCTACGTTACTAAGGAGCAGTGAACATTTAAAGACTAGGCAGTTGTTAAAATAAGATACAATGAAAAAACACAGATAAATCTATGATGTGCTTTGTTAGTATTTTTGTAAGTATTCTGCTGGAAAGCCAGTAAGGGTGCAATAAATGCAGTGTGTCTGAATTCTAAGACCATTTGACAGGTTTCCGCATCAGATACTTACGTGAAAAGGGATGTCAGAAGAACGAGGGGAAGGTTGTTCACCTGGAGGGAGAAAAGTCAAACAAAGGATAAGAAACAAAAATAAGTTCTTAATAAAAGCACTTCATGTCAATGGGATCCTACTTAATTTTTACATAAACAAAAATAAACCTCCTTTTAAATTATACTGCATGTACTGTTATTCAAACAATAAGTTTGTTTCATGTATTTCCTTGGAAGAAACAACAAGCAAGAAGAGCAAAAAGGATTAGGATAGTGGGTTTTAATAAGTTGTGTGACAGCGAAGGTTCTGTCAGATTGTTCACAGTAGGAAAAATTACCTTAAGACCTTTAGCTTCTTAAGAAAATATGAGAAAATAAACCTGGATTGGCTGTTCCTGGCAGAGTAATGAATAGATTGATAGGCTTTTAACATACAAGTTTGTTAGCTATTTCCTGTATTCAGTTTCCAGTTAGCCAATTTCCATTAGCTCTTGCATCAGAAAATGAGACCTTGGTATAAACTGTGAGTTGCCCCCATTTGCATCCTTTTACTGCTCCTCTATGAAACTGTAGGTATTGTTTGTCCTCTCTTTCCTTCTAGCCCTTATTACTTTAGTATTTGAGCACACTGTATCTGAGCACAGTGTATATTTCTTTCACATGAAAAAAGCTAGATTCTGTAAGAAGTGAAAATTCTGAAAAAGTTAAATCTTCAAAAACTGAGAAAAGGGGAAAAGAAAAAGGAAAAGGAAGGAGTAGTGAAATAAAACAATACTCAAAAATAAACTTCTAGTAAAAATGAAAAAAACCACGCAGAAATGGAACTAAAAGTTAATCAAAGATTAACTCATTTGAAATATTTTGTTGAAACAGGTTGCGTTTTTTAAAATCCTTCTTTCATAGTCATTATCCTCACAGTATTTCTGGGAAGTATTATGGCACTGTACAAGCAGGCAAGTAAAGCACTAATAAAATGACCTGTCCAAGTTCTCAGTTGGAGTTTCTGTTGGAAACAGGTAGAGAATGAAGATTTCCTGAGATACGGTCCACAGCCAAACCACCTTTCAACAGGGTTTGCAACTATATACCCTAATTAATATAACTAACTAACTAATAATTAATATAACTAACCCTAACTAATACCCTAGATTTTTCAAACAACATAGTTTGATTATAGATTTGGTCATACAGAATCATAGGTACTTGGTTACATCCCACAAACTAGCACTGGAAAAAGCCATTGGTGGACTTTGTCAGTGCAGGACTAGTCCTTTTGTCTGAATGTTGCATGGATGTCCCACTTTCCTTCAAAATGAGGCATGAAATTTAAGCCATGGCTAACACTGGTTATCAAAAATCCTTTATTGCTTTTCAAGACTGGCAATGCTGCTAATGTGTATGCATGCTGGACAACATGTATGTCGAGTATTTCAATACTAATTCAATTTCAATACTATTTCAACACTAAGTCCAATAAGCATCAGTGACACAGTATTGCTGTCTCAAGGGTTCAGAAAACTGCTATGTTCCATTTTCTGTAGCAACCATATTTCAGTAGCAGCTGAAATTACTCCTATGTCCTATCCATGTGTTTATTATACACAGAAACTGCCCATGAAACTTTCACATAGAAGTTGTTGCATAAGTAAACTGTCAGATGAAGGCTGTTGCATGAACACAACTTTCATAATTTAAACTGTAGTCAAGCTGCAGTCAACAGGACATCAGGATATAGTATCCAAGTTAAAAATGCTACTGCATAAAACAACTTGTTCCAAAATCTTACGCTGAGCAAAACTGTAATCTGAAGTCTTTGGGCTTGTTCTCCAGCCACACAGGAGGCAGTTATTTGCCAGGCCTGTCGAGTTCGTTAACAGTTAGCTGGTAAGGAGACATTCATTCTCCAGGAACGAGAACTGCTTCAGTAACCTTGTGAGAAAGAGTGTATCGGAGCAATTCTGATTTTGGACAAAAAAATCATTCAGCTGGGATGAAATACACAAATGTGTCATATATATCATCCTTTCGCTAAAAGGAGGAGCTCTGGTTCTTAAATCATCTCAGGAAAATGGGTTGTCTGGTAATTAAGAGTAGTTTCCAAGCTTTCAAAAAGCACTATAATTACTCCTGAAGATACATTCTCAACAAGGCTATACAGTTAGCTGAGGAGAGGAAATTGTAGGATTTAAGAAGTAATCTGCAGTTGAATGGAGTTGTTTGTGTGTAACTGTAGATCTGTGGTAATGACACAGGGGTGCGTCTTCCTTTACTCTTCCACAAGCCTTCATTTTTATTGCACATTAGGAGTATTTATAAGCTTTAAAAAAACTGATCAAGTTGCTAGTCCTAAACAGTGACCTGCTGTCCCATGGAGACTGTGAACACGTGCTTCTGGCTGCCTCAGGAACCATCTCAGCTATTGGGGCAGAAAGCAGGAGTCCCTCTGGTCGTCCACTTCTCAGCTTGTTAGTGGATTCAGAGGTGGAACCAACTCCAGACTGTTCTTTGAAAACTTAACTTCTTAATAATTCAAAATATAAACCTGAGGAATAGTTTCTATCAGGAGGGTTTAGCTTTTCTGGCAGCTTTTCAAAAAGGTCCTTGCTCAATTCTGGAACTGATTTCATGAAGAATGAGAAACCAACAGAAGCAGAAGAGACAGTATCCACATGCCTGCATCCTGTCTGACAATACAATTGTATGCACCCAGTTGACAAACAGGTTTCTAGTGCCAGAAGAACAAAGGTTTTTTTGTATTTGCACTAAAAACAAAGATACTGCTTCTGGTGCAAGAAGAGAACATGGTGATGTGGAAATGGTTCTTTCCCTGACATTCTTGCCTTATGCCTCCTGTGGTGCCATGGCTGGTTGTGGAAGTAGGTCGAAGCAAACACTGAACATACTTCTCCTAAACTGGGAGAGTTCTTTCTATTACTTGTCTCTGAAGATTACTATTTACTGTAATAGAGACAACCAAGACTATGTTCCTCTTGGCCAAGAACTGCTAAGCTTTAAGCAAACACTCCCATACTGCATCCAGACGTGAAGAGGCACCATGTTCTACACCAGTGTATCTCTCATATCATTGTTCTCTTTTTTTCTGCATCAGATTATGGATTTTCTATCATTTGCCAACATGGCAGATTACAGTCAATGTTCTGAATGTTAAGAGAAGGCCTGTAATGGAATAAAATTATTTCTTCAGTTCCTTGAACCGTCCATAGGTTATAATGACAGGGTGAGGGGAAAGGGATTTCCTCTCTGCATTGACTTAGAAAAAATTCTTTGGTGGGACCCACTGTGTCTAACTGAAGCACCTAACCACAAAACAAACTGCAGACAGCTAATGAAGCACTCTTTCCAAGGTAACTGCCTATCACAAAGGAGATTCTGTCCACCAAAATTGTCTGAAGTTAAGACATCCTGACTGTTCCTCCAGAGATCATAGAAAACACCTTGCTTTCTCAGACAATTACAGAACAGGCAGTGACTTGCAGAGGATATGAATGCCACACTGGATGTCCTAAAGGTATCTAGAGTCTTTCTTGTTGTAGAAATGTGTAGAGGTGCTTCCAGGTATTGTGTTCCTCTTTTGGTTCATGTACCAATGTCTAGTTCAGAGAAATGCTGCTCAGTCCATCACCACCGCATACCCACCTCCTTGGAAAGATGTTATCTTTTTTGGTTTTCTTCTAGATGGAGAGCTTTCATCTAATACTACTTAGAGGAGGAATATAAATTACTCGCCTAGAACTGAAGAGCTTTTCTACTACTACTAGAAATCAATTTGTTTGAAGATTTTTGACGGCATATTTTTTATGTGAAAGCACAGAATTGTCATAACTGGAAGTTTTGATGAAACTTTCATTCAAAAGGCTTCTCTGGGACAGGATGAAAATGGGAAGGAGGGGTGAGCCAGTTGACATGGCCCTCGTGAAAATAGTCATTTACCCAATTGCTAAGTGAGTGTCATAAAATAGGTTTTTTAGTTGTTCTGAAGAGGTGCTTGCTGCAGGCTTTTATATCTAAAAGGCCTTGGCATATCAAAACATGTAGTCTGTCAGAATTCCAGTTTGCCAGTCAACCCTTGCTGTTGGTCTTGGCTTCCCCACATTTCTGTTTTCGTAGTCTACTCTCAACTCTGAAAAGTAGAGGAATTCAGAGTGACGTTAGGAAAAGCATTTCTTATCATGAATGTAATGTTCAAACACTCGTGAAAGAAAGTTCATGCTTTCTGAGCCTACGTATGGTTATATTCCATGGACTGCCTCCGTGAAGGACATTGAGTACAAGTGTCTCTTTTTACAAACTGACCCAGCCTTTGAGTGTATGTGCACATACGTGCAGATAAATTTCTTGGAAAATCAATCCCTTTGTTAGGAGAGATTAGAGGAGGAGGAAAGGTTGGTTTATATTCCAAAGATATTATGGCCAGCTCTGGGAAAGACTCTGTATAGAATATGAATGGCAAGGGAAGTGTTTATGAGAGATACTGAGCTGCTTCATGCCTTCTTGAGTCATCAAACAGAACAGCTGGTATTTCTTGCATGATGAGATTTTTGTTGAATGGACTGACAGGATTTCTCTGCAGGGTAAAAAAGCTTCTTTTTCTTTTTATTCAATATCCGTTCTGAAAGCTAGGCAAACCTACTGAAGTGTGTTTTGCTTGAG
Organism: Oceanodroma leucorhoa; assembly: GCA_030449065.1. Classification (NCBI taxonomy): domain Eukaryota; kingdom Metazoa; phylum Chordata; class Aves; order Procellariiformes; genus Oceanodroma; species Oceanodroma leucorhoa. Next base: position 5,063,576 of record JASVER010000072.1, on the reverse strand, counting down.
ATTTTATCAGTCTTATTTACTAACCCCTGAAATCTAGGTAAAATTTCATTGATGGTGAAGTAGGAAGGTGTAAAGTTCAGACTGAACACCAGTGAATAACTTTGATAAATAGTCCTATCTGGAGAAAAAAAGGCTGGTTTAAGAAACAATTCCTCCTTCTTCCTCAGAACAAATGTAAATGAAATCCAGGGATATGCAGAGGTCAAAATTTGATGGATGACCAATTTTCTGCCTTGTATGATCTCACCAGACAATACATTTCAGGCACTGTAACTTACACCAGCTTTTAAAATATTTTTAAAGTATTTTATTTACCATAAAGGAATGAGGAGACAGATATTAATATTTTCCACTAGAAAATTATTTTAATATTTGGACTGAAGAATAGTTTAAGTGAGAGGGAGATCTAATCTTAGCTGCTGACTCTAAGAATTAGAAAGTTATTTCTTATATACTTACTTTCCTTCATTTGTAAGGACAACAATGGAGGTCTCACCCCATTCAGTCATCCCTGTGAGGGATACTGTTAAACAGCCCGGCAGAATCTCTCCTTACCTTTGCTTTCTTTCATAACTCTTTTCACATGGACCTGTGCTTCTTACCCAGCTTCCAGGAGGCTTTCCAAGGAGTGCAATGGGAACTGCCCAAGCAGAACTGATCAGCTCAACATATCTTCGTAGATTTGAAGCTAGGTATCCCAAAGCTGACAACAATGCAGACTGAAATGGAAGCTAATACTGATGCTAGCAAAACCAGCTTTATCCAGTCTACAGATGTGTTGTCCTCTGCAGATTTAAACATAGAGCATTTATGGATAAAAGGAGAATTTTTTTTATGAGACCACTGTGTTAGAGAAAAAGCACCAGTCACCTCTTTAGAATGAGGGTTTGGAAGTCTACGTAAAATGTGAGATGTCACGYTAGAGAGTATCAGGAAGCAAAGATGGAGAAAAGTTAATTATTTTCAGCCTTTTAAGAATCTCACGTTTCCTATTTTATTTTGTATTAAGCAAATACAATCATTTCTGTATCAAAAATGAGAACGCCAGCCAATATAAAGTTATATGTAAGAAACTCAAATGATGAGTTTACAAGATTACTGAGAATACTTGGGGCAGAAGGGCAAGTCCTCTTTTTTTTTTTATTGCCAGGAAGCACATGCTCTTGTCATATGATGAACAATACTTTTCTGCAGGCAATCAGTCATGAAATACAGCACAAAATAAGCTGCTCAGGAAAGACAGATTGCCAGTCTATTTACAGTTACTGAGGCTGCACACCATTGTTATCTGGAGAAGTAGCTTAGGGTTCTCCTGAAGAAGTAGACATTCAAGACTTTGCATGGCTTGCTTATCAGACATAAGGTGTTTCTAACTCCTTTGAAGAAGGGGGCATTTTGTGTGGATTTGATAGGCTGAAAATGAAGGCAAGGAGGTTTCGTAGATCTTTTCTCTGTGTATCTGCATTTGATTTTAACCTAGTCCTCCAATTTGGCAAACCAGAATGAAACAACAGCAACCCACAACAGAAGAACCTAGTGTACTAAGAATTAACACTTCCTCCCCACCCACATAGTACAAATTCCATATCTTACACTCATAGCTAAAGTCTCCAGGCAATATAATCCTTTTCTTTTAAGCCTTTTCCCAGCTGGTACATGGAAGGTCTGTTACTACAGAGTACAAAAATAAAGAATTGGAGGGACCATGAGAAAATACCTGGTCCAGTTGCTGTGCTGTCTGGAATGATCAGTAGAGCTGGATCTTCTTTGAAAACAGTCATCTAAACTTTGCTTGAAAATTCAGTTGATGAGTACTCTACAGCTTCTGCAGAAAACCTGTTTCAGTGCTCACCTATACTTGCAGTTGGAAAATTGAACTTAATGTTGAAACTGAATCTCTTCTGATGCGAATCAGTCCAGTGACTTCTTGCCATATTGTTGGTGTCTTTATAGGCATGGTGTCTTTATATGTCTTTTACATACCGACATGCTGTTCTTTCTCCCTAAATCTTCTCTTTCCTCTATTACATAAATCCAGTCTATTCAAGGTTTCTTTGAGTCTATATTTTCCAAATGAAGGGGTAAGATCTTAGAATTATGTGCCAAGGTGTACCGCATCAGGGTAGATGGGGTTTGATGAATACTTATTACTTCTGCTGTGTTCATTTTTGACCCATTACTCTGGAATAACCCTAATAATCACAGGTTTCCTATAGCAGAATTGGAAGCATGGATTAACACTTGTATTACTGAAAGCAAATCATGTACTTGCTACAAGTAAAATCTGCTAGCAGTTTGTTGTCTGTTTCCGCACTCACAGCTCTTTGCGTGGGACACTGAATAGGACAATGTAGCACCAATAAACAAGAACACTTCCCAGTGAATCACTTCTTTATGCATGCTTATTCTGCTGTCTTTTCTTCACTTCTTAAATGTTGATTTTTCGAACATTTCCCCAAAATATCATTTAACACAGTAGTTTAAAAATCAGAGAAAAGGCTTGAGATGTAATTTTCCACCTTTAGGTTTCCTAGGATTATTCAGGATAGAGGGCTTCTGATTAAATATTATTGTTATTGTGTTGTGGTTTTGCGTTGCCAGTCCTGTTCTTGAAAATGGAATTTTTCTTTGTCCAACAAACTTCTTTGCACTGAAGTCAAAGTGGGATAGATGTAGAAACCTTATCACTATAATCAGCAAGTAAGTACAGTAGCTATTGTCATTGACTGTTCTTAGCTCAGGGATTTTAAGCCTCCGTGACCATCATTTGACCTGACATGACTTTGATGTCATACCATTTTGTACACTTTTGCTTAAAACAAGACATTAGATTTTAGGTACCAGATTTTTTTTTCCTTATATCTGCAATTGCAGTCTTAGGATTTATTTTAGATAAACATGATTGCTTATCTGTGATAAGGTTTTCTCCTTTTCATTTTGTTTATATAGGATGTTCTGCTATTAATTTTTCAGGGCTCTTTCTCAGGATGATCAAGATGATACCCATTTAAAAATAGAGGATATCATTCAGATGGTAAGTTCATCTTGAAATTTAAACATAAATACTCCTATAGAAATGTTGTGGTTTTAAGTCAATAAAATGTAGCATAACTGCAACTTTACAACTCTGGACAGAAATACTGTTCTTTTATATCAGGAATGTACATTTTAGTTTAGAGAGAGGAAGAATTTGGAGCCCATATCAAAGATGAACAGATCAAAACTTCAGAATTTGGATTTAAATCACATGATGAAAAAAAAAAAAAGATAAATATATTAATATATGTGAAATGATGTGTCTGCCATCTCAGCTGCCATCAGAACCTTAGCTGGCCTTGACTGACAATGCCCATCCTCCAAACTGTAGTCACCAGTGTCTCATAAGTGCATTACATTAATCCAAAGAAGAGTGTGGGCAATGAACTAGGTGCAGAGTGGTTATGTGGAAAGTAACACAGAATACACAGACTTTAATTGACCTATGTACTTACTCATGACTTGGTATGTGCCTGTTTTCCTATGAATTTCCAGCCTGATGTTTAGCCTTATATTGTTAGCAATTTTTCTTAATTCTTATTTCTTTGGAGCAAGGAAGTTAATTACAACTCTGTGTTGAAAGTTCATATAAAGTTCATGAAAGTTCATATTAAGTTATAAAGGTATTAAGCCCTGTGCTTTGAAATGTCCTTTGATGCAAAAAGAGATCATTAAGTGTTCTCCTTATTTTTGCAGTCAGATTGTCCAAAACCAGAGTGCTTTGAGACTTTGTCGGCCATGGAGCTTGCAGAGCAAATAACTCTTTTAGATCACATAGTTTTCCGAAGCATACCGTATGAGTAAGTGTTCTCCTGCAAGTGACTGAAGTGAGTACGGTGAATGAGTTACTGACTGGCAGTGTTAGGCGCTACGCTAATTCATGCTGCTGACAAAAAGGTTTGCATTCAGAACAGGATAATGTCCTTTGGCTGTTTCTATCATTGCTCTGACTCCCCTATAGTTTGATCATGTTTTGAAAGACTGAGTTCTTTGCTAAGAAAAAAACCCTGTGGTCTAAGGCTCTGGGCTATTGAAGGGTGAATATAGTATGGAAGAGCTGAGTCTCTATGGATGGAGTGTTAAATCAGCTTCATTCGTACAGGAGTTTAACATGAATATAACCAGGTAAACTGACAAGACCAATTTCAAATACGAACACAATGCTGAAAATTAGGATGGGGGTTTTGGGAGAGGGAATTAAAAGAAAAATAAATCTTCTTTATAATATTTACTGCTTCAGACAGCATTAAAAATGTTATAGTGAAATGCTGGAATTAGTGTAAAGCTGTATTATTAGCTTCTAACAAAATGAGGTATACTTGGAGTCCACTTAGGCTGTGGTTACAGACAGAGACTCTGTACTGTGTATATTAAGGGCATTTTTTTTTGCTTGTTTCTTTCTCTCCCCTCAACGTCTAGAGAGTTTCTTGGGCAGGGCTGGATGAAAGTGGATAAAAATGAGAGAACACCCTATATTATGAAAACTAGTCAACATTTTAATGATGTAAGTACGCTTAGATATAGATTGCTTTCTAGAAACTCTATTGACACTGTCTATGACCTCTGGGACAAAAATATCTTTTTTTTTTTTACAATGTGATGTAACTTCTTATCTAGTAGTAACTGAATGTTACAGTCTTTTTGTGAGTAACCTTTTAAATCAAAGCACATGAAGATTCTAATTTTCAAGAAGTGGTACTCAGCATTTCAATGGCAATTTAATAGAGTAGAACATTTTAAACTGTACTACAATGCCTTGTTGCTTACAGAAGAAACGAAGTTTTGTCCAGTGAGTGAAAATAAAGCACCGATTCTATTTACTGAATGCCCTCCGTATCCCAACCATATCTTTGCTCTTTACCATTTCCTTGAATTTTACTGAGGGACTTCCCGGTCAGTTTTGTTACTGCAGATACTCCCCATTGCATCTCTTACCATTCTTTCATATTGTCATTCCCCCCCACTTCTCTACAACACTGTTCTCAATACACTTTCTCTGGTTTTATTAAGAGCCATGAGTTCTGTTGTGCATTGGTTTTTTCTGCCTTGTTCATTAAATAATTGTATGTTGAAAGGGATTATATTTTAATGTCCTAAATTTCTTCCTCTTTGTTTGGTCAGATGAGTAACCTTGTTGCCTCCCAAATCATGAATTATGCTGATGTCAGCTCCCGGGCTAGCTCAATTGAAAAGTGGGTAGCAGTAGCTGATATCTGCCGATGTATGCACAATTATAATGGTGTGTTAGAAATCACGTCAGCCTTGAACAGAAGTGCAATCTACAGACTTAAGAAAACTTGGGGTAAAGTATCCAAACAGGTAGGAAAGATATGATTACAGTATGGTTTCTAGATTTCATTGGTCAGTGTGTTCAGAATACGTGTTGAGATAGGATACATCCCATAAATATTTCTACTTTTACAATACTCTGACTATTTTCTGGAAACACCAAGTGGTACTGGTATTTCCTGTCAAAGTATTTGTTATTTAGCTTACCCTTTTTTTGGTATCATTAATTAAATATCTGTAGGAACAAACTGATTTAAATGAAATTAGCAGGTGCCTATGCCTATGACTTCAGCCAGAAGTACTGAAATATTTGAGAAAACTAAATTTAGATATTTTCAGGTATACACATCTAGGTGGTTACTAGCTATAACTATAGTAAGCTCAGGTGCCTATAATAGGAGCTGTATTTCCCTGTGCAGAAAGTCGGTAGAAAGGTCAGCATTTCCTCTGAAGGTGCTGAGGTTTTGCTACTCAGTAAGAGACCATAGACAACCATACCTCTTTCTCATTTAGGTGCCTAAGTTTAGATGCAGTGAATATCTCCCTTCAACCCTTACCTTGCTGGTGAGACTGTCAGCAGCATGGCTGAGCCTGTGAGAATGGCTGCCAATAACAAAAATAAGACACATCATAAAAAAAGGACTAGCCAGGACGAAGAGTATCCAGTCTTTTATCAGGAGTTGGACTTGATGATCCTTATGGGTCCCTTCCAACTCGAGATACTCTATGATTCTGTGATTTTATGTTCTCTGTTTTAAATGGTTTGGAGAAATTGGTTGAATGATTTAAATCTAGGCTTTCTGCTATATGAAAAAAAAAGGGAATATTTTAATATGGTGGAATAACAGATCAAGGAGGTCAGTAGGACAGAGCCAATCACTTGTAAGTTAGGCATTATTTGGATACAGGGTTTCCTCCCGCTAATTGGAAGATTTCAGATTGCCCTTTTTAGATCTGGCGAACTGACATGCAAAAGGTAGGCTTTTATCATTGCATATCTTCCTCTGTATGTTTCTGCAGCTTTTGCAAAGCACTCAAGCAGCCCAAGCAATGAAATCCACTTGGAATACATTCTGACTGCACTGCCTTCTTTCTCCAGTCAGCTTTTTCTCAGATGCTTTATAGCTGGTGCTATGTTCTTTTATTTAAAAATATGCAAAAAATCCTTTCATTACAAACTGTTTTATATATAAGAGTTTACCTCCAAAAGTTTTATGTTTAGAATTTGTTTGATTTTTAAATTTAAAAAAAAATTTCTCAATTAAAAAAAAAAACACAACCGATTAATGTTGTTGCACAGTTCTCCAGACTTATTGGAAATGTAATCTGAGTGTTTCATCAGCCTGCTATTTAGAAGGAAAAGAAAGTGTCTGCTTCTGCCTACAGCTTTCTCTTAATTGGAAATTCAGTTTCAAATATGACAAATTTCTCATGATTCTCTATACTGTCTCAAGTCTATAGCATAAATAGACTGAAAAGCAAATTTATTTTGCTTATGAAGTAACCAAGCTCTGATGATGCCCACTGAAAGTAATTTGTGTAAGACAGTAATATATTTTCAAATACATATTCAACTTTTATTAGAAACTTGGAGGCAAAACCAGCTTAGTGCAAGCTGCAAGACAGTAAACATCCTTTACAGTCACTGATTTCAGTAAACACAGCTGGGGATCATCAGCAACATGTAAGATCAAGTCTCGAATATTCTTGTATACACAGTAGACTGAATTGCTGACCATTAATTTAATGAACTTGTGTTTTTTCCTGAATTTGTGGGCTAATAATATTAGCATAGGCACAGGTTCTGTGTATCACTCAAAGGAAAATCTGTCATGCTGCTTAATCTCCATTTTCAGAAATACACTAGGAACTACAATGAAGCTAAATTCCTAATGCCTGTGTTATTACTTTTGAAAATGGGGTGAAGGTGCTAAGTGAATTTCACTTTTTCTAAAATCTAATCCCAGTCTTTTATGTGCAACAGCAATGACATTTGTAATGCGTTTTCTTTCTAGACAAAAGCTCTCATGGACAAGCTTCAGAAGACTGTATCATCTGAAGGAAGATTTAAAAATCTTAGAGAAACGCTCAAAAAGTATGCTTCCCTACACCATACAATTATGTTTTGTTATAAGCAGTGGATAGTACATGTTAAAGATGAATTGGCTTTGATTAAGCTTGAACAATTAATATAATATTGGATAATATTTTTACCTAATAACCTTTTAAATTCTAGTTTTACTCTATTTGGCATTATTGTTTTGCTGAATATCCCATTATTTGATACCCCTGATAGATAAATATAATATCTCCAGAGAATTACTGAAACAAATTAAACTATTATTCTGTGTGAATGTTCCCTATTGGGGTTTTACTTATACTGATAAACTTTTTCAATAAGTGTGAAGCCAGGTTTATAAATAAAAGTTCTTATTCAAAAACAGGATTCCAAAGAGTCCTTGTTCCAGATAAGAAATTTAGGACTTCAGAATAAGCTTGAGTCAAATCAAAGATCCATTCACCCCTTTATCTTGTTTCTGACAGTGGCCAGTAGCTGATGAGAGGAACGTAGGAACAGGTCAAATGCACAGTGATGTTTCCTCTCCTATACCCTACCAGCCCTCTGTAGTCTGCCACCCTGGAAAACGGCCTGGGGTTTTCGTACAGTAGTCCTTGAATAATTTTTTCTTTAATTGATTTGTCAGATTGTGTTTGACCGTATGTAATTTTGGTATCCAAAATATCCTGTGGCAAGGGTTCTGTAATTTATGTATTGACTCCAACTCTATCCATACAAAACCTGTGTTTTTGCAAGTTCTGTAATTAGAAGTAGGCTTTCCAGGATGGAGTGGTACAACTACTTTAAATGATCTTGAGAGAAGCAAGAATAGTTGCTGAAATGTTTCAAAATATACATAGTTCAAGTTAGTCAATTTTTACTTTAGAAGCATTTTTGGGGAGCTAATAACTTTTTTAAAAATGTTTTTACTCACAATATGTGAACAAGTACTTCTATACACCTTTCAGTTAGTATATTGCTTGCCTGTGTACAACAGTCACCCTCATAATATAAAAAATACCCAGAATGAAGTGCACTGCTAAGCATAGTCAGCAGTCTGCCTAAGTTAACAGTACAGCTATCACCCTGCATTTTTCTTATGCCAGAGCTTCAGAAAACCAAGTTTGCTACTGTTTCTGCTGAGGCAAGAATCAGTGAGCGTGGAGCAGTGATTATTGCACTAGAGAAGCAACAATCATTATCCCATTCCTGCTGTCCCTCCAAGAAAAGAAAATCCCTATTCTTTAGGGTCTTATTCACAGTTTTGCAGATCATATTTGCTACCTCTCTGTTGTCCTCTTTCTTCTTTGTGTTCACTGTTGAGAAGACCTGAACAGACTGACAGAATAGTATATACGTATATACATACACACATATACATATGTATATACATGCATATATACATACATATGTGTTTGTATGTATAAGTATGTATCTATATATGCATGTATATACATATGTGTGTGTATATATCTCCACATGCACACACATGCTCTCACACACATGCATGCATACATGTACCCTTCGTATACTAGGATGCTTACACAACTGCAGAACACCAACCATGCAGAAGCACGTCTACATGCATTTTTAGCTTGGGTGTAGGACCTATTTCAGGGATTGGCTGTCAGCCAGGATTGAAGTATGCTTGAAGATGTTCTCTGAGTCCAGAGTTTACCTGTACTTGCTCCGCTACGTTACCATTCTACGTTCTACTAAAGGTTATCTGCCATTAATATTAGATACTGGACAGAATACATTCAATTTGTCATGGGTAGAGCAAATAGAACTCAAGTGAAGTCAGAGAAGCTGTTTGTCTTAGAAATGAATGTAACCCATTGATTAGAAGTACGTTAAGTAAGTAGTAAAGAATTTGTGTGAATTATAAAAAAATTAGTTTGTAAATTTAGCTGCAGGCAAATATGCTGATTTCTTGTTTCACAGTTGTAACCCACCTGCTGTTCCCTACCTTGGAATGTACCTGACGGACCTGGCATTCATTGAAGAAGCAACACCAAACTTCACTGAGGAAGGCCTTGTCAATTTTTCCAAAATGAGAATGGTATTTTTCAGTTCCTTATATGCTTAAAATGCCTTAAACAGCTGTTAAATTATGTGAGTTAATTTTTGACTTAATTACAACTCCTTTGAATTTAACTTCTAAGATTTAACTTCTAAGACGTACAAGTATATTGGCACCATGCAAGATAGGTAGCTATTTGAAAGCAATTACTTGACCCAGTCTTCTATCACCATCTTCTGGTAAACTATTTTTACAGGGTGAATTTGCCTCCAATTTGTTCTTTGAGAAGTGACAGACAGAAAAAGCAGCTGTCTGAAGCTTGCGAAGCAGCAACAAAAAGCTTTTTGAAATAACCAAAATTAAAGGAATGTAGTGATTCATCAGAAAGCAGTAATCACAATCTTCTTTTCAAGTGTGCTAGGGTCTATCTAAAAAAGCATTTTAAAGGTGATTTCTGTCCAACTACCATGTAATGTGATTTTGTAACAGCTCCTCAGAGGGAAGCATGGAAATTCCTCTTCTAATCTCAGCTCAATGCCCTTCTTATGGCTACACATTGCAGCAGTCACTCGAGGCAAAGAGAAGAGAGGTTATCAGTAAGGGGAGAGGAGAGACAAGGTRGTTCACTTGAGGCTGACTGAACGATAAATGGTTAATTTCGGAAAGTGAAATCCTTGGAAGCTGTTAGGAGATGATCTCTGCCCTTCCCTTCCCTCCTTCCAGGATAAATTGCATAATTTGGTGCAAAATTCTTGCCTTATGTGGCTTAGCTGAAGTCAAAATGCAGTTGTACTTACTCGTATACATGTATTCTTTTGAAAGATCTCACATATTATCAGGGAAATACGCCAGTTCCAGCAGACCTCCTACCGCATAGAGCATCAGCAGAAGGTAAGGCTCCTCTTAGGCACTGTTACCTACTAGTGAAATCAAAGCTGTGGTAGCAATTAGTTGTAAGATACAGCTGTTGTTGAAAGCTAAAATCAATGTGTTCTGCTCCCACACACAGAAAGCAGAGGACAGACAGAAATATGGACAGGTTGTGATACCCTCACCCTGGCAGAAACTCTTTATTTGACACTGTACAGAAGCAAGTTTTTTCCTCCTTCTCTGGAAGCTCTCTCACGATTGCAGCCTTCGTGGGTCTGGGGTAYGAGGGAACAGGTTCAAAGGGAAATGGGTTCTCCCTGCCCAGTTGGAAGTGTAATTCCTCAGGGAATCCCAGAATCCTGGGATTAGGGGACAGGAGATGCCCAAGCATGATGCCCAAGCTGATGCTGTGTGCATTCTGCAGTTCTTTTCCCGTTGTCCCTCATGGGAGCGATGAAGATTTGCCTAAAGCCAGTCTGTGACTTCAGAGATTTTCTCTCAGACTCCAGAAGAGCAACATGGGCTTAGGTAACCTGGCTAAGGACTTGCCCATTCCTAAGAGGCTGTGCTTGATTCCTAAAGGGCTGCTGGTGCAGCGTTACACTGTTGGAACGAGCTGTTGTGCTTCTCAAGAAAACAACATGAGGGGATCTCAGGATCCAAAATGGGCTGAAGGGGAAAAGGAAAGCAAAGAAATTTTTGTGGAAGTAACATACAGTCTGTTCATCTGTGTTTTCTCCATTCCAGGTCACTCACTATTTACTTGACAAGACACTCATCATAGATGAAGATACCTTGTATGAGCTTTCCCTAAAGATTGAACCCAGACTCCCCGCCTGAAGAGCCAGCTTTGCCTCAGAGTCTACAGAAAGCTTTAGTACAATGAACAAAATCATGCATTCCAAGTCCTAAAGACAGCAAGGGAAGTATTGAGAAGAATGCAAGCTCTCTTTTCCAGTAAGAGATAAAGAGCCTCACAGCATTTCCCTCTCAGGCAATCAAAATGAGCCTTGGAAGTGGAAGACAAAGATGCTTCCTACCTGGATTGAGTGATTGCTGCTTTGCAAAGATAATGTTTTGCAGTAGGGACTATGCATTTAATGGAAAATAGGAGACTTTTCCTGTGAATGGGTACTCATTGTAGCCATCTTACGTGACAAATAAAGGGGACAGATTTAAATGGTGGTAATATACTTAGGTATATTAAGATAAATGAGCAAAATGAGATGGCTGTGATGTTGTCTGGGTTGATGGCTAACTATGCGTTCACTGACGCAGTAATGGTAATGGTGTCCTCATATCATGATAACTTAATTGAAAAAACAGGATCTTAGCAGTCATCTGCTATCTTGGAGTGATGTTAAGGTAGCATCCAGTATCTTCAGATCTGCAGTTGTTCAAAGTAGACATACAATGCTACCCTTTATAAAATGTTACCTTCTTTAAATGTCTTTGGTCAGACTTTTCTAAGATGACTGATTTTACCTATAAATAAATTGTAAATATTTTTTCATTAATACACAATGAGAGTATTTACAGCATGGAAAGCAAATGAACTAGTTGAACAGCTGTAAATAGTTGCCAGCCTTGCAAGCTTCAGCTGGGAAATACAAGGTTAGGAGCTATACCTGCGACTCGAGAAATCCAGACATACAGGGAATGGGATGGTTAGTCATGTTGCACACAGACCTGGAAAAAGCACTTTATTTTTCTGCTCCTCCTGCAGCTTCTCTGACAAGTCAGGCTACAGAGCACTTTCTGGACACACTGTGGAGAGAAATACATGTCTGGTCTGGCAATGGGTAGTGATCAGCAATGAACGCTGGGAGTTGGAGTGACAGTTTCATTTTATGTGGAATCGGTGGTTTGAGAAATGTCTATTTTTTTGTTCAGCCATTCAGCACTGACTTAGCTCTAAAAGTGTTCACATCAGTGGCAAACTTTGAATGCCAGCAAACACAAATTATATATTTTTATCTGAGCTAGTAATTATCATTTGCACATGGGCATATGTTTAAGAAAATGTGCTATTTGTAAATGTTTTCAAAGCCTATGCTTTTGTGACATACCAAGTAGATAGATGTCATTTCTACAGCTAGTTGGTACTTCATAAATTTTCCTTGTCAAGAGTGGCCTGTTGTAGCTGCATGGAAAGTGAGCTCAAATGCATGCTGTAAAGTGCATCATAGTGTAAAACGCAGGTATTAGCACTGTTGAAAAAAATTGGCTGGAAAAGTGTCCTTACTTTTCCAATTATATTCAGCCAGTTGAAGAAATAGGGCTATATCACCGTATACCTCCCTTAAATCCTCTCAGGGAGACAGATGTTTAAAATATATTGTGACTTAGGCCTATTCGATCTGACATTTCTTACCACAGACATGATGCTTCTTAACGCTGGCGATGAAAAACAGATCTGCCTGGCTTGTGGTTTTTGTCTTTATTTGCACTTTAATTACATCGCTGGCCCAGCCCAGAGCTGCACAATAAATTCCATTCATTCTGTCTGAGTGTAACTGCTAGCATTTATAAATGTACCTTAGCAACTGTAAATTTCATTACGGTTCTTTGCCACAAGGACCATCTCTTTGTAAATAACTACATGAGGAAACATCACAAATACTGGAAAATTCCTCAATTAGAAAAGCAGACAGCAACAGAAAAGGAAATTCCAGAAACATTTTAAATAGTTCTGGCTAGTGATTGCTGTAGAAATGAACATGGAAAATGTTACTTATGGAAACTTCTTATTGTCAAAAATATGCTTGTTATTTTCACTAATGACTGACAAGAAGCTGATTGCATCCCAATGCATGATATGAAAAAAAAAAAAAGCATGGTTTATTTGGACCACAAAACCAACTTACTGTGTATTTTCTGTACAAAAGCAGTAACATATGGTAGTTTCATAAAACACTTTGAACTAGTGAAGAAACAGGGAAAAAGTGGTCCAAAAAGTGATTTCTTAACTTGGATTTATTGTTTCTCTGTTAACAAAGAAAATGTGTAACAATTGTCAATGTCAGTTGGCATCTCTGTTGTATACTATAAACTGCTGCTTTATCTGCCTGTACCCCATTTTACCAAACTTCCTTGATGTTCTTAGGGTTACAGGGTACAATTCTTCATCTTACTCTTTTCACAGTTCGTTGTTTTGTACTTTATGTGTGTATATTGGTTCTGTAGAGTTTCGAAACATTCAATGCATTTTAACGCTTGCAATACACAGGGGTGGTGCTGTGCTCGTGCTACAGTATTACAGATGGACAGAGAGGAGGACAAAGGATTAGGCATGGATTTTTTCAAAGGTGCTGAGCATCCATATCTTAAAATCAGTAGACAATGTTGTAGTTCAACCCCTCTGGAAAAGCATGCACTATTTATATGCCAAAAGTTACCTCTTGGGTCAGTGGCACAATGTAGATTAGAATCACTAGAGTAACTAGATTCTCGATTTGTGTTCAGAGCAACAAAAAAACCGAAAAAAACCACCCCAGAAATGTTATGGTCACAGTAATGTTTGATTTTCTGATGACTAATACTAATCTTTTTGGTTGGGGATACAATGCGTTCGTTAAAATACAGGAGGTGATTGCTCAAGGAAGTGAGCATGCATCCTATTATCTGCAACCCTGGCCAGTGTTGCAACCCTAACCGGAGCTGGAAACAGCTATTCTGCAGAAATCCTACACAGCAAGTGTAGATCGATGTGTCTGCTCCGCAGTCAGGTTGTGTACTTCATGTGTAAGTGGCCTGAGTGCCTCTGCTACAGTACTGCTGCAGTGTTTGAGCTATGGCAATAGTTAGTAGGCAGCAGCAACCTGCTTTATGTGAGGCTTTGCCTAGTACATCTATATAACCAGCTAGTGCAGTGATCTCCCTGTACGGCGCACAGGGAATGTGGAGCTCCGTGCTACTGGCTTCTCTGTGCCACTCCACCACAGCCATATAATATATAGAGATAGAAATCCAGTCATAAAACACCCACTGTTGGCCTGTGGTTTTTTAGGGAGGATGTCTCCAAGTGAGAACTTTGTCATTTGGATCTTGCTGTCTTTTAGGATCTTGTCCATTACAGCTTTTATGCCATGGAAGCAGAGCAGACTTGCTTTTCTGCAATTGGAGCTGAAAAAGCCCAGCTGATTCAGGATTTGTAAGAAAGAGAAGGGCTCAAGCTCCTATTACTTGCCTTTCTTCGCTCCTCAGCCATGCTGCGCCAGTCAGATGCAACAGCAGTTCTCATGTTGGAGAAGCTGCTCCCTTCGGCACTCTCCAGACAAAAATGCCTCAGGGTGTACGGGCTGTCTAGCTGCAATGGGGATAGCATATTTCACCCACTGGTTCAGCAGTGGGCACATTGGCCAGCAAAGTCCAAGGAGAGTTTTTTTATTGCATAAGTAGCAGCCCAGATTCAGCCTGTAGTTATCTGGGAACCTGGGCAGCAGCACAGACACGTCCCCTTCCATGTGACAGAGAGCACTTGTCACACGCTGATATGGGGTTAGAGTTGCCTTCACCCCAGCCTTCACTCCCCCCTGTCCCTCTTCTCCCCCCACTAAATTCACCAGTATTGTTAGTGGACTGAGCCCGTGATTAGTCATCATGTGGAAGAAAAAATAGATCCGTTGACTATACAGTGGCAGTAAGTGTATATTCTGTCCCTTTCTTTCGGCTAGTCTTGTAACACACAAACGCGTAGCTTAATAGTGAGAGATGATACTGGGACTGATCACCCTTATTTAAAAGTAAGGAAGAGGTCTCCATCCTCTTTCTGCTTTCCTAGTTCTTAATACTGATTATTGTTCTGTAGAATAAAAAGGAACTTAACTATTTAAAGTATTTATTAACTTTAACCACGTTGATTTTGATTTCAGGACATGTTCATTATCCCAAATTTTCCTTCATAATCATTATTTATTTTAAGGGTTTTACAAAAACAGTGTTTTATTTGTATCGAGATTTAGTCTTTCCTCCTTTCACTCTTATCAGCAACATTAAACTCAGATATATGATTTAAAATTCTCACCGATGAGACATTTTTACCCACTCATAATTGTTATTCATTAAGGGCAAAATCCTTCAGACCTCATTCTGTTAATACCTTAGGCTTCACTGAGAGCTTTTCATGACTAAGTATTTGGGGATCTGGCTCTCAGCTACTTGCCTGTTACAGTTTTTGCCTCCAAAGGTCAAATGTCTCTGTGTAGGATGCTTTGTCTCCGATACGCAGCTCAACTATGGCTGTTTTGTTGCACCTTTACTTTTGAAATAGTCTCTGAAGTTTTGTTCCTTAGGAGAATAGATACATGTTTATTTGACAGATGTACCTATATCTAACATGTTACTTAGTGCACAATCCAGATGTTTTTGCATGTATTGTAACTTATTTTTTGACCTGAGGTTATTGCTTTGTATTGTTAGTAAGGCATATCAGGCAGGGTGTGGTGCCTATATGCTAATTAAACATTCTTATTTTTCCTGAGTTTCAAGAGTCCTTACTGGTATCTGTTTATTTTTTTAACCCCCAGTGGTGAATAATTAAATCAACTCCTTCTGAATTACTGAGTCTTTTAGAGAAACATGGGAGCAGAAGGGACAAGCTATTCATAAAAAGGGCAAAAATCAGAGAAAATTCTGGGTCTTTTTACTGGGAAAGAATGGTTTGAATTGCTGCATTTTATTCTTTGTTTGCTCCTGCTGCATTGCAGCTGCTATGGGCATCATTGGGAATAATGCTGATTTTAACTGGGAACAGAGAATGAAGCCTACTTCATACACAACTAGAAATGCTGATCCACTGTGAAGTGCACAGCATAAATAACTAAATAAGACATGCAACAGATTAAACTGAACCAGCCACATAACTCATTCTTCTTCAGCTGAGGAAAGCCTCTCCCCTTCCACACCTTTATTCCCTTTATAGGAAGGTGCAAGTAGGTGGAGTTTAAATATAATTTCAGAAGGTGTTTAAGGACTTCCCTTTCCATAGAATATTTCTTTAGGCAAAAAGCAATTAATTATATGAGTAGAGAATAAATAACATTGTCCCTAACTTCTTTATCTTGTTGTTTTGGGTTTGGATTTTTACCTAAACATCCCTAGCCTTCTCTTTGATAGTGTCCTGCCCTGATTTAAAGAAATAGTGTAGCCACCTTTTATACCCAAGTAAACATAGAAAACATTTTGTAAGCATAGTATGTCCCTCCTCTTGCGACAGGAAAACAAGTCACATGGAGATAAAATGACTTGCAAATTGATGCAAAATAGTTAATAGCATTTAAGACTACAAAACCAGGTCTCCAGCTTCTGTTATATGCTTCAATCACTCTTTACTGGTTTCCTGAGTAATTTCTTTAAGATAGAAAGATGCCTATTAAATTTGTTTCAAGAATTAACGTATTTTAAGTAACTAAACGGTAATGGCACATCAGGTCTGTGTAAGGCAGAGATAAAGCAAGTGGTGTATTAAAATCAGCATCTATTCAGTACTCTGTGACCTTGCAGTCACATTTTCTGCAATCTTTTTACATTGTTGGTTTCACATAAAAACTGAAATTGACTGAGAGAATAACTTACTCTTGAAGTTGTCAGATATTTTCAGTGCAAGGAAAAAAAATCAAACTTGTTAAGCAGCTCTGTTTAAACATACTGCAGGATAATTCTAACTTAAAGTTGGCTTCCCCACACTTTAAACCATTTCATTAACCTTACGCCAAAGAGTTGGCTGGTTTTACATCTTTCCCTAAGGCCATCATCATAGGATCATAGAATCACAGAATGGTTTGGAGTGGAAATTTAAAATCATCTAGTCCAACCCCCCTGCCATGGGCAGGGACATCTTTCACTAGATCAGGTTGCTCAGAGCCCCATCCAACCTGGCCTTGAACACTGCCAATGATGGGGCATCCACAACTTCTCTGGGCAACCTGTTCCAGTGCCTTACCACCCTCATAGTGAAGAATTTCTTCCTTATATGTAATCTAAATCTACCCTGTTTCAGTTTAAAACCATTGCCCCTTGTCCTATCACTACAGGCCCTGGTAAGAAGTCTCTCTTCATTTTTCTTAGAAGTCCCTTTTAAGTATTGAAAGGCCACAATAAGGTTTCCCCAGAGCCTTCTCTTCTCCAGGCTGAACAACCCCAACTCTCTCAGACTTTCTTCATAGCAGAGGTGTTCCATCCCCCTGATCATTTTCATGGCCCTCCTCTGGACCTGCTCCAACAGGTCCACGTCCTTCTTGTGCTGGGGACCCCAGAGGTGGACGCAGTACTCCAGGTGGGGTCTCACGAGAGCCGAGTAGAGGGGGAGAATCACCTCCCTTGACCTGTTGGTCCCGCTTCTTGTGATGCAGCCCAGGATACAGTTGGCCTTCTGGGCTGCAAGTGCACATTGCCGATTCATGTCCAGTTTTGTGTCCACCAGTACTCCCAAGTCCTTCTCTGCATGACTGCTCTCAATCCCTTCATCCCTCAGTGTGTACTGAGCCCTGACCCATGTGCAGGACCTTGCACTTGGCCTTGTTGAACTTCATGGAGTTTGCACAGGTGCACTCCTCCAGCCTGTTAAGGTCCCTCTGGATGGCATCCCTTCCCTCTAGTGAATGAACAATACCACTCAGCTTGGTGTCAGCTGCAGACTTGCTGAGAGTGCACTCAATCCCACTCTCTGTCATTAATGAAGATATTAAATAGTATTGATCCTAGTATGGACCCTAGTATGGACCAGTAACCCACCACTGGTTACTGGTTCCCACTTGGACATTGAGCCATTGACTGTAACTTTTCAGGAGCCACCATCCAGCCAGTTCCTTATCCATCTAACAGTCCATCCATCAAATCCATATCTCTCCAATTTAGAGAGAAGGATGTTGTGGGGGACCATGGGCCTTACAGGAGTCCAGATAGATTACATCCATTGTCTGCTGTAGCTCTTCCCTTGTCCACTGATGCAGTCACTCCATCACAGAAGACCACTAGATTAGTCAGCCACAATTTGCTATGTTGGCTGTCTCTCCTCAGCTCTTCTATATGTTTTGACATGTTTTCCAGGAGGATCTGCTCCATGATCTTACTGTGCCCAGTAAGATCATGGATTATTGTTTAAGAAGTATTTAACAGGGGAGCAGCTGTTTTCTGCTTTTTAGTGTGTTGCAAGATGTCTTGGTTCCAGCTGGGACAGAGTTAACTTTCTTCCCAGTAGCTGAGGGGGATGCTGTGTTTCGGGTTTGGTAATGAGAGGAATGTTGATGACCCATCGATGCTTTGGTTGTTACTGGGTGGTGCTTGAACTGGGGACTTTTCAGCCTCCCGGGCTCTGCCAGGTACAGGGGAAGCTGGCGGGGTGGGGAGTATAGCCGGGGTGGTTGACCCAGCTGGCCAATGGGGTATTCTATACCATGTGATGTCATGCTCAGTATAAAAACTAGGGGGGAAGAGAGGATCTCGCAGTTCGGGACATGCAGTCGGCGGGTGGTGAGCAGTTGCATTGTGCATCGCATGCTTTGTATATTCTGTTATTGTTGTTGTTATCATTGTTATTATTACTGTTCTACTTTGTTTTATTTCCATTATTAAACTGTTTTTATCTCAACCCATGAGTTTTTTTACTTGTGCCCTCCTGATTCTCTCCCCCATCCTACTGGAGGCAGGGGGTGAGTGAGCAGCTGTGTGGTGTTTAGTTGCTGGCTGGATTAAACCACAACACAAGAAAACGAAATACTCTGTAAAATGATAGACTCACTGAAATGATCAAATCTCTGAGGAAATCTGACAGCACACAACCCTTTTTAATCTTGACCATGAAGAAACAAGGGAAAGCTAGCTGGTATAGGCTGTTCAAAATCCTCAGCTCTGTGAACGAAAAACTGAAATTGGTCTTGACTGATTGTGCAAAGGTAATGAGTGAAAATTATGAATGCTGAATTATGATGCCTTGAAAGTTATATTCAAATGTTCTGGCCCTATCTGTGTATAGCCTAGAAAAAGTAAAACTTGAGAAAAGCAGATTTTTGCCTGAAATTTCCAGCTTCAAAGAGGATTGAAACAATCACTAGTGTTCTTTCCAATTCCTTGAGTGCTGGAGCCAGCCCTGCACATGTAGGTTGGTAAGTGTAGTAGCAAAAGCCATTTAAAATGTGTTTTCCTAGAGGTAGCAACTCCACTGTGTAACTCTCTGAATCAGACACCACCTTACCGTACTAATGCTCATGGTGTGCACATGCCTAGCCAGATGAGTCAGAAACAGAGCAATAATTATTAATAAAAGCTTGTGTTCTCTCCCGCTACTCTTCCTGGAAGCTCTTCATTGATAGAGAATGGGGACATGTCTAGATCCTAGATATGTTTCACATAAATCAAAAGTAGTAACTTTTCCAGCCAGAGAAGACACAAAGTTCTATCAATTCTTTTCTATGCTTTCTATACTTTCCATTCTTTAAATGTAAATATTTTATTTATTCCATTTCGTTTACTGTTAAAATTTCATCTCCAATGGCAGAGCCATCTGAAAAAGAGCACCTTTTTCATAGAATCATAGAATAGTTTGGGTTGGAAGGGACCTTTAAAGGTCATCTAGTCCAACCCCCCTGCCGTGGGCAGGAATATCTTCAGCTAGATCAGGTTGCTCAGAGCCCCATCCAGCCTGACCTTGAATGTTTCCAGGTATGGGGTCTCTCTATATATAATAAATAAGATATAATATATCATATATTTCCTTCTCTAACCATGCCTGCTAGAGTTTCCATGACAAAAAATGCTGGCTCAGCATGGGGGGAAGAAGGAAGGTGTCCAGGGTTCAACATATCTGCATATGTTTGTTGGCTGCATATCTCTGGTCATTACTCTTCTGAATTCCCTGACAATCACAATCTCAGAACTGATTAATTTCGCCATTTTGGTAATTTTAAATTCACTGCTGTATTTTCAGTACAGTTTTGTGAGGGGAATAAGAATCCCACCTGTGGAAAGGCTAGTATYAGAGTTCCAGATCCATAGTTGGGCTGTGCTTTGAGGAGAAAGCAAGGGCCTGCTGGAATGCAAGCCTCCATCACCAGCAGTGGTTGGCCCTGTGGCAGCAGCGGAAAAACAAAATGAACATCCTATGCTGGGTCGGAGAGCAGAGGATGTTGAAGTCTCCTCTTGTAAAGCAGTAGTGTTTGTTTGTAATCATGTTCTCAATGTATACCCTTGAGAGACAATAGCATTTCAGTGAGATACAAATACTCTTTTCATTTTTCAAATGAGACAAAAGCTTTGCCAAAATGTCACACAAAAGCAACTTTTCAAAGGGCTGAAATTGTCTGAAACACAATTGTCACCCCTTTCACATGCATGGTCTATACTAGACGATTCCTACCTCCAGTCTTGCCACTGTAATTAAAAACATATGCACTGTGATACTGTGCAATGCAGTCTGAAACACAGCTGGCAAAAATAGTGTGATCACTTTTTAGGCAATTGCACTGAAGGCCACATGGTTCTGTTGTAAGCGTTTTGGATACTCCTGCTTTTCTAAAGGATCAACTCCATTTTTAGGAAAACCTTTTCTCCTCCCTTTGGCCAGGAAACACACTGCTAATTATAGAGAACCTTTCCTATAGTATGTGGTGGATGTCCTGTGAAGAGCAACTTCAATAACTTAAAATAACTGTGGTTATTTTTAACAGGTTGGTTGGATCTAGTTGAGCTCTTTATTTAGTAAACATGTATTAGCACCTTAAAGTGCCTTTCTTTGCAGTGATCATCACTGTAAGAGGACTGCTCTGTGCCTACTTATGCACTTGGTCATGGTGAATTTGTGCCCATGCTTAGCAACAAGTACTTGCTTAAATTCCATCTACTTCTGCGGAATATAAGTGGTTGAATACCACCTCAAAATTGAATGTTTTTCTAGTCTGAGATCTCAGTGACTGCATATACCCTATGTAAGTGGATATTGAACATCCACAGTCACAGGGAAATCTCAGTAAGAGGTCTGGTAACCATTTGGTAGACAATTATATTTAATCCCAAGATGGTGTGCTTCACTGCATTATTCTAAGTCTGTCTTTAGGAATCTCAAGAATTAAAGACCCATCGAACTTGAAAACCAGTGATTGCCATTGAATCGGGGGAAAGACAACTGCTAGCTTATAAGGATATTGTGTGTAGTGGCTCTTTGCAGCTGTACAATAGCAGAGCTCTAACTCCAACAGCAGGAGAGCTAGTGATCAGTGTCCTTGCAAGCTCTTCAGAACAAACACGGCATCCTCTAATTCCTATTTTGATATATATACTAAGAAAGAATAACTAGGCTTATAATTTCTGTCCTGATTCCTTTGATAACTAATAAATTATTTCCCACATATGGAAATTTGACTTTATAGACGTTTTCTTTGAAAGAAATGTACTAATCAGAAAGACCTTCCCATAAAAAAAAATATCTTCATCTGGTCTATATAGGTAACTTCTCTGTTCAGCAGCTTCCATAACAAACTCTAACGGGACTCAAATTGTTACTGAATTTCAGCTAAACTCCCTGTGCTGGGACAGATGGCATTAATATGAATAGCCATTGAATTAACACTAAGCTACTGCTACCTTCCCAGCACAAGCAATGAAACCAAGACAGCATTTTAATTGGGAGATTTCACCTAAATATTTAGGTTAGATAGAGATGAGAAAAGGGCATTATTTATGGATGGTTCTTAGCATCCCAACTGTTTCTGTAGCTGAGTTTCTCACAAAATAGATCAAAGAACAGTAGTAAAACCAAGATATTTTTTAAGTATTAATGATATATTCTTTGGAAATCATAAGGGAACTTGCTAACACTGTTTGCCAGGTGTTTGCAGTGTTAGCTAGCAGGTTGAGTTTTGTTTGCATCTTCTGTTCTTCCAGGCTCTGAGCTGGCAAAGAGCTTAAACATCTGCGTAAGCCAGCAAGGCATTTCGGTTCATGGTATCACCTACTTCGAGGTGAAGGTTCAAGGGCTTTATGAAAAAGGCTGCCTTTAGTCAAAAATTTAAAATGAGGTACGCGCCTCAGTCGTGAGCTGCTGAACTGGAGTATGGGGGCTGCGTTGCTGACAAAGAGATGACAGCCACTGCAGAAGAAATGTAAGTACACAAAGCTCTGCATTAAATGCAGGCTGGGCGGCTTACAGCCAGAGCAAAAGATGTGACACAGCCACAAAGGAGCTCTTGCTGAGTACGAAAGGAAAAGCTGGTTTCTGTTTTCTTTGCCAGTTTCTGCACAAGGCCAGATTTGTTGTGCTCATATTTCTGTAGTCATGTTACCTCAAGAGAGCCTTGATTGGATTTTTTTTCCTATCAATACCAGAAACATTGTGTTGGGTTGATAAAAAGCAGGTGTGGTAAAGAGGGGGTGTTTCAGATACTTGGTAGTCCAGATGCATTGATCTGGAGTGGCTGTTTTGTTTTTAATTATGGTGGGCATGCATGGCTCTCATTAATCCAAACAAGTCATGACATTTTGGGGGAGAGATGTCTATGTTTCGTAAAGTTTAAAAAATCTGAGATTTAGGTTTAGGAAATTGCTATGTATAATTCAAGGAATATTAAATGTACAAAGGAAAAAGCATTTTAAAGTCTTGGATTTTTATAAGCTGCACAGTACTGACCTCTGTGTTCCTCTGTCAGCCTCAATAAATGTTCAGCTTCGGTGGGAGCAGAGCTACATGAATGAAACTGATTATTCTTTTTTGCTTCCCGAACCATCACTTGTTATTTCTTCCAGTACTTTACCACTATGTAGCTATAGTAATTCTCAGTGGGAGGTTTCAGATATCCTCCTTTTCCATTTCACGTTTCCGGACCCCTCTGCCTTACAAAGAGTCAAGAACTAATGTCATGAATTACAAAGTAAGGGGGGGTGAGGAGGGGAATGCCCACTGTGATCTCAGCTCATTCTGGGTCCTATTCCCTGCTCTGACCCGTTTCCATCTGAGATGCATGCGGGTGAATTTATCCTACTCTCCATGTCTCTCAAGAGTTGTTCAGACAGGGAAGGCAAGCCAGCACAGAAGCTGCTCTTGACCTTTCTCTTTTGGCTGTTACTAAATGGGCCCTTGGGGATGAAGCAGTGGAGGTGCACCTCATTGCAGTTAAGTATCGGGCCAACCATTTGCTGACATGAACTCTTTCCCCTTGAGAAGTGTTTGAAAGATGATGTTGCTATCACCCAACTGTTGGATGCCCCCCTCCTGCCACGTCCCACTTACGTCCTCAAGGGCACCCTTGTGCGAGCAAATGTCACTCATGCAACCCAGTGAAATAGGATTGGCCATTGCAGCAATTATTTTAATTTCCCTCACCTCCTTTTCCCCCTCTCATATTACCTGGGCTCCTGTCAGTGCACCAACTTGTTATTCCCTTTACACTTTTGGCTCGCTGCAGGCAGCAGGACCTCTCTACCTTCAGCTTCAAGGTCAGTTTAACTACTTACATTGCTTTTCTCGCCTCAAATGGTAGCATTTCGAATATGAGGGTTATTAAAAATTAATTCGAAGCAGCACAGGATGTGGTGTGATTTGGTTATAGTTTATTGATTCGCATACTACTTGGTGCAGGAAAAAATGTGTCAGCCCACTGTGCAACTGCTTCAAATGCTGACCCTTAAATAACAGTTTAAGGGAGAAATCAGTCCTTTTGCAGCTGCATAACAAGTTCAGAGAAAACACCTCTAATTCAGTAAGTTTTCTGTGATTTTAATTGTAGCTCTCTGCACTGCAGAGATGAGGGGTTTATACTGTAAAATAGTGTTGAATTGATTCAGAAGGGCAAGCACTTCCAGCACCTTGGTTGGGCTTCAGTAGGAGAATTTCGGCTTCTGAGACGCACCAGGGTCAGACCTTCAGCTGACAGAAATCAAAAATCATGCTGTTACGATGGGGTAGTTACTAAGGAGTAGTTGTCTGATCTATTAAGAGTCTTTTCCATGTCTCCTCTATTCATATGAACCTATTTATAGTTTGGATTTTTTTTTCCCCAGATTATTAGATTTCTATAACCATTCACTGACCTCTGACATTACAAGAAGAAAGAAACTATATTTTAGTTTATTTTTTGTAGAGATATTCCATGCTGTGATTAAGGCACAGTTAGACTGATGTCTGCACTGACATTGTTTCTGCACTCCGGAGATTTTGCCTTAAACCCAAACCAGTCATAAAGGTTCAAGTCTTGCCCAGGGTGAGCTATGAGAAACTGAAAAACCCCGTCAATACCACTTTATGAGATTTAATGCTTTAATTTATATCTTATCCTCTGAACCTGGGGAGTGATACAGCAAACCAAGAACAATGTAAACTGTTTTCTGGGCATCTAAAAATGGTGTCTCATCCATGTAGTCACTTGTGACATTTATTGCAGATGTTTCTAAGATGCCAGCAACTTCCATAGATGGGCAGAGAAAACTTTCCGCTGGCATCTGTAGGCTTTAGCTCAGACTAAGGATGACTCAAAGAAATTACATCTCAAATATAAAAGACCAGCCTCCTTCTCCCTCCACCACATGGAAGTTCAGCTCACCGCAGTGTTACTGTTAGCTAAAGAGCTTAACAGTTTAAGACGTGCATATACATTATCTGTGATTATGTGCCTGTGTGAACTTTAGCTATGACGCTACCATTCCTCTAAAATGTCGCTCAGGATCACATGGTGTGGCAATTAATACCACCCATGACATGGTTCAAATATTTAATCTAGTTCTATTTCTAGAAATGTCACTGTAACCCTTGTACCTTCCTTCCCTCCTTGGCTAAAAGCACATGTGTTGCCTAGTGTGAAATAAAGGATAACCAATACCTGTGTTCAAATACATTAAGAGAAAAACGGAGCTGACAACTTCCTTTTAAAAAGAAGTTCAAGAAAGTAAAGAATTAATAGCAAAAACATTATTTTTAAAATATTAAAAGTAGTAGTAAAGTTCACAATAATTCCTTAAAGGCTAAAGAGGCAGTTTGTGCATTTCTGATGATTCACTCGCCTTTGAAGTTCCCAGAGAGGGATACAACAGCTTCACCTATGGGCAGATCACAGGACCTCCGTGTGCAATGGGACACAGCTGAGGCAGTCTGAGCATAGCGGCAGTGAATCAGATGTCCTGGAGACCCTCTGCAGCCTCTGGCCAGAGCAGCAAGGGGACTTTTGCTATGTCAGAGTTTTTTAAGTTGATGATTTAAAAGGAGGACCTTTTTAGTGTCAGTGAGGAACCTCCTGTACAAAAGCCATATTTATTCTGGAGAGTACCTTCAACTTAACAGAGGCTTTAATCTAGGTGTATCATGAATAAGAGGGAAAACTGGTTTAAGGCCCTGAAATAGGCATTCTCCAATTTTTTTCATGCTGAGATTCAAACTGTGGTTACAAACAGCCCCTCCACCTTAAATGATACTTGCAATCCTTTGGGCTGTTTGTTAGCTAGCACCAGATTTGCAGTAGTGACTTCTGCTAAATCTTGCTGCTAGCTTTTATCTCTGCCTTCACCATGCATGGTAGGTGATACATATATTAAAATACAGTTTTAAAACCACTCCTGGTAGGACATTAATGTCCTGAAGGCTGGTTACAGGTAGCTGAGCATGTCTTGGGGGACAGCAGAGAGATAAAGCTATGACCTCTAAGATCATGACCTTTCAGACAGGTTTTGCTGATTCACTGGCCATAAGTCATCACAGCATATGGGAATACTGCTTTGAAAAAGGCAATGCCAATTTGACTCTGAATTTGTTTACCCTTTATGGTGCTGATGTGGTGAGAGAACAGGTATAGTTTTGCCCTGCTATGAAGAAACCTTGTTTTTGCGGACACTTAACACTACATGCTGTACAGCTTAGTGGCTGTTACTTTAGGTCAGCGTTGCATATACTACCTTCACAATTAACCACTGCAGACATTGCTCCACAAGATGACTTGCAAACTCTTCACTGTAGGAGGGAACCTGGTGCATGGAAGATACACAGCAAGTTTCTGAGCCAATTGCTCTGTGTTTCTTCTCTCCTGTACAACAGTGTTCTTGATTTCTCCAAGCGATATCACAAACACAAGTGACCTTGGAAATAAAACTTTAAAGGACTTGTTGCCAGTGACAAATTCCACTTTCAGAGCCACTGAGCTGTGCTCCATGCCCTGCCCTTGGGACAAAGGCATGCGTAATCCTGGAGGGATACAAAAGACATATTAACCAGTTATCAAGAGGCAAAGCCAGTATCCAAAGTATGAGCAGAATGACATAATAAGGGGAAAATGTGCAAGGCAAGATGTCCAAGCATTTTGTAAAGCTGTCAGATTCAAATGCCAGGAGCCATCAAAGTGTTTTGCAGCACACTTGACTAACAAGGAAAGAACCCTACCCTTCCCTGACACTTTGTAAAAAATCCACCTGATGCTAGATACCAGCTGAGATGTATATCTTACCCTCCACCTTCAGCTGTTAAAGGATGCCCAGTTATGGGCACTGCTGAAGACATGCCATCTGCAAAGGAAAGGAAGACAGATGTGTTGTAAGTGCTGGGTGACAATAGAGCAGATCAGCCCTGACTGTGACAAGGAGAAGCAGGAGATAAATGACTTCAATACGTCCATTGCATTAGAGCCAGCAACCTTGGCACTCACATTAGAGAGCTGGTGAGCCAAACCTGAGTGATGCCATGTGCAGCAGAAGCAGGTGCACCCTCCCAGTTACGGCACAGGCTGGCACCGCAGCACTCATGAGGTCCATTCTTCTGTATTCCTGCCATCTGCTAAGGGATTTGAGAAGCTCATGCTCTTCTCTCCCTGATAATGCCTGCCTCCTCTTCTTTCCATCAGCCTGCAACAAGGTCAGCGCTGCCCTAATCTATGGACTTGAGCTAGCACTCCAATGTATATTTCCCCACTGCAAAATACCAGTTCTCATTAATTCACTTTGGACTGCTGTGACTCCTGATGTGTCAGCTTCTGCTGATCTGCATACAGAATATATATGGTTCTCCAGCATTGTCATAGCCTTACAATGAAACGGTTCAGTTTAGATCACATCTCTCGACATTTCTTACACAATGTGCTGAAATCCCCACATCATCCGATTAGTAAGGAAGAAGTTCTCTGACTCTTAATGTGCCTATCCATTACTTTTTTGAAAAACAGTCTTATTACTATCAGAGTATTATCTGAGCAACACATGCTTGAGGACTCATGCCATGAATCCTAAGCAGCTCATTAAAATCTATAAAATAAAATTATTAAGATTTATACCTCAAAAAAAGTGTTGTGTCCAACACCATAAAAATTAGACCTTGTTTGGACAACTGAAGAAGAGATGTACACAGAACTAAAAATCAGTGGAGGTTTAGATGTAGCTAATTCTGTCTTATGTGTTACCAAAATAAAGACCAAATTCACATGTAGCTTGTGGCACACTGAAAGAACTTGAAACTTCTGCAAGGTTGGGGCAGTTATAAACCACTTAGCAGAGAAACAGTTTTTAAGTAGAAAACCATAAATGATAATTGGAAACCATTTAAGAATATTTTGTCAGTACACTCAGAATGACACAACAGAGGAGAAAACTTCTGTGCTTATTAGGAAGGATTCCAGTTGAAAGGAAAAGTGAAAGTAATAGTAAAAAAATGGTGGCACTGATAGACACAAGTTGACCGGGTTCCTGTTATTGCAGACAACCCCATCACATAATCTTACTCAGAAATGTATCTATGTCCGTATCAGAAATTGTTCCCTGACTGCTCCGATCAGGAAGCTCCCTAGGCTATGCTGAGAACTGCAGTCATCACTCCCCACCTGCAGGTCAGGGAACTGTGTGACTCCCAAAAGGGGCCAGCACTTGGAAGGCAATGACCACAGATTGCAATTCTAGTGAACCGCTGCGGTCCCAAGGGGCTGATATTATTGCAAAAGCTATTTAGTAGACGCAGAGATGCTCTGCTGCTTCCATTTTGGAGATATGGTACAACCATTACTGGAATGACAGGACCATTCCCGTATCAGGATGATGTTGAAGAATGAAACAAAATGGAAAGAGTTCAGGCAAGAGCTAAGAGTGATTAATAAATTTGAAAATATGATAAAAAACTGATGGAGAGACATAAAAAGTGATAGTTATTAAGTAGCTACATGTGGAACAAATAACGAGTAGAAATTTCTACAACAAACTGATAAAAGTAATAACAAAGGCCAGTGATTCAACCTAAAGACAAACAAATGCAGGCCAAAAAATAAGACAACACTTTTACTTATTTTTTTAACTTAGGTTGATTAACCCTTGGAATTCCTTTATCTTCTCTAGACCATACTTTCTCTAGATAGTTTTAAATGGAAGACGGATGCTTTCCTAATCCAGGTGTTTTCCTTCCAGCACTCCTGATCAGCACAGGCAAGCACGCAATTCCTTTTCAAGTGTTAAAACTGATAATCACAAAAGTACTTCTGATCTTGAAAAATTAATCTTTCCCCTTCCCAGATGCACTATGGTAGCACTATAGGCATCTACGAGAAAATGGATTTTCTATCATCACGAGCACAAGAGAAGACCCTTAGGAAACACCTACAAAAGAGAAGTGTGCACTTTCATTTTTTAGGCTGTGCAGTGATTAAATTTCCCCGATGAAAGTGAAATCCTTACAGTGGAGGCCTAATGATGAAATCTGAATCACACCATGGTATTTCTGGTAAATGTTCCTAGAAAAACCTTATGCCTTTAACGACACCTTTGACTGGAATAATTACGTTTCTCCGAATCCACAGAGGTGGTAATGGTGCAACTTATTGTTAGGGCAGGTTGACATTTTCTGTGGGGAAAGAAATAGCTAAATCTGTTAACAGTTTGAGGTCAGATTTGACGAATAGCTTTGATGAGAATTTTTTTTTGGTTTGAGACCGTTCTGTTGAGACTCTTTGAAAATGGATCTTTTTTAAATGTTTGTTTTGAAGCAATGCATTACTTAGAAATCATGCTATTTTTAGAGGGAAAAAAAAATGAAAACCAAAACTAAATGGTCTTGTTTCTTGTCAAATAAAGTGTCTTGCTCATTATGCACCCTCATTATGTAAAAACTTTGTTTGCTGAACTTGTACACAAGGTTTTTGTGCAAGTCTGTTTGTGCTATTTTGATTGTATGTGGACTACCTGTGCCAGGCATAACATGGACTTAGTTTGTGCTGCAGGATTATACGCATTTATATTCAGAACTATAGCCCACCCTTGTGGCAAGAGGTGTTTATTAAATTAGGAGTTACACCATTTTGATAAAAAAGATTACAGCCTCCTTTCCACAGCAGAGCAGGTGATGTTTTTCTTCCCATAAGAAATCCTAACTTTCATGTTCCCCTAGACCCTTAGCATTTGACAGTCAAAAATGATGGTCCCTGCGATGACAATGCCACGCTGCAGTCAGAAGGTCCTACCTAAGGAGCAGAAGACCAGGCCAGCTGTCGTCTCCCAGTTTCTGCGTGATGCTATGATTGATGCTTGTCAGGTCACCTTCTCACCAGAGTCACCTCTTCTTCAGGAGTGACTGGGTTTAAAAAGCTGAGGCACTTTACGGGTTAAAGAGAGAAACTGAACTTCTGCTTACAGAACTGCAAAGTTTGGGGAAGGAAATGTTAGGCTGAGGAGTGCTGGCCTTAAACTGTAACAAGGGATGTGTAGTTAGACATTATTTTTTTTTTAAAAAAAAGAAAAAAAAGCCTATCTTACTCTGATTATTTTTTTTTTTTAATGTAGTTAACCTACGCAGGCTGTGGCACCAACCAGTGTTGATCTCCATCTCCATCTCTTAAAAGTAACAGCTTTTACGAGCTGTTAGAGAAGCACCTGTCAGGTAAAGTAGAGACTGCCTCAGGGTAAGGAAAACCTTTTCTGTGATCCAAGAAGGGAAGAAGATCCTGGGGGACAAGGCATTCACTCAAAATGATGGATAAGATTACCAACAAGAAAAATACTATCATTATGGGACTTTATTAAAACTTAAAAAGAAAAACAATTTTATGAGCATAAAATCTGCCTTTGATCAGGTGTCCAAAAGTTGGTCATTCTGTCCCAAAGGTGCAGGCCCGTTTAATGTATCAGACCCTGAAAGGCTGAGAAAACTGCTGATGCTACCTGAACAAGGGAGAAGGGGACAAGGAAACTGTCCATGCTGAGAGGGCCTGCTTTAGGGATTAAAGCTCAGGATTGCACATCCAGTCAAAGACAAGCATAAATAAGAGTGAGGAGGGGGTACTCATGCTCATTCAGCAGAAGGAACAAGGTACAACATCCCTGTATTTCCCAGATCAGCCATGGCACAAAGCCTTCACCGTTTGAGTTACCAAGGAAGTCTCTTTGCCTTTTCAAACGGGTTCCTTTTCTCCCAGGTTCATGTATTTCTTTTTCCAGGTGGTTCATTTCTCTTTCTGTTCACAGATTTCTGTGATTTCTGTTACAACCCTATACCTCAGACACACAGTGTAGTTCAGCCTGAAAGTCAAGGATGCTGAGCTACCCGCAGCCACCCAGGGTATTGTTTGCAATTTTGCAATATTGTTCACATTCTGCAGAAGGTTTGCTCTGCTCAGCTGCTCTCAGGATCGGGTGCTCTCTTATCCAATAGCTGTTGCGAGGGCAAAACAAAGGATACAAAAAGCACTGAATCAGCAGCTAAACAACCTTTAGCTTTTAACAACTTCAACGAGCACTGTTTGTCTCCCAAAGAAATCACGGAGAGCAGCTTCTAGCATCCTTCACCCTCGCAGAGCTCCCATGTACTTCTCAACTCCTCCAGAACAAATTAATGCCAAGTGTCTAGTGAAGAGCATGCTGTGCTTACCTTCCAGAGCCAGACCACACCATCGTGCTGATCCGGAAAGTCACTTTTGGGCTGGGATGTTCCTTCTGTCCGTTGTGCATCCTTGATCATTGGAAAAGGCTTGAAGATAAAAAAATATGCAGCCAGTCAATCAATAGCTGCTGTTACAAAGGATAGGACTTTCCCATCACACTGCATTAGTACAAGGAATGGAGGTTATGTGAAAACAGCAAACAACACAATGCAGTCTTGCCAGCAAATATGTGACATGGCTAAATATAATGACCTGTCTGAGGCTGTTAGCTTTACCTGTTAGGCTGTGGTACACACTGTAGTCAACAGGTGCACTGCTCTTATTATTTCTGAAGCATTGTAATTATACTGTTGTGCCTCACGCTTCTTTCTAAATACACACTGCACACGATTCCTCTAATCTAATCAGGTGGCCAGACTAGATTTGTCCCTTAAAGAGACGCAGGATTCAGAAGCTCCCAAAAAATCCAAGCTGGTGGAGATGCTCATGGGTGCCTGGGGTCGTTGAAGTCATAATGTCATAGTCTGCAAGGGGATTTTGATACGACTTCTAGTTTTCAGGACAGGATTTTGACTGCCAGCCAATTCCTTTCAGTAAAGATGGCATCTGTGAAACAGAACTATAAATACATAGAGCTGCTGTGAAAATACATGTATTGTTTCTCAGACACTTAGATATAACAATAATAGTTCTGTGCAGATTAGTCATAAGCAAATATTTCCAGAGTGTAGGACAGGGATGCTATACTGTGAAAACGCACAAGAACCATCTGCTAAATACACAGAAAAGAAAGCAGCACAAAAACCTCTATCACAAACCTCATAATTGATTTTGATTTACAGTCAAACATTCTCCCACTGCATTTTGGGAGGGAGAAATCCTGTTGCTGAGGAAATCGCAATGTATTCCTAATGGGGGGAAAAAAAAATGCCCTCCCTGTGTGGTCTTTCCCCATTTCTGTTTTAGGGAAAGTCTTTGAGAGAAAAAATATTGACATTTCTATCAACCAGCCAGCACCTTTCTGTGGAAGGAAAGTTAGATAAATGTACATTGCATTTCAAAGGCATGGAGGAGACAAAATAACAAAATTCAGGTATAAAATTGTTTAAACAAGATGCAGGACATGAAGGAAATTACTCTCAAACTTGAAACACAGTTGTGTTTCTCACCTGACATATGTAACTAAAGTACAAAGAAGATACTGGTTTGCAATGAAAACTGTGCAAGCAGATCCTTTTACCAGGTGAGAAGATATAGATGCAACGTTGCATTTGTCTTTAGGCAGGAGGAGAAAAGGCGAAGAAGTACAGGGTTTGGGGAAACTAACCCACATCTACTTGAAAATTATTGGAAAATAGAATACTACATTCACTGAAAATAAAACCAAATGCTTTGAGGTGTTTAGTTTCACCTCCAAAAGAATGGTGAAGAGATTGCATAAACAATTACGTTTTTTAACACTTTGAAAAAACAATTGAAGCAGCATAACCTGGGGGAAAGGTCAAGTTTTCTTGTAAATCTTCCATGCGCATTTCCCAAAGATGATTTACCAGAGCCCAGTTTTAAGAATAAGCTTCTGTCAATGACACAAATTGGAACTTGTGTCCTTTATTTAAACAGGAGTTGTATCTTCCTGAGGAACGCACAGTCACTGGCAATACTAGTCAAATTCTCATTCTTAGAAGAAAAAACGTGCATTGTCTTCTTCAGACTTTCAAAGAACATGCCATTTTCTCTGCTAGCCTAGTAGAATTAAATAGAAAAAATGCAAATTGCAGTAGAATTAAATAGAAAAAATACATATATAGAAATAATACAAGTAAATACTAACCATTTTTCTGAACACAGTATGTAAGTGCAAATCAATAATAAAAATAAATGTCTTCTCTTACAGGGCTACCATTTAAAGTGAGGGTTTACTTGTCATTTGCACTGCATGAGGACTTATGGGTTGACATTGCGCTGTCTTCTCTTCCAGACATCGTATCCTCCCAGAGGAATGGCTAGCACCTTCTGTCGTCTCCTGGCTGGTCGTGCAACCACTGCACTCTTTGCAGCTGCCGGCACAGGGGTGCTAACCACGGGGTACCTCCTCAACCAGCAAAATGTGAAGGCTGCTGTTCAGGAAAAACGGAAACTCTTCCCTCCAAGGTAAACACTTGGGGTTAGGCAGTCAGCTGAGCACAGTGACCTGCTAACTGGGCTAGGAGCAATGTTTAACTCTTTGGAGGAAGAAGATCCCTATCAATCAAAGCTGCAGAGTCCTCATGTGGTCATGATGTCTGTGTGTCTGTCCATGGGCTGTGTGACCTGAAAAACAGCACCCTTTATTAATAACCCCAGTTTTATGTAGCACTAACAATGGCCTTCAGGACCAGAAAGCAGGGATGTGAAATAGTATCAACACTCAAAAAAACCCCATTGCCAAACAATGACAAGCCTAAAAAAATGTTTCAAATTTTAGGCAGAGCACTGAATTAGTCCTTATTTTATCTCATCAGCTATCGAACACTTTGCAGCTCAACCTATTGGACTGGCTGATTGTACGGACTCTACCATTAGGAAATGTAAAAGTATTTTCATTATGCAAGTAGTAAAGAAATCTCCCATAGAACTACTGTACTGAAATACTACTAATTCTGTTACAAACTGGCTGGCTGATGATTAGAAACTAATTACAGACCTTCTTCTATGTAGGTTGACTTCACTGGCCACACTTGTGAAAAACAATATGGACCAGGCTCTGGCAGCCTTTTTTTTTTTTTTTTAAGTAGTGAATATTATCCTAGTTAAAATATATTCTTATAGAAATAATGCAGTTGTGCATAAAGCAAAGCGTTACCAGTACTAGGTAGATGTGGTCTGACTCAGTTGCAAAAATGCCTTGCTAAAGCATAACATCTTCATTTTCCCTGGCTTAGTACACCATGCAGCTTTCTGTAAATAATAATGCCATTAAAGCAAACCCATGTATTGTAGAAGAGCCAGCTTCCCAGCTGACATAGATCAGACAGTCTCACCGATGTCCACTAAGCTGTGAGAGCACCTGGGCTCCGAATTGCAAAGAACTTCTTCAGCTAAACTTAATTCCTTTCTACTTGAACAAAACAATTTTAGAGCTCTTTTGTTTCTGAATAAGAGTGTCTCAGCATAGATTTAATGGGGCTTAGTACACTTTCGGAGCTCATTGGGATTCATTTTCCTGATGGCCCCGAGTAGCATAAAGCTGAAATTGCCTGTTGGTGTGGTGGCCCACCGGTGTGCAACATGGGGTACTTTCAGTGACCTGAATCTTCATCCCTTCCTAAAACTCAATGCAACATATAAACCAAGAACTAATTATACTTTTAAACCATGGTGTGTATTCTGTATCTCATGATCCCTTTAATAGCTTCATAAACTAGCAAGGATTACTCTTCAAAGGTGCCACATTAATTGCTTGGGATTCTTCTTCTCTTCAGCGCAGACTATCCTGATCTCCGCAAACATAACAACTGCATGGCTGAGTGCCTCACACCGGCCATTTACTCTAGGCTAAGGGACAAAATGACTCCCAATGGCTACACCCTGGACCAGTGCATCCAAACCGGAGTTGACAATCCTGGCCATCCTTTCATTAAAACTGTGGGCATGGTCGCAGGTGATGAAGAATCCTATGAGGTAAGACATTTCCACAATACTGTCATATTTGGTTCAGCTTTCGTGGTATCACTCACAAGAGCCCGTTAGATGAAGGCATATTCCTGGTAGTGTATGCACTCCTAAGACAAATTGTATTCTGGAGAGTACATAAGGGGCAGGCCATGTGCATAAAGATGGTGTTTTCCCTACTTTTACACATCATTAGGAAATGCACAAACATGAGGCGTTACTACAGGTGCCCTCTCTGATGCAATTGAAGTTAATAAACTCTACCTGCTTGGGAGCAGCTGCTACCTGCTTCCAGCAGCTGCCCTCCTTCCTACAAGTAAACTTAGTTTATGGCAAAACTATGCAACCCTGAGACACACAGAATAAAGGTAATGTGGAAATTCAGCAGAGGCAGAACTGAAATAAAAATGTCTCCTGGGAAGTGCCAGCCGTCATTAAGCCACAGCTTTCTGATCATGATGAAAACCGAAGACCAACAGCATTAGGGTGGACAGGTTTATTTAAATCTGGAATAAAGAGAAGAGGAAAAGAGAAGAAAATCCTTATTTTTATTGACCTCTCTGGTCTGCTTCCTTCAGTCTCCCATATAATGGTACCTCTTATTATACAGTCTCCTAACAGTATCCCAAACACTGGGCTGCTGAGGATGGACTGGGACATCTGGCATTCTGGACTATCAGCTCCTGTCACTCCGTTTATTCCTTTAGATGTGCCACTGCTCCTCATCTGCATGAAGATGTGGTTGTGATTGGTGTTGACACACCTGAGACAAGTGGCTCTAACAAGGAAAACATAGGATATTCCCACATGACCTAAAAACAGGAGGCAAGCTTTCAGGGGACTGAGTGTGTGTTCTTGTTGGTAATACAACCTGAAACCTAATCTGGTTGCCACCACATCCAGTACCTGTCTGTGGTAACTAGAGTAAGCTTGTAACTTAAGTACAAGCTTTTTTTGTTGTGAAGATGAGCAACCGCTACAGAGCCCTGTCAAGGTCAAAAGCACCCCCTTTTTTCATATTTAGCCCTGTCTGCATTTGCAAAGCCCTCTTTACGTCTGTCACCAGGAGCCTGTGCCAGGAGACTTCTCCTGTGACTGAAGCTGAGGCATTTAAGTGTTTCTATGATGCTGCAGACTCTTTCTAGATTCTCTTGACTTTGTAGGTGTTTGCTGAGATTTTTGACCCTGTCATTAAAGCGAGACATAATGGCTATGATCCACGGACAATGAAGCATCACACGGACCTGGATGCATCCAAGGTAGGATTGAAATAAAATAATGAGACAATAAAGGTTCAGGGCTACTTCTTACAGTGATGATATTGCATGCAATAGTACTTTCCTTTTTCCTGATCCAGCTCCAAAGACAGTAATTTTAGGGTTAAGGAAAGTGGGATGCCATTCATGGCCCTAACAGGAAGACAGCTGCATCCCTACCTTGTTCCTAGCAGAGGGATCAGTCTCAACTGTATTAAGCATTTGGGCCACAGTCTCACTTGGCACTGTGGGTCTTTCGTGAGCTTACAGATAATCATGTGTCTAAGGGTTAGAATGAAAGCAGGAGTTGACTCCAGTAAGCCCATGTACACGTGATCAAACCTTACCTGATACTTAATATTTCCTTCGTATTTCAACTACACTGTGGTTTAGCATCTTCTTGGGCTTTCCTCTTTCAAAGGATCTTCCGTATCTGGCCTCTGCCTCTGTCCATATCCATGTTTCCAAAAGCCACGCAGATTCCTTCATATTTTGGGACCACGAAGGACTAGCCGGTTACTCTGCCACATTCATTCAGCCAAAGAAACTTGTTGTCACTAAAAAAATCCTCGTGGTGTCTGAAACTCTGCGGGGCTCCTGGTACCCTGAGTATTTGTGATCTCATGGAGAGGTCGTCATGCCTGGGCAGAAAGATGCCCCTCTTTTTGTACGATAGGATTTGGTGTTTTTTTAATGGTGCAGTACAACATGGAGGACTGTCCATGTGTGTGAACTAATGAAACATTCTTCCTTCAGATCACCCATGGTCAATTTGATGAGCGCTACGTCCTCTCATCACGGGTGCGGACTGGCCGCAGCATCCGGGGCCTCAGCCTTCCTCCTGCCTGCACCAGGGCAGAGCGGAGAGAGGTGGAGAACGTTGTGGTCACTGCGCTCGCTGGACTGAAAGGAGACCTCTCTGGAAAGTACTACAGCTTGACCAATATGTCTGAGAGGGATCAGCAGCAGCTTATTGATGTAAGTACAGATCCAGTGCTGACACCACCTTCATTTATACTCATTTATCTTAATCTTTGTCTTTCTTTGGGGTACATGCTTTCCTGTGTAGCAAAGGAGGATAATCACAGCATTAACTCAGTAGTTAATGGCCTGACAATATTTTTTTATATAATGGTAAATCATCCAGGGTCTATATTTTGGCTAAGTACATACTGTGAAGGTGCGAAACATGGAGTTATATTCCAGATAGCAAGATCTGTGTCAAATCAAATATACATGGCTGCTGTCACCTCCTTGGACAAATAATGAAGTAAATTCAGCACTTTTTCTTGGTCATTTCCTTGAGCAAAGATTGGTATTTTCTATATTAATAACCACTCTAACTAAAAATATTACATTGAGATAAGCATTACATATTATCTGTATTCTGGACTGCTGGGGTGGGGGGCTTTGGCTATAATTTCTTTATGTCAAAACTACACTAATTCTAATTTCCCCAAATTGGCTGTAGCCAACTGCACCCACATGACCTTTTCCCAGTCCCGTAACTGTGTTTAAGGACTTGAAGGATCAGGCCTATAACAAGAGTTTTCATTGTCACACAGATGGAAACACAAGGATTTTCATCATGGATTTTGTCACAGCATGTGACATGTCAAACAAACCTTGAATGTGCATTTTAAATACCCAAAGGAATGGCTGTACCCTGTTAGCTATATTCATGGCACATTAATCCATAACATCAACAAAAGGGAGCTGATGAAGTAACATAACTATTTATAACCCTGGAACTAGGTGTCACAGTCTGGATTAACCAGGAGTTAAGAATTTATGTAAGGTCAGTAACTTTTTTAATTGAACGTTCTTGGTAATCTGTTTATTGACAAGATGTTGATGACCTATTGTAGGTTTTACTTCATTGCCTTTTTCAGCAGGAGAGAGCTCCTCAGAAAGCAGAGGTTGAAATAGGAGTCTGGAGAATATAATTCCTTCTTGGTTTAAGGCTAAGTCCTTTTGGAAGTGGAATAGGCTTCACTGATTCAACATTTTACCTTGTTTTGTTTGTTTTTATGGTAATGCAAATTTATAGAAATGAGGGCATTGAATGTTGTAACTTCAGATTCCATCTTAAATTTATATGACTGCCTACCTTCTCCAGTACATTAGGACCTTGAACCTCCATGGTGTCAGGCTTTCCACCAGCCTTTAATAAGCACTATTTGATCTCTGTAAGATCAAATCAGTGCTAGCTGAATGGCATTCAGCACAGAAGGCATTTGGTACTTTGCAGATTTGGGCCATAACCACATGAGGGAAACTAATAGTGCTCAGCTGTTTTCTTGCAAAAAGGGGAATTTTTCTTTCAAGCAAAAGTGTCGAGTGGAGCAGGCTGAGGAAGGAAATGTTGTGTCCCTGTGATGAGCAAAGAGAACTCCATACCTTTTCTTTCTGCATTGTTAGAGTTCTGGCTGCATCATGTACATCACAGGGTATTCAAAGATGAAAACTTAAAATTCTTCAATAAGGGGAAAAAGAAGTAAAGCTATCAACTTGTCAACCATGTCATATTTATTCTGAATTGTTTGCCTCACTATTCTTAATTAAACCCCAGATTTAAAAAAAAACCCAACCAACCAACAACCTCCCTTCCCAAAGCCCCCCCCCCAACATTTGATATGGCAGTGTTCGAGGAATTAAGAACTAGTAATTTTTCAGTGCACACATGAAAATCAAATGCTTATTTGCTTTGGCAAAAAAACAGCTCCATTAAAAGAAAAATCTAAATTATCTGGAATGTGACAAGTCGGTGGCACAGTAAGTGCCACATTTATTAAATCAGAAATAGCATCTCTGTTAAGGAACAGAACAAGTCTGTGATTCCAAAAGGTCAAGCTTAGCACTGATTTAATTTCTACCTTGACTTCATGTTCAGAATAAATTGCTAAATCTCTGTGCTGGAGAAATATCTTTTCAGAACTAGCTTTTTTTTTTCAGTCTTTAAGGATTCATTGCCTTCTCCTACCCTAAAATTTAACTGTATGCAGAGAACATCTCAGTTGCTAGCAGTCAGGTCCCTCCAGAGTACTCTTTGGTGTGTGTATGTTCCCACCTCCCATTCCTCCTACATTTGAAAAATATTTTTGGCAAAACATGGTCATATTACCAATGTCAGTGGGAATCTGCAAGACTCAAGAAAATCACCTGGGTAAAGTGCTTTGAGTTTACAGAAGAAGGAACCAGATTAACAAGCTGTATTATGTGATTTACTTGTACATTGATTATCTTCACATAAAATATATTAGACAGCATTGTACTACTTCCTTGAATAAACTTGAATTTTGTTTTTTCTCTCTCTCTTTCTCTGTCTCCCTTTGGCCTCATTTCGGTGTCCAGGACCATTTTCTCTTTGATAAGCCAGTGTCTCCTTTGCTAACATGTGCTGGAATGGCACGTGACTGGCCAGATGCCAGAGGAATCTGGTATGTTGTGTGACATGCAGAAGCTTGTGTTGTGTTTTAAAGATTGTATTACAAATCCCCTTGCTTGTCCTAACCTTGCAGTCACTCTGTCCCCATACTCACAGCATGTTCAGTTTGCTTTTAAAAAAAAAGTTTTCTTGCCTAATTTAAAAAAACCCAAACAAAATCCAGTAATGAACAACAGAATGGGTAAGACCTTTATATTCAAGAAGCCATCACCAATATCATCCACACAACACAGTATCATGGGCATGGCTCCTTCTCTGGGTTTTTGTTTCCATTTTTTCTATTTCTAGATAAAAATTTGATTTGGGAAAGAGCCCATGAGTCACCATGCAGTCAGCAGAGCTGAGGTTACAAAAGCAAATCTAACACCAGATTGTAGCCATGCTGTCAGCTAGGAACCACCAGCCGTGTAGCTGCAGGACACCACATTGCAAATTCCTGTTCCCCTCCTCACTGTCAAGAGACAGTGTTATTTTAATTTCCAGAGCTGAAACTAACCCTTTCTTTCCAAATGAACTGGACAAAAAGGAGATACAGAAGTTGAATTTCCTATTTTGTTTGAGGTCTGTTTCTACTTTCACAACACACTGGACATAATTTATGCCCAAATACAATATTTCCTGGGGAGAGAAAGGGATAATAGCTCTGAGATCAGTGCACACACCCGCTAGCAGAGGATGGGGGCAGCTGTGCACTGCATAGCATCTGCATCTATCCTGGCATACGTCTAGGCATTACCAGATGCTTTAATTCTGAAAAAATTAGGCTAAAAAGGATTCTGAGGAATCACCTAGCCTATCTCCTTGCCCTAGGCAGGTTCAGGACTTTCAGAGGGGATGGGACTTCATGTGGAAAAAAACCCCAACTGTTTTCCAAGCAGTGTATGACAATACTGGCTCACGTTCAGAAGCATAGCCGGTATTACTGCAATGAGCTAAACGTGATTTCTGTCGGGGAGCGACACTGTGAAACCTGATCACCCATGAAACCTGATGACCTACTGGAAATCTGTAAGGATTTTTTTGATTCAACAAGCTTCAGATTAGTTCCCTGGTCCCCATCTAAATCTGAGGAAGAGGAAAAGGATAAATCTGAGGCATCCTATTCATTGTCTCTACAAACAATCAGGAGAAGTACCAACAATATAAATACTATCCAGGGATGTCCTGAATAAAACAGACCTGGTTTGTGGCTTGTTTCACATGTGAAATATCAGGTAGATTGGAAGGAATTAGTATGAATGGAAAGTATTTCAGTAAGCCACATTTGGAAAACCTGCCTTTCTCTTGCAAGAAATTGTTGTCAAAAAGAGTACAGGTTCTGAAAGTTATTTTGCTTATAAAGAGTAGAATCCTGTCCTTGTTATGGGCTGCAGGACTATTCCCACCGACCTCACTGGCAGCGATGGCACAGTTTAAGTGCACTCAGCATGGCCTCCCTTCACGTTCCTTATAGCAATGGGGAGACCTAGTTAATTAGAGGGGGAGATGAGTCAGGCCAACCTCAGTCTATCTGGAAAACCCTCCCCTGATCATTCGTACGTGACTAAAGACAAGGCAACTGGACCTCGGGTGACCCTAATGTCAGGGCACAGGATGTTTACATCTGGCAAACTCAATGTGCACAAACGGGAGTCACAGTTAAAGACCAGCTGAAAGTCAGGCTCTTGGTGAACTTTAACTTTCAAATTTGATGTGTTTCAAACCTGGTAATATTCCACTGTTTGTATGAATGAGTCTGATCCGATCAGTCACCTTCTACGTGCTGCAGAAAGGCTGTAGTAGAAGACAGAGAAAGTGGAGAAAAAGCCAGGAAAAGTGACCTCAGGTTTGACCCAGCACTAAACCTAGCCATAACTGATCTGTTTGAAGCAAGAGTGGGTATATTCAGGCATTTTTTTCTTGACTGACAAGCCAGCATCGCTAAAGCATTATCTGGAAGCAATGTGCAGCTGCTGTCCTCAGACACGTAACTTGACTGATGTGGTAATCCAGTGCTACCAAGTGATACAAAGGGCACTGGGATTTGATTTAGGGGAGAATACAATTGAGAAAGGACATATTGCTTGGCCCCCAGCAGTATGTATACATTAAGGGTTTTTTCCTAGCTGCCCAGTTTTCTAAGAACAATAAAAACTGTCCCCAGTGATGGAGGTTGCAGAGCTTGGCTTCTCCCTTTGCTGCACCTCCCAGCTGTGCTCATGCTAGAAGACAACTTGCTTAGCACCATGGCAGCATGATGTGATCAGAAAAACTGCTCTTCTCGATGTGCCCGAGAAACCCACGTAATGCCATTGGCATGGGTGAGCCAACTGTGAAAGCAGCTCAAATCCCTAACTCTGTAGAACAATGTTGTTTTGCTGTGCTTAACCTCGCCACCGCCCTGAAAGACTGTGATAAAGCTAAGGATACTGAGAATTATTTTTCAGGGCTTGTCTTTTTAAAGATACTCTCGGGGTTTTTTTGCTTTCAACCAGGCATAACAATGACAAGACATTTCTCATCTGGATTAATGAAGAAGACCACACCAGGGTGATCTCTATGGAGAAGGGTGGCAACATGAAACGAGTGTTTGAAAGATTTTGCCGTGGTTTAAAAGAGGTACTATCTCAATGAGTTTATTATTGCCTTTTGTTTATTGTTGGGCTCTTGCCAGCACTGCTTACTGTGGTTCATACTGAACTGTCATCTCTGGGAGCAGCAAAATGAGGTAATACCAGTCCACATAGCAACACACACTAATGCAGTTAAAGAAGGAAACATGGGCAAATTGCTAGCTAAGTTGTAGGGAAAAATAAATAAAATGTCTTTGTGTTTTTTGTATTAAAATCTTCAGCACAAGCTGGCTGAAGAAATATCCCCTTTTGCCACTTTGTGCCTGCAGGCTGTGGGAATTCATAAATCAAGCATTTTATTTGGATTGCTTGATTTACTTGAATAAAGAATTTATTTGGCCCAGCCTCATGGTTCTTATCCCTGATGCTGGGAGCGGAGTGGATGCTGCTGAGGTTCTGCACAGGACTAAGGGCTTAAGACCCATGGTCTCACTGCCGATTTTGAAGACATACAGTTTTGTGATTAAAATACTAAAAACTCATAGCCAGGGCTCCTGGTCTAGCTATTCATAAAGACAAAAAAAGCCTTCATGAGATGGTGCGTGGATTAAAACAGTTTTGTCTAAACGATCCAGATATAGCTGCAAGTTGGCTCTGGCCCTGTGCAGCCCTGTGTACTGCTCTGGCACAGAAAAAGTTGCTTTAACAGAGAAGGAGGATTTTACTGTGTCCGACTG
Source organism: Oceanodroma leucorhoa (assembly GCA_030449065.1). NCBI lineage: Eukaryota > Metazoa > Chordata > Aves > Procellariiformes > Oceanodroma > Oceanodroma leucorhoa. Next base: position 5,020,839 of record JASVER010000072.1, on the reverse strand, counting down.
GCAATATAGCAAGGTGCAGTGGGACAGGTGACGTAGCCAAACACTATTCTCCGCTACTCTTGTCCACATCACTCCTGGTTGGATTGCCATAACGAGGCAAATCCAACTAGAGGTTAAACTATGTCAGACTGAAACTGGCTTGCAATTGTCTCCAAGACTGTAAGAAAATTCAGGCTGCATAAAACAACTATTTCTCCCCATTGGGATCCTTGGCAAGCTCACTTCATCTGAACTGCGGAGGAACAGCTTTTGTCTTCATCACACTGCTTTTCTGCCTGGGAATGGCAATGCATATTGGGCCAGCCTTGGACTGCTTGCTTCATTCTTCTTACCTTGGCAAAACAGCTTCTCTGGCTTTTTAGAGACATGCCTGTCTCAGAAACGCCCCAACAAGCATAGAGCGATACAGCTGTGCACTTCCATATCACTTCACAGCCCCCGGTCAAACAACGCAAGGCCAAGTAGGGACAACAGGGAACTACAATCTCTTGATTGTGGAAGCAGAGGAAGTTCAACGCATTCACAGGGAAGTTTGAGCATGTAGTGTTTTGGGGAACACAGAAAACCAAAAGCACCTAATGTATGCTTCTTTGGCATTGGGGGAGTTAACTGAGACCTGTTAGGTTTCTAAGGTATGCCTATGAGACTGAAAAGTGCACAGGGTGGTGGCCTAGGTGACATGGCTTGCAGATGCTGTTCCCAGTTTTGCCTCTGCTACTGTGCATAGCTCACATTCAACAGAGGCGGACCTATGGACCTGGCCATGGGAAGTGGTCAGACAGCTTTGGGAACTGCGACCAGAGCAGGTATCTGAGGCAGGAAATCGGGTCTAGTTTCCCACCATCAATTCTGGTGTTCTCACATAATACAGAAATGATGTTAGGAGAGTCCTTTATTCTGTATCCTTCTGCAGAACGGAAGTATTCACCTATATTTGCAGAGGTCTTGTGAGCATGAGCTAGTTTATGTATCTGATTCTCCTTTGAATGAGAAGAGAACTGAATTGAAATTGTATTTGGATGGCAGAAGTAAGTCCAGGAAGTGTAGATGAATGAACAGAGTACCAGCCTATTCGAAGATAAATAGACCCTTGTGATTTTTCTGCAGATAATTATTTCACTCTCCTTTCTAATCTGGTCAGAGATCTCCTAATGAAAAGTATTATACACAAGCTATGCTGTCTCCTTATAATGGAAGTGTGGCTGTTAACACTAGGCATTTAGAAGTCAAGTGTCCTCCCCCGAGAGTCATGCCATCACCTTGAAAATTACCCAAAACTCAGCTTCAGCTCCTTCTGTTTGCTTCGTAGCTTTTGAGTTCTTTGCACTTGTGTGTGGCAACCTTCCTCCAAAAATACCAAGGTTAGAAACGCATAGCAAAAGCTGTAATTCTTATGTGAAGCTATGGCTTCATGGGCTAAGGCTATACCAAACCACCATGACAGGGAGCTCTGTGATAAAGTGACAGAGTCTGCAAGCTAGTGGTTGTGAGAAAACGATGAAGAAATCCTTGCAATATGCACTGGGGATCTTGGTGTCTGATGAATGCAAACTTTTGCATCAGATCCAAACCAGACTGTGCTCAGGTGTAAATTTATGCAACTCCACTGGTGTTAGTGAAGTTCATCATCAACACAGATACACAATGAAAAGAATCTCAGTTGTAAGCAGACATCTTAAAATAAGACATTTGTATGCTGCCCTTTTCTTTTTGCTTTCTTTTTTTTTTTTTTTTTGCCATCATAGGTGGAAAGATTAATTAAAGAACGGGGCTGGGAGTTCATGTGGAATGAGCGTCTTGGATATGTTCTGACCTGTCCTTCCAACCTGGGAACTGGTTTACGCGCTGGAGTCCATGTTAAGCTGCCCAGGCTTAGCAAGGTACGTAAGTCAGTTAAAAGGCCAGTGACATAAGTCAGCTCTTCTTGATTTATAAATGAACAAATGAAAAATGACCGTTTACAGCGACTGCACATTAGCATGTTGTGTAACAAGGTCCCAGGGATAATGCACACCTAATTGAGCACACTTTTATTTTGCAAATTTTTGTATTTGTTATGGAAATTAATCTACCCAGCAGACAGATGCCAAGACAGGCTCTAATCCAAGGACTGAGAAAACTATCCACCTCTGCCTGTATTTCTGGAGATGCTATTAAGCCATCGATAATAGCACTGCAAGGATTCGGCACAATAGGCAGGGTAAAAGGCAGTAAGCTCAAATTTTTTTTTTCTGATAGGATTCAAGGTTTCCAAAAATCCTGGAGAACCTGAGGCTGCAAAAGCGCGGCACCGGTGGAGTGGACACAGCAGCTGTAGCAGATGTGTATGATATCTCCAACCTGGACCGCATGGGTCGCTCAGAGGTAACCTGTTCCTTTTTTTTTCCTTCCTTTTTAGCTCAGATCTGTACTGATATGAGTCAGTTTCCCTCCGGTTGTGTTCATTCCACTGACCTTAGTGGAGCCATGGCAGTTTTTACTCCTGATGAATCTGGTTCAATGGAAATGCTTACACAATGAAAAATTTCTGATGTCCATGAAGTGCCTGCCAAATATTCCTGTTGTGGGAATGAAAAAAAAAACCCTGAGCAAGTTCCACAAACGTGACTTGTTTGCACCATGTGCCGAGGCTCTCCATTGGGAGCACACAGGTGCTGGAAAGGTTTGCCTTTGGTAACAGACATCCCTCAGGGTGCCTATTTCTCAGCATCACAGCACAAACTCTTAGACCTGACTGCCTGCTGGAGTGCACAGCTATGAGATTGGTGTCCAGCTGTCCCTGCAGTGTGTGTAAGAAGTTGGACAGTGAGCACTGAGGTAGCTACTACCCATTGGGCAGGTACCTGCTGTGCCTCCTGCAAAATGTTGGGGAGAGAAGCAGGGGTCAAGTCCTAACCCACCCAGGGAATCTGTCACTGAAAGCAAGACAGTTTAAGGTGTTGTTTTCCTTTTAGTATTCAGTCACGTGCTTTCGCTACAGTTAGACAGCAGGACAAGGCCAACGCTTTCACTCCAAAATACTTGAGAAGGAGTTAGTGCCATCTTCATGTGTCCTGTGTGGCACTGAGCAGAGGATGCGAGAGAGCTAGATTTAAATCAGGGCAAAAATTTAATTGTCAACTCTGAGCCCTCCCTGTTGGGCTGTAGGCTACAATGAGATGGGTTCTTCTCAGACATTTGTTCTGAAGCTATTTCAGTTTGAATGAGTATTTGTTGTGCCAGAGAGTGGAAATGACCCTACAGCCTGCCGGGGTTGCTGCTCTCCTGGGAGACTCAGGTCTCATCATTCCAGTTTCATATTTAAGTATTTTATAAAGCAGAACAGCTCCTAAGAGCAAATCTACTGGAGGATGGGGGAGAAGCAGCCATGTCAAAGAATTGTAGCATCCTCACACTAACTCTGCCCGAGACAAACCCTTACTCCAGGTGACAGGCTGCAAGTCATGTGGCACCACTACAGCTTCCCTTTCCTCGCCGAGACCAGGGCTGTGTTCACCCTTGGCCATGTCAAGAATGACTGAGACAAAAATTTACCTTGCAAGACCATGTGACTACAGCGATTTGAGCACTCTGCTAGTAGATAGGAAACAGAGGTTCGAACCTTCTGTCAAAGGTGTCTTTCACCCCCCAGGTGTGTGCTGTAACCCCTCAGCTACCAAACAGGCAGGCCCTAGTGGGGCTGATGTCTCCTGAGGACCCTTTTTCTCCACTAGCAATGCAATACACAATTTGGGCTCAGATGCCAACCTGCTTGTACGTCAGGATTTGAAGGGCTGCCTGCTTCCCCAGCAGAAAAATTTTAATTACCTTGTGGGCTTTGCTGCAAGTTACAACTCCATTGCAAAGAAAAGCATGCTGTCAAGGTGTGTTTATCCAGAACAGCACAGCACCGAGAGGCTTTGGCAGCTTAGATACGGATGCAGTTTGGTCCTGCTGTTGCAGCGCAACACCCGAGTTCAGCCTGATTCTTGGTAGGTTTTCATAACACGAATATAACCCTGGGATAATGCACCTGGGTTACAACCAGATTCAAACTGGTCCACAGCCAGCCAGCTGGCTTCCCTTCCTTCTCACCTTGGGTTTTCTGCCACTGGGACAAAGCCAAGTCAGGTCTTCTGTGCTTTCTTATTCGGATATGCCCTTGAATGTCTTCACAGCCAAGGGGCATTTGGACAGGGGTTTGGAAATTACAAATTTTGGAGTTTGATGTAAGCAGGCAGCTATGTTCCTTTGGATCTAAACCAAAATAAATAGGTGAAAAGCTATTAAGCTGTATTATTTGCAAAAACAGTATGTGACAAAAAGACATTTATTAATACCTGAAACATCATCACGTGTGCTTTATACTAAAATAACACTAATAATACAAAATGATTACACAGCATGATTAATTAATATGAGTTCTACTGACAGATGTCCTAAGCCTACAAATTTTTGCTCACATGAAGACTTCCACTGAAGTCAGTGATTCCTTGTACAGCAAGGATTCAAAAGGTTAAGCCAATAGATGAGATACAATCCCTGCCTTGAAGATTTTGAAATCTAAATAAGACAAGACAAACTCAAGGGGATAGAAATGTTTTATTATAAGACATATTTTTTCAGTACGTAATAAAATAAATTCAATTATGTGGTAAATGTGTTTGCAGAACTGAATTATGTGCCCAAGCGTGCGAGATAAAATTGTTTGTATTTTTGCTTTGTTTCAGTTACTGGTCAATGCAAACTCAATATGAAATTCCTTTTCTCCTGGAGGCTGCAAATTCAGACCTCTGATTTCCCAACACAGCTGGTCTGTAAAAGACAATAAAATAAACTGCTAAGCCACCAAAATGCTTTACAGTAAAAACAAATCCCTTGAAAATCTGCAACTCTCACAATAAAGAGACAATGGGATTTAGTCTTTGCATTTGGTTTTAAGAAACCAGTCATTAAAGATTCCTAATGAACCATTTCATGAAGATTAAGAAAAATCAGTGCTATAGCTTGCTGTGTAACAATACCACAGGGCCTGTGGTCCTCACACATCATCGCCTGTGGAGAAAGTCTGCTGGGGACAAGGCACCTTGTATTCGTCAGCAATTTTGAAAAAGATTACAAAGACACCACTAACCCCCGCAAATATAGAATTGCAAATTTTGGTGCTGCTCTGGGCCTGGAGCTAGTCCCACCCCTGCCAGTGTAAATCAAGAGCTGAAAACAAAGGAAGGATGGTTGACGTAGAGCCAGCATGAGTTTAGGATGAATGCCTCTGCTTCAGAGATGTGGGTCTTGGGCTTGGCAAAACCACCTCAGCCAAGCCAGCACGCTTGGCAGAATGAGTAGGACATCTTTCCCCACAGCTGACAAATCATTGCAGCAGGGCTCATGGTTATCTGCAGGGAAACATATGGTCCTGAGCCATGCCTCTGAAGAAGTACAAGACTCTGGTTTGACAAGCTTACTCAGGCAGTCTAAATGGCTGTGGCCAAACAGGTAGTGCTGTCATCCTCCCAGTCCCACTTGTGTGAAGGACTCCCACCCCAGGCCTCCAGCAGCGTTCAGGGCTGGTGTGAATCAGGGCAATTAGCCTCTGTCTTCGTCTCCTTGCACCACTGTCCCAGTTAGCTTCTGTCTGACTCTGTGCTCATGTAAATGCTCCTGCAAGCACAGGGCCTTGGGAGGTGGGAAAGCACAGCAACAGCTTCAGTGTGAACTGTCCGGTGATGCTGAGCACTCAGCACTGCTGTTTTGGTTTCTTCATCCTTGTACACGAGTGTGGGGAACACAATGGACAGGCAGTCCTGGCTGTGCCAGGCGTTACTTTTCAGCAAACATCTGGGGAGGATCCTGCACCCTCACGGTGGTCACATTTGAAATAGGTCTCTCAACTCATGCCTCAACTTTTCTATGAGGACTTCTGTTTGTTGGCTTTGTTCCTACAGGAATATGAGTAGGAGCAGAATTTGGTGGAAATAACTTTAGGGACCTATTTGAAAATTTCTGTTGCTGGTGGCCGAAACTCAGGGCAAACAGGAGAAAGGAATTACTATGGGTTTCCACTGGACCAGCATGACCCATACTCCCTGTGCCACAGGGTGTGTGATCTCTATGCCATGACCCTCCTTACTTATAGCTTTACCTGCTGTCACTGCAGTACAAGCCAATTTTGTCTTCCTCTATTAACAGTGTTAGCTAAAGATTCTATTACTACCATTTTCTTCTTCTTGTTCTAGGTGGAGCTAGTCCAGATTGTCATTGATGGGGTCAATTACCTAGTTGACTGTGAGAAGAAACTGGAAAGAGGTCAAGACATCAAAGTGCCACCACCATTGCCTCAGTTTGGCAGGAAGTGATCTTGCTGCTGATGGTTAGCAACCGATGGAAAATATGGCTGCCATTCTGACAGAAAGGCACCTCTGTATATCTCTGTATAAATACCTTGTGTAATAAAATGCTACCTGATACCTGATGTCTCCTCAGATGCCTGGCTGCACTGGCAGAAGCTAGTCTTCMTGCAGCTTTACTAGGATGCACCCAATACAACCACCGTGGTACRCCCTTTTGTGGGGACTGCTTCCCTTTCTTTCTTGGTTGGTGATAAGAAAAGTACTACCTGAGTAATGCAAAAAGCACAAATCCTTAATTCTAACCTGCATTTGCACTTATGCCCATACTTCGAAAGTCTCCTATGAGCACCTGATTTTCATTCACAGACGCACTTCTCTCCAGTGACTGTCCAGGCAACTGAAATCTGTCAGCCTGAGGGGCAGGTGCTGTGAAGTGCTCATTGCTTTTTCAGCAACCATTGGACACCATGGTGAGTTCAACAGTCAACTTTAGCAGGCAGCTGCACGTGCATTCAGTCTCTTAAGTCCACCACTTGACCTGTCATCAGGAACTCAGTGGTGTCTCTGCATGGGAGCTATCTCTTCTCTGTCGGGGACTGGACACAAAATTCTTAACCGTGTCATCCCAAACTCTCAGACTTTTTCACTCCTGGAGAACTCACCAGGTCAGTTCTCAGCTGTTTCCCTCAGGCACCATTTCTGGCCTGTGGCCTTGGGCTGCAGCAAAAATGCACATGCAAATCAGTTTGCTGATATTCTGTATCCAACATAAACCTGTCAAGCAAGGCCTATCCCAGTCTTCTCCTGCAGCTTTCAGGTGCCAGGCAATGGGGACCTAGCTCAGCTAACCGTCACTCATCAAAGTGCCTCAGGATGTACTGCCACTCTGAGTAAGATGTCTGTGCTCACCACTATTCCACSTGGTGAGCAGCTTGGTGGAAAGAAAAAACAGCAGATGCTAACCGTCCCACTGATTGCTTCTTTTTTGCATACTGAAACATACTCAGTGTTTCACAGTAACCACATATAAAATGCCAGTTCTCAGGAAAAAAACGTCAAAACATGCACTGATGAATGCACTGCCTGTGTTGCTGTTGAGTGGGGATTAGTATCAGCAGGAAATGTTTCCGGTCTGTGTAGGCAGCAAAATGACACTGCTGAGGTGCCCATTGCTACTGTAGGTATGGGTACGACTAGGACACGCAGTCCAGTAATGTCCAAACTGGCACTATGGAGCACACTGCAGCACCTTGAGCAATGCTAGTGTAATTCGTAAAACTCATGCATTGTAAGCTCTGAGAAAGCACTGAGAAAACGTTAGTCCTAGTTGAATTCTCATGTGGTAGAAACTCCCCTAACAAAGCATCCTTCATCAGAAACCTCTCGGCTGACACCTACTGTACAATACCAGCCTGACGAAAAGCCTCTTGAGAAGGTTTTTCAGCTTGAGAAGGTTTTTCAGTGAGTCATATCAGAAGACCTGTGACTGCAGAGCTAGGCCAAAACCAGGTACAAACTTTAACAATCACAGCTGGAAGCTAATTGAGAGCTAGATGGTGAATTAGCAGCTCTTGGAAATCAGCAGCATGGTGTGCTCTTGTTTCTTGCTCAGGAGAGCTGTGTGTATAAAGTAGCTTGGAGTTCCATATGATTACCGATTCTTCCTCATCTATGCTGGGTACATTCCCTAACATTTTGCTACCAGCTTTCTAAATGGTGGCTAATAATAGTAATTCTAGGGGAGAGAAAGAGACTTCTACTGATTCCACATAGAAGGCAAACAAGTAAAACTGGAAAGACTTCACTGTTACATCTCCAAAACACTCAGATCAACACAAAATTCGACTGTGGGCCAAATGTGCTCAGATTATAGCCTCTACTTGCTTTTCTCCTGCTGACTTGCAAACTGCTGACAGGCAGTGGTACAAAGTTCAGCTGGCAGCCACTTACTAATAGCATTCCTGAGGGGTTGATATTGGAGCTGATGATACTGTTTTAATACCTATAATAATAACCTGGATGACGGGGTGCAATACACGGTCAGCCAGTCCACCACTGGTGCTAAATAAAAGGGAGCAGCTGGTACACCAGAGAGCAGGGCTGCTCTTCATAGCGCATTTGACTGTAGAAACGGGCTGACAGAAATCTCATGAAGTTCAAGAGAGGCAGAGGCAAAGTCCTGCACCTGGGATGGAGCAACTCCATGCAACATCACAACCTGGGGGACAACTGGGTGGAAAGCAGGTGGAAAGCAAGTGGGAAGCTTTGCAAGGACTTACGGTCCTCGTGAACAGCAAGTTGAACATGAGTCAGCAGTATGCCCATACTGGGCTGCATTACATGTGGGTATAACCAACAGCTTGAGGGACATGATTATTACCCTTCTGGTACTTGTGCGAGTTCATGATGGAGTACCATGTCCAGTTTTGGCCTTCCCCAGTAAAGGAAAGACAGTGACAAACTGCAGTAAGTCCTGGACAGGGCCACTAAGATGGTCAGGGGGGCTGGAGCATGATGTGTGGTGTGAAGCTGAGCGAACTGGGTTTGCTCAGTCTGGAGAAAAAAAGGCTAAGGTGATTGTTAAAGTTTGTACCTGGTTTTTGCCTTACTGATGTCTACAACTGCTGCCTACAACAGAGGGTGTCGAGAAGACAAGATCAAGAGTCTTCTTGGGGGTGCACAGTGATAGGACAAGAGGCAACACACAAGCTGGGACACTGGAAATTCCGGTTAGATATTAGGAAGACCTTTTGCACTATGAGGGTGGTCAAACATTGGAACAGACTTGGAGATACTCAAAACCCAAGGAACAAGGTCATAAACAATCTGATCTAAGTTGGCCCTGCTTTGGGGTTGGGGTGGGATGGGTGGGGTGTGTTGGATCAGATCACCTCCAGACCTCCAGACTATGTAATTATGTGATCCAGTGATTGAATCAATTATTGCAAAATGCCTGCAGATGAGTAAATAAGCCAGAGAAATGCCTTGGCCATCCTGTGCTCTGACCAGACATGGAATTAAGCCTGCACAAAATACGGATACCCCGATACAATTTACTCTCTGCTACAATTAAACTGTGGCGTTCTCTGTATTGTTGGCATCCAAGTGTGTCCTTCACAATCAAAATACTCTTCCTCACATGGATTATTTTGTAAAGTCTTGTTATTTGCCATCTACATTTTTCACTTCTGCTATCTTTCTCACCCTCTGTGGCCTTTACGCTGTCAAGAAGAGTAACTCAGCTGATTAATATGAATGATGTATTTTCATTCTTCATTCCACATCACTATTTAATATTTTTAATGCAACTTGTATCATATATCTATTAACGTTATGCTTTACTCAGTCCTACTCCATCATTACAGTCCTCAGACCAGTCCTCAGCTTGGACCACGTTTATCTCCAAGTTGAGTACACCCTGGGGCTGGGGGGTGTCAGGAGGTAGGGGGAGTCTGTTCCTGTAAGACTTCAATGACAGCTTAAAGGCAGCAACACTGCAGCTGCACTGTTTCCAGAGGATATGCTCCAGTGAACGGCTGCAGCAGGAAATAAACAACCTGAAAGGTTATCAAACAAACAAAGAGAATCATACAGATTATGAGTGAGTATTAAAGGTTAAAAAGCTGGGTTGCTGCACTAACCCTAGACATACGATGTTACTTCTTGCCTTCTCATACTTAGTTTTCCCATGCCACCAATCTGCATTGCTGAGATCCTCTTCTGCCAATAAAACTCCTTCCTGATAGATTCAGACACTGATTCTCAATAAATCTTTGGAATTTATTTGATTAAGTACTCCAAGAAGAGCTATATGCCTTGCCTCAAGAACTTTTATAATCTTCTCGATGACCATATCAGCAGCTAGGGATCAGCAAAAGTAAACTCTCAGGTCATGCTCCATCAAAGCCCTCCAGTGGTCCATCAGGCAGTTCATGCAGGGTGAACTGGAGTGGAATTTGCCATTAGAGGACAAGGGAAAAGTAGGCACTGTACTTTCAGCTCTACCAGGAAAAGGACAATGACTTTGCAAGAGGTGCCTCTGTACAACACTGAACACATTCTTCTGTATTGAAACTGCCACACAAACATTGCTCTAACAATAAACGCCTTGTCTAAATGGCCGGGGTGATGGGAATAAACTGKTTTGATTTGCATTTGCACCACAGGGGGACTAAAGGCCCTCAGAAAGCTGCAGATCCTTTGACCTGTGCACTACCAAAACGTTCACGTCAATGACAGACCTTTTTTGAGTCACATACAGGGTAAAGGAAGAGAAAAAACAGTGGATGAGAGGAACACAGACTGAAAGCACAGAAGAAAAGAGCCAAGGAAAACAGAAGTTAGGTAATTCTCAGCCAGTCAAGAACATAATTACATATATTGTGAGATTCAAGCATGGACATGTAAGCCGAATTATTTGGGCCAAGCCTAAACTGGGTTTGGAGCTGTGTTGAAGTTAACGTACACAGCTACTGACCCTGAGAAAAGCCAGTTCCTGCAACAAGCCCATGGCCTGGCTAAGAAGCATTGTCAATAAACTGGAAAGTCAAGGGGTGGCTCAAATGTAAAAGTCAAGCAAGGAGCAGGGTCGGAGGCTGGACCAAGGTGAGGGAGGCAGAAAACCTGAGCCCAGGGCATGGAGTAGCAGGCGTGGGGCTGCCTCGGGAGGAGGCAAGGGGTGCTTCAGGACAGCAGATCCAAAGAAAGAGAAACACACACATATACCTGCAGAAAAATGGATAAAACTTTCCTGTACTTAGTAACTGGGCTCCTATGACATATGTAAAAGACAAATTTCCATATATTAGCAGGCAGGTCTCATGTGACTGAGTAAGATATTGAACAAACATGTACTGCCTGGAGCTCTTCAGTTTTCTCATAAGTTATAAGGTCTATCCATCACTAGAGGGCTGAATATGAGCCGTTAGTACAGAAAAACAGCAAGACAGTGGAGGATTTACTGTAATACTTTTTTCCCCAAGAAATAAAACACAACATGTGCTGTAGCAGGATCGGAGTGGTTGAAGACTGACCTGCTGTGGTATCTTTGGATTTTGGCTTTGTTCCATGCACTGGTGTTCACATAACTCATGGGAAGAGCAAACAAAATTCATGCCTTGCTAAGAGGACTCCCTGTAATGAAGACTTTGGTAGGTGGGACTATATGCACTGGACTGATTTATTTTCTGAAGCCTGATTTAAAAGCTTAAGACCCAAGCCTGTGGCTATGACAGCTGTAATTGATTTCACTCGTGACACCTTACACCTAAAATCATTTGCTGTCCTAGCAAAAACTGACTAGACAGACTTTGAAAGTTCATGGAACTGTCACTCCTACAAGACTAATGCACACCTGAACACACCGGATGTAATTTTTCTCTGGAAATATCAAAAAAGGCAGCAGATAACATGGGGAATGAATTACAGCTAATATTTATATGCAGAATTACTTTACTAATAAGATTTGTTGGAATGTAATTTAAGACCTGCTGAAATAATTAATGTTCATCTTTCTTCTGTAATGACTTCTACAGTTTACTTTCAGCTTAAGGCTTAATTAAAAGATTAAAGACTTTAAACAGCCATTTCTTTTGCCTGCAAAGATGCCTGAAGACATGGCACACACAGAAGAGCACTATGTATAGTACACAAGTCCTACCAAGTCATCCAGGAGGGCACAAATATACAGTAATCTATTGCACAGGATATTGTTGCTGATTGACACCACATTTTTAATTCACTCAGTAGATATTACTACAGAAGAAGACTGGGCTCATAAGGAGAAAATACCAGCTATATTACGATATTAAGTTTATCAGTAAAGAAGGGTAATGAAGATATGTCGTTCACCTACCCATTTTTCTGGGAACTTGGATGGATACAAGAGTTTCCTAGACAAAGGGAAAAAAAAAATTATTATTGATGTCAGTTAACATTAGTTCAGTTTGTGCACATGTGTATTCTTGTTCGAAATGAAAATGTTTCTGGAAGTTTTTCTGTCTATGCCTTTATCAACGTACCTGTCTTAGCTCTCATTCCAGTTTTGTAGCTCTGCTTTCTGAAGTAGGATTTCCTCTCAGTTATATTGACAGTCATTTGGCAACATGGGCATGAGCAGAATTATCAGGAAAGTGTATGCACCTCATGAACATCAATGACAACCACATTCAAAATAATTAATATCTGTATTCGTAAAGTCTAAAAAGGCCCATATGGTGATGACACTACCTAGCTAGCTAAATCTGTATCACCAAATACGGAGAGACAGAGAGATACGTACACACATATTTGGAGGTGGACTTCCCTCCTCCAAGACAGAACACCTTCCAAAACCCAAACCATTCAAGAAAGCAAAGATAAATTACTAATACCAAAAGTTAGTGGCAAATCTTGAAAATGTGTCTAGGTCCCTAGCTCCAACAGAAGTTAAATAAGAGATACTTAAACAAGAGCTAGTTATCCAAATGCCTTTGGGCTTAAAAGCCATTGATCATTTGCCTGGCACTTGGCAAGTAACTGTGGAGACTACTGGCAATTGGACTTTATTCTGTAGAAATGAGGGATTTGTATTTTTCTTGATGGACAGGAATATGAGAAATGAGTAAGACTGAAAAGATCAGAAGAAGCATGGAGCACCCTCCCTTGCTGCTTAGCGTGCCTAAGGAATCTGTATCTCTATGTTTGCTTCTGCTTGCAGTTTTAGACCATTGTTTTTCCTTTATTCTGTGAAACACAGCAGCTTTATTCAAAATAAAGCCAATACTGTAAAAGGAAGAGGCTACTGCATCCAAATGTATGTCAGTGAATTGCAGAGGATAATCTATTCTTTATTTCTTAATTCTTTTACATCTTCAACCCTAGAAATTAAACTTACTCTGTGATATTAAGATACTGATTAAAGTGTAGTGCTGTGCAATTTAAGTTTAAAGTCATACAGTTCCTCCCTGTGTGCTTCTGAAAAAGCAAATATTATGAGAAAATAATGTTTCCTTAACAGGCAGCCGTCAAAACTAGCAAGAGGGGAAATTCTTGTGCTATCATGACAGTGCATGTCTAGTAACCCTACTTCACTTGAGCCACATTTTCAGATTTTCATTTTGATATAGAAATAATAAAGAGCAGTGTTTCTTTGTAGTGTAAAGGAACTAAATAAAATAGCTCACCACAGGCTAACCTTTAAAGGCTTCAGTTCATCCAGGTAGTTGAGGACTTGCCTGAATAGAAACCTTTAAATATGTGAGTTGATCCAGCAACATATGTGAGTTGATTGTGCAACCCATTTAAGCACTTATCCTGAAAGAATTAGAGCCACACGCAACATAGCCTGATGGAAATAATACAGGGCAATGGTCAGCTGAGCAGGCTTACTGAAATGATGCAGCCTTGGTTGTAGCAATTAAAATCCATAAATATTTAAGATTAAATACAGTATATGTAATCATTTAACACAGACAAGAAAGCAAAAAGAAAAAAAAAAGGATCAGTAATCTGTTCAGCTTACAGTGAATAAACCAAAGTAAACCCCTGTACAGGAGCCCTCAGAATACTGCAGATATAGAAGAATTTAAGCAGAAACAGGCCTTACTTTTTTCTTTCTCTGCCCAGGCTTAAATCAAAATTTTAACAACCAGGACAATGTCACCCCGACACTCTGGCAAGTACTATTAACCATCCAAAGAACACAAGCAAAAAAGAGTGAACAAAGATACCATCAGTCATATGTATGTACAACCAAAGCCTTCGGCACATCTTCAGCAGACAAAACTTCCCTTTTTTGGGGTTTGAGGATTATGAACATTATCAGTCAGAACAAAACCAAAGTCACTTGTCAAGCTTTGTGAAGAACTTGATGCTGTGACGCATTCAGCTTCACGGTTGTGCCTGTATCAAATACCAGACTACAGGGGACGTCTTTATATTCCTTTTCCAATTTACCACAGTCTTTCTTTGGGCCCCAAAAATGCACCTGCATCATCTCCGTTTTGTAAACGAGCTGCAGCACAGCTGTGAATCCTGGGGTTCACAGGCAGACTTTTCTCCCTTGGTATTCCTTCATGATTTCTTACTACCACATCCTTCTTGCCCTTTTCCATTTTTCACTCCCCTGAACCTACATCACAGGCCCTGTCTGGCATCTAACCACTGCCATTTTTTGTGCTGACCCTCCCAGATTGCCACCTTCCCAAGATGTGCTTCTTTCAGATGTACTGTTGCAATCGAAGAGGACAAGTCACAGATGTGGACTGAGGAATGCTGAGTCATACCTTGAATTATGCTATTCGATACAATGAGTGAACCAAAAAAAAAAAAAAAAAAAAAAAGGCGTATTTGAAGGGGAGAGAAGGATTTGCCCATGCTCCTCTTTCCCTGGTTACTAACATCAAATGGTTCAAACCACAATATCCCAGATTTCATCCCGAGTTACCAAAAATGCTAAAGGATCCACTGGTCCACATTTTCAATTCTGTTGTCCGAAATCTCCAAAGCATTTTATGTTTGTGATGGAACTATGAGAAAGTCTTCTAAGATTGTGAGCTTTGGACTGTGCTGTTATGAACACTGTGCTGTGGACAGGCAATTTGGTATCTCTTAGTAAAATATGAAAAAAAAAGCAAAAAAATTTTACAATTATTTGCATGACTGCTGTCTCGCTCATTTTTTACCTACTGCTGGTGTACAGCAGAGCTCCCAGCTGACTAATACCAAATTTGAACCAGTGCAAAGTTAAACAGGTGGGGTCACTATCAAAGTGATATTTGTGAGGGAAATCTGTCTTACTGATTTAGTAGAAAGGTATTGAACGGCCTTTTCCATTGCCTGCAAACCTCATCAGGGATGCTAAGGGCCACCCATCCTGCCTAGAAAATTTCAGACTGTGGAGAAGAAAGACAACACATTTAATGCTTCAGCAGAAGAGAAAGCAAAGCAAATCCCTTCTCACTGGTCTTATGTTGTTCTTCAGCTTTCCTCTACACCCATTTGTGTGTGCAGTATGGCGACTGACGACCTGTCTGTTGTGAGCTCAGTAAGGAGGAAAGAGGAAGCTGCAGCCAAACAAAAACCTGCACTGAAGCAAAACCAGCAAGCAGCCGGCACACACCAGGAGGCACGCCGCTGTCTCCACTGAAGTGAAAATAAACTGACAGATGGATATACAGAGACGGATGTAACTAAATGTATGTGTGCATGTATTTTCTTTTCATTTGACAAGTTAATCAATCCTCACCCACTGTAATACACAAAATTAATCTGGCCGCGTACGTACACTACATACAGATTAGCAGACACGTCACCCAGCTCTTTAAAATAAATCCTAGTAACCATTTAAAAACCTTCTAACACATCAATACACAGCTATTCATAAAACACAGCCTAATAAATACACAGCATACATATGTCTGAAATGTGTGTGACGTGCGATGCCCGTGGGATCCTCGATCGCCTTCATCTTCCCTACCCTTGGGCCAGTGGTTTGTCTGTTTCTAGTAGCCCTTTCTGGCTGTATGAATCAACTTTGGCCGTGATTTCTAATCTACAGACTCACCGGCAGCATGTTGCAGGAACAACTGGGACTTCGTTCTGTGGTTGAGCTGTAACTACATTGGCAAAGTAGTTATTTTTAATTTTAAAATGAAATCCTCATTCTTTCTGATTTTATTTCCTAGCCTATTAACAGTGGCTCTTAAATGGTGTTCATTATTTTTACCTACAATAAATGCAGTCTAATTATTCTTAAATCTATTTGTTCTTACTGGCAGTGATGCATTTAACAGTGAGATCAATGCACGCTTTGTGCACACCTCCCTCCAGTGGACACAAAGCCTCATAAAATCAGCAAAATACAGCAAGGCAATTTCTCTAGGGAGACACAAATATTAAGGATAACTAATAAAGGAATGGTCCCGAGCCATCTTTATAGTATCAGCTAAAGATTACCAGAAAAGGTAATGGAGATCTAGTGAAATGCTAAAAATACAAGAAACAGACTGACTTGAGAAAAAAATCTTATCAGATTTATAAACTTCTATTTCATTGCTAAGAAGAGGCACTATAGTCCTGGATGTTTACTTTGTGAACCTTAAGGGAAGTGGTTTGGAGAGAGTGAAATGTGTCATAAATTCTGTTTCAAAAAGCTACCCTCCTTGAGAAAGCCCGCTGTAAATTTTTCACCTGAAGGTTTGAATCAGCTTCACTGCTGCTCGATGGAGGTAGGGACTGCTTTGGTGCCCCAGCATTGCTCTTCATGGAAGATAAACTCGTCTAAACAAGACTGACTTTACTTAACCATATGAGCATTTAAACTGGCGTAAGTGCACCAGCACAGCCCCCCATCTGCAGATTCTGGTACAAAAGTATGTACATTGGTACATACAGTGAAGTATGCTAGTGCCAAAACCGCGAGAGCGCATCTGCATCCAGGGAGGAGCCGGCACAGGCCAGGGCCACAAGGTTAGGACTGTCCCACATGTGCTCCGCAAGCGGCAGTGCCCCAGCCTCTGCCATCTCCTCCTCCTCCGTAGCTCTGTGGCACCCCAGCAATGTCGCCCTGCGCTGCGACTGGGGCATGGCACGCCGCTCCCCGGCACACTGGGATACGTTTACTCAGTTGGCACTAGCTACTGAGCCCGTTCACCCGCTCCACTCTGAGAAGCCGACGGGCTGTTGACAGCAGGGCTGCGCAACGGAAAAGGTACTTGCACATGAAGAGCAGCTCCTGCCACCCCTCATGATCATCCCCGCTCCTCTGGCTGCTCCCCAGCAGACACAGGTGCCTGCGAAGGGCTACGTCCCACAGTCCTTCTACCCCTGCAACAAAGGAGTTAAACTTCTCTGGAACGTTAGTCTCTGAAGTGCCTACACAAACCGCAGATGCGCGCTTATTCTACGGGCACGTCCGTTTCAGTAAGACCATACAGAAAACAACCGTACACACGTTACTGTTAGCTAGCCCGTGCGAACGCCACGGGAACAGGGCATTTCGGCGGCGCAGTTAAAAAGCAGGGCAACAGCAGGACTCCACAGGCGCGCTGCGGCCTCTGGGTGAGGCAGAGAGCCGCTCCCGGGCCAGGGCAGCCGACGGACTGTCCCCCTCGAGAGGCGCTTGCGGCCTCTCCCGCGCGTCTGCGGTCGGACCGGCCCCGTCCGACGGCGGCACCTCCACCCCGCTCCTGAGCGGGGCTCCGCCGCGCTGCCCTCACCACTCCGCGGACTGCGGCGCCGCCCGCCCCGGCTCTGTCTCAAGATGGCGGCGAGGCGCAGAACCAGAGCGGCACGTAGCGGCGGCGGGAGGAAGTAACGTCAGCGCCGGGCCCCGCGAGACGCCTGCCCCGCCCCGCTCCGCACCGCCCCGCCGGCGGCCATGGGGGCTCCGCTCCACTCCACTTCCGGCGCGCCGCAGAGGGGGCCGCTCTGTGAGGCAGTCTCTGCTGCCGTGGTAGGCTCGGGTGAGCGGCGCCGCTGCGGCCACCTCAGGCCGGGCCCCTCCGCCGCCGGCCCCCGCCGGCTGTCGGGGCGCCTCTCGGGACGGGCCGCGGAGTCCCGGCAAGCCGCCCCGCTAGAGCCGCCACCCTGGGAGGCGGGCGAGGGCGGGTGGGGCTGAGGGAGCGCAAGGGCCGGGAGGGCACCTAGTAAGTGCAAGCGGTGTGGGGTGGGTCGTGCTGAGGGGAGGGAGGCTGTGTAGTGCTCCCAGGTCCCCGTGCTCACCTGCGTGCATCTGTTGAGGAGCTGCCCTCGCCCTGCCATGACCAGATGGGCTCGTCGAAACGCCACTGCCGGCGAAAAGGCGCTGGCTGCCACTCCCTGGGAGGAGATGGCGAGCGGCCCCGAGGAGCCGGAGGGCCGCTCGGGCCCTCTCTCCCTGAAGAAGGAGCAAGAGAAGAGGAGGAAGAAGAACAAAAAGAAGAAGGACTATCTGAACGAAGACGTCAACGGGTTTGCAGCGTACCTGAAGCAGAGCTGGCGCGGTGGGGAGGTGGGTGAATCAGGCAGCGCTGACTTGGAGAAGGAGGTAGCGATAGCCTTGAAGAAGAACAGGCGACGGGAGAATCGGAGGCTTAAGAGGCAAGAAATGAAGAAAAATGCTATGGTGAGTTTTACCTCGAGTCGTGGGTGTTTGCCTATCCGTGGTAGCTTGTTAAAAACCTAGGAAAAGCTATGTGTGGAAAATGCAGGCTTCTTACTCTCTGCTGATCCTGCCAGGAGGTGGTTCAGTGAGGAGGCCGAGTGCCTTACCTGCTAGAAGCATAGCGTGTGCTAAGTGACATTTCAAGTTAATGAAGTGAACTTAAGTATCTCAACCTTGAAACAAACAACGAATTTCAGCTTAAGTCTTAGCCTTTAGTGTGGCTCTTCCACTTGAACACTGTTCTTGCTACCCTTTGATGAATTCCCAGCCCCTCTTTTCTCCTGCATGAAACTAATTCGGTTCATCTCTATATGTAATTCATCAGTACCATATTCCTGCTATTTTGGGGCCTCTTTCTCTGGTGTCTTCTGCTTGAGAATTGGAGTGAGATCTCCAGCAGACTCTAATGAGGCTGTCTGAAAGTGGTTATCTCAGCACAAATTTACACATTCAGCATAAACTTATGCTGAATGTAATCTGGGAACATAGTAGAGAGAGTCTACTATTAATTAATTTGAGATACACAAGTTCTTCATAAGTAAATCATAGGACTAGTGCATCATTGCTTATATTTACCTAAGAACTTACTGTAGTTGTGCTTAAAGAGCTTGGAGAACTGTGTTGTCGTCAAAATTAACTATCATCGTTCACCCAGAGCATTCAGTTGTCAATAAGTGAATACCCTGTACGGTGTGTTTTTGGTGAAAGGAGAAGAGTACCCGTAACAATACAGTTTAATGGCATAGACCACTGATAGTTATTTTGTAACAGGGTACAGTGTCTCTTTTGTCTAGCTGTTCTTCCGTGAGGAGAAAATCCCTTGATGTGTTTGCCTTCTAAAAAGCCTGAAGGCCTTGTTAGACTGGGATTTTCAGGTCTTTGAGTGCCATTCATTGAATCTTGTGGTTTTGTGTTGAGATTTGAGATTACTCTAACATTAGAGATACGTATCTGATTGATAGGTTTCAGCTCAAGGTTTCAGCTGAGAGAAGTAGTGGTCTAGTAAATGTCTACTAGCTATGGGTGGTAATCAGATAATAGGAGTAAGTGAATTCTTTAGTAATGCCACCTATAAGTGCTGTGTTTTGCTATGTGAACTGTCTGTGAAAATGCATATAACTTAATTTTTATTTTCAAAGGTATGTTTCCACTGTAGAGAACCTGGCCATGGTGTTGCCAATTGTCCTGCAGTACTTGAAAGTCAAGATACGGGTACAGGAATCTGTTACCGGTGCGGATCCACAGAACATGATATCACCAAATGCAAAGCAAAAGTAGATCCAGCTGTTGGTATGTCTCAGAAATTTGTATTTTTTAAGGTGCTTTGGTCTGAGTTTTTTGACTACTGAAATACAAGCTTTGTGTTTTAGTAATTTAAGTGTTCTGAGGACACAGGTTAATATATTTAAAGGAATACAATATTATAACAATGAACCTAATAGTGTAAGAGACAGTATAGTGTTTATAGTATAATAGTGTAGTAAAATGTTGTCATTATAGTGTGTTCACAGTTGTCTGTCACTTTACAAAGTTTTTTAATGTGAATCATAAACTGTATGGGATTTTGCAGGGGCATTTCCATATGCAAAATGTTTCATCTGTGGTGAGATGGGGCATCTATCAAGGTCATGTCCGGATAATCCCAAAGGATTGTATGCTGAAGGTGAGTGTAGTAATTTACTAAAACCAAAACACATTTTTCATAGTTGCCTGACGCAGAACAAAGTAACATTGTAAGTGAATGAGGATCCGACTAAGAGGAATTTCTGAATATCTTTTACACTTGGTAAAAGCAGATTCATTCTGGGGAATTCTGGGAAGTTCAGTGTTAATATTGATTTCTGTTGTAATTGTAAGCTTAGTGTTAATGAGATGAGATGAGAAGTTGCTTGTGCTTGCAATTTCAAGAGGCGCACAAAGAAACAAAATCATAATAGGCTGTATGTATGTAGTCAGTGTGTATTTAAATGTACACATACCGAAGTATGTGGTAAAAACATACTCTCATACTATAGCTTAAGACTTTGGGAGTTTTCACGTAAAACAAGGGCTCTCACTAGAAAGAGGACATCTTTAGTTTAAGTGACTTTAATGAAGAATGTGATTTAAGTTTGAAAATTTCACTCAGATTCTGCTCTGCCTGATTTCTCTGTTGGCACTAACAAATAACATTCTGTATCCCAGTACGAACTTGAGGCCTGGCAAACCCAAAAGGGTGGTCTCATAACAGTTAAATTGGAAGAAAAATTACTTCAGAGGCATTGCCCTTCTACTTTCAGTGTTTGGATTATGAGTAGAGTTTATATTTAATATCTCGGTACTTGCAGTTGGATTACCTGTCTCTCAGGAGCTTCTATTAATTTCAAAAGTTCCTTTGAATAATTTAATTTCAGCAGAATTCAGCTTGTTTCTCAAGAAGAGAGCTTCAGACAAGTCAGAAATACTTAGGATGTGGTGACTGGAATTTGCAGTGTGTGATGCTTTACAGAGCAGTGTGAGTACAAACAGCTCTGTCCGTCACAGGCACAGAGACAGGGGAAGCTGATTGTGTATCTGCTCTGCTTCTAAAGCTGGCTGCATATCTGCTCCACATCGTTAGGTTATTTTGCCTCCGAGTGCAGACCTCTCCATGGGGACATTTCCTTACCTTATTTACAGGTTGTCACTACAGAAAACTAGAACAAGATTTTTCAATATACATACAAGAGCAAAACATTGTAGGGGGGTTGTTTTGTGTTTGGTGTTTTTTGGTGTTTTTTTTCCCCCAGATGAGTAACAACTTTCTTACTTAACAGGTGGTGGCTGCAGACTTTGTGGCTCCGTGGAGCACTTCCAAAAAGACTGTCCGGAAAAACAGAACTCAGGTGAGATGCAAGGGAGTGTACAGAGTGTAGTTTGAGTGCACAGCTGAGTAATGTTTGTTCACTGCTTTGCCTGACTTTGGTCAGGAAAAAAGGGTTTGAGAAGAGAACTTGCAAATAGCAAAGGTGACCTTCCTTTGGGAATAAGTATTTATATTAAGGGGTATGTGGAGGAGGCGTTAAGTTGCAATGAAAAACTTGAACTTTCCGTTAAAAAAAAAATCTAGCTCGTGGGTTTCTGAAGATAATATGATGACCTAATGTGTATTTGTTAGCCAGTATTTATGCTGCTATTCACAACTTCGGCAGCTGTAGAACAAAACTGGTTTCTTCTTTTGACGATTTGTGTGTGAAGTGGGGGAACTGAATATAATGTCAGGGTGGTGGTACTGGCAGCTTGTAAAAGCTGTGTGTGCAGGCAGGTGTTCAAGTCATTCAAGACAGGAGAGGAAGAGGAGGCAGGAGATCTGTCCAGCTAGATTCGCCAGCTAATAAGCTGCTTACGTGTTCTTCAGTTTTCCATGTGGGTGGAATAATTACATTATATACCAAAAAACTCTGCTAAGGAAGGCAAAAGCATCAAACAAGGGTTTGAAGAATGTGGCTGTTACTGAAGCAGTGAAACATTTGTTCGTTTTTCTGCTTCGTTTGTATGGCTTATAGGACTTCTAGGTTAATGATATGCCATAAACTTTTGTGGAATTTATATAAGAAATATTTATGGAGGCAATAGAGGTCTATACTTCATCCGTTTTCTGTATCTGATCCTATATATATATGATATTGTTGCATCCAAAACTATATGTAACCTTCTAGATGTATGCTGCTTTGCTAGTTTAGAACAGGCGAGACTGAGAGCTAACTGGTCTGACAGAAGTTTCTGGTACGAAAAGACACTTTAAAATTTCCCCAAGCTCATCAGCCATAGCAGATTGTTGGGCAGCGCCCACACAGATGTCTGCTGAGTTGAAAGCCCGTAACGTAGCCCTTGTTGGATTTCTGCATGCCACGTTTACAGCAACGACCTTTGTGTGGCTAACGCTTTTTGTAAGTCAAAAACCTGTACAGGTGCAGAGGAAAGAGACGTTTGTAGGGAATGGCATTGCTCAAAGCTGGGCCAGCCGTTACCAGAAAATGGCAGTCTTCAGTTGTTAGTGCAGACTGATGCAAGCCTTTCTGCTCTCTGGCAGGAGGGCCATAAATCATACGTGAAGCAGAACTGGAATTTTTTTCTACCCTTTTTTGAGAAGTTTTATGTCTGTAATGAAGATTGACAACTGCTATTTAATTTCTCAAGGGACAAGCTTAGTCTTTACGCTGATGTTTCAAAACTAGTATTTCTGGTTAAAAATAGTTGAATTAATTGGAACTGTGATGCCATTGCTAAGAATTGTAATATTCTTTGAAATCAGTTTGCATCATGCAAAGTACTTTTAGATGACAGGAAGATAGCTGATAGCTGGCAAAGAAGTTTAGGCACTACAGCTTATAATTTCTTCAGGTGACGTTACTTGGCCTGCTTTAATATACAGTAGTTAATCCAAGTAAACATTGATCTATCCATGTGATATTCTTGGTATGATTTGATTTGTTGCTGTCAAAATCAGATTGTCATTCAGAAGAGAAATACCAGTTGGTTAACAGTGTTTTCTCTAGGAAAGAGGAGTGAATTGGTCTAAATAGCATTTAGACAGCAAAAGGATGATGTTGATTATATGCAAGGATGTAAGTTGAGAAATGTAGATTTTGCTCTGTTGTGCCTCCTCAGGCTTAAAGTTTTCATCTGTATAATAGAGGAGGTCTTCCCTTTATATCCAGAGATGCTTGACATATTCTGAAATCTTCATCATAAGTTATTTGGGTTTACATGAGAGCTAATGTATCATCTGCATGCTCTTTGAATGCTTCTTTGGACAGTCAAATAGGAAAAAACATGTAGTAATGATTTCTGAATCTTGACAGTCTGTGTGGGGCAAGAAAGGGAGTTTACAAAACACAATTTAAAAAAAAAAAGTTATGTAAAGAGAATTGGTTTCAGAGCTAGAACTAAACTGGTAGATCTTTGGTGAGTCAATGACAGGCCTTTGCAGGCCACGTCCTCCTGAAATGTGAAAGTTTGGTGTAGTGGTAATGCTTAGCCTTTCCATGATCTCTTGTCTCTCGCCCTACAGATCAGGTTACGGTTGGGCGATGGGCCATTGGAATGAGCGCAGATTATGAAGAAATTACAGAAACACCAAAGCTGCGAAAACCAAAAGTGAAAGTACCCAAAGTTGTTACTTTTTGAAGGCCTCTTGGCTCTAAACCACAGTTAGCCAGCACTGCTTCATTCCAGAGTAGTGACTACACAAAGCAGATTGCTGGTTCCAGATCTACCAGACTGCTGCTGCTGAATTGTTTTTTTTGTCCCCCCTCATTTTTCCAGTTTGTCTTCCAGACTCCCCTAGCTTACTGAAAAGCTGGGAACAACAGAAATACAGCAAGTGGGTATTTTATTTTGTATATCTATGCCGAAATACAGCATTCCCTCTGATTCACATCCTTCTCACTGCCAGCTCTCTGAAGAGGGAAATAGGCTTCTTCTCCTAACAGGGATCTGGTTGCAGTAACCAAGCAGGGTATGTGGATTTTATCACGGGGGTCTGAGACTGCTGGATATTGGTGGTCAGCATTGTTACCTTAAGAGTGCTGTTTTCACTTACCAGAGATGAACACAATCATGCTGGTCTTATTAAGAGTATTTCTACATCTCTGTGAAAGGCACTGTGGGTATTTTCTAAAGACTCTTGTTGGGTTCTGGTTTGGTTTTGCCTTCTCCTTTTAGAAAGAATGATTTCCTGCTCTGTTTGTGCAAGCTTGAGCAGTCTTGTAGTGAAGTTATCAGGTAGACCCTACAGCCTGTAGAGCTTGGGGGTGCAATTACTGCTGCTCAGCTAAATATGTACATGCATTAACCTGATTGTTTATGCATGTTGGAATGTTGGAGTATTTGTTCACTAATAGAATCATGCCCTTCCTCTGATATCCATGGTGAAATACACCTGAAAAGAGTTGGAGAGCAAGTGAGCAGCTTGCTTCGTTTTTTTACTGTTGTCAGGGGAAGTGCTCAAAAATCTTCATGTTTTTATCCCTTGGTGAGTTGGGAGTAAACTTTGCTTTCTATTACACATGTCTGCTTAATGCACATTTATTTATTTTTAAATGGAGACTGAAAAACTGCAGCCTTATAAACACTGATACATATTAAAGACAGTTACGAAGCCAACTCAAAATGGAGTTCCTGCAAGAGCTCCCCAAAGACTGTGGTCATTCAGTCTACGCAGCCAGTGGTGGTAGGCTTTCACTTGCATCTGATCGTCTCATCTAAGGTGAACAAGGAAGCATGATGTTACTGCAGAAGTGCACCTCAAGTTCACCTCGCCTGTGGCACTTCGTTCTGAACCGGCATCTTGGCAGAGTTATGGGCAGTGCGGGTAGGTGCAGTGCAGGGTCTCTTGCGCAGCACTCTGCTGTGCCGTGCAGGCACCTGCGACATGGGGCTGCTCAGTCCTCTGCTGCAGCTGTGGTTGCCATCGGACAAGTACAGTACTTCTGTGTCCCAGAAATCTTAAATGTGCCTTCTAAAAACTTCAGCTTGCGTTATACAGCAATAAGCAACAGTCCTTGAGGGGAAGCTACGCAGTAGTAAAGCTATTGCTTCTAAAGAATTATTTCACCCTTTGAGTAAAAGTGCCCTAACGGTCCATACATCGCCTTGGTGAGAAYACAGAAGGAACACCAGGTAGCAAACTTGAGCTCAGGACCAGATGCTGAAACCATGAGTTTGGAATGTACTTTTCTTACAGCAGAAAATAAATACAGGAATTTAATTGCATGGATATATTTTATATTTATACATGTTAATATATTTAATAAAACGCTGCTAAAGAATACAATAGTTAAAGCTCTTATTTTGGGTTTCCTGGTTCTGCTCTGGATATAAAGGCACATAAGTTGACTAAGATAGGGGATGTATCTTCAGTTTATAATAATTGGAACACACATTTAAGTGGGGAAGAGGAGAGGATGTAGATGAAATCAAGGATTAATTACCAAGTTTTGATTAACTATTGGATTAAAGCTCAAAGCGGTATGACTTTAATGTGGACATTTTACAACAGACATTTATCCCAGCTTAAAAAGTGTTTCCTTTTCTTTTATGTGAGTATATTGTTTAAAAAACATCTTAGATCATTTCCTGTCTTTAAGAATTCCTTGATATTGTAACATGTTCTCTTACCCGTAGGAACTTGAAGCTGTGCACCTTGGCTTTCCTAGTGGAACTGGTACTTCCCAGATAGGGGGTTGGTGTAGACAGCGGGGTGTGTGAATTGTGGTTTCAGAGCGCAGCATCTCCTCCTGAGGAAATGGCTGCTGCAGGTCTGTGGTTCTGAGTAAGATGTCACCCAGTTGCGCTACTGCAATCTGAAGTAGTGTCCCTTTGACAGACTGCTAAGTTATATGGTGTATGACGTGTACGTTGGAGGAGAAGAAATTCACTGTTCCCACAGCTAATCAGTGTCACTTCTGCGTGGCGAAAGGGACCGCTAAAAACAGGATGACTATTTTTAGGAGAGGACAGTTGTGGCAAAAGAAATCCCGCAAGAAGCAGTGGATTAAACTCTGCTCTCAGAATGGCAGAGCCACGAGGAAGGCATGCTAGTATCCAGCTTGTCCACCTTCTGAGCCCAGACATCTCTTCAGCACAGTGATGCAGTCCTCCTCGTAGTGCTCCTCTGGAGGTCAGTGAGCCTAACCGCTGTCACTGGGTAAGACAACCTTGAGTTTCATACCTGCTTTGATCCATCTTGCACTATAAAAACACTTGTTGGGCTCCTATACCTGCCTGCTCTGTTGTCCTCTGATAAGAAATAATAGGACTTCTTCAGACAGAAAATCACAGGGTGCAGTCTCTGTGAGAATTTCAGTACAAAGGCAACAGCTGTTTTCAGGTAATCACACATGTGCGTGCTTGGGGCTGGAAGCATGTACGCCTCCCTCTTTTCCTCTGCTCCAGTGACTGCTGAGGAAAATAAGGCACTGAAATGCTTGCACTACACTAAAACAGCTGCGTAGGTTAGCAATCTTCAGTAACTATTGGACAAAACCGCTCATTAAATGTACCCACTAATCTCTTTTTGGATACATGTAGTTGAAGAAAGCTGTTTGAAAAGTGGCTGTAAAAGGTGCTGCATGTAAAGATGCATTGTGCCCACAAATAAATTCAGAAGTTAGGCAAATAATTAGAGTTTAAGGAAAGTTTGTGTGCCAGAAACCTGAATCTCCTTGTCTTAGAGGTTGCACAGAGGCTGGTAAAATACAAGCCTTGGTCTATGTCAGAAAGCCACTCTCCCCTTACACCCCCAAAGATGTGTGGTGGCTGCCTCCAGAACGTGGCCTGGCTTTGCGGTGCTTTTCACTACCATGGCCAAGGTCTCGGTGCTGAGGGTAGAGGGCAGAACCTCTTGTGTAAGCATGAGTTCGGCAGGACACTAGTGTTTCAAAAATGCCAAATAATGTTCTCCAGATAGCCCTTGCGGTAGCCCCACAGCTAAGTTCAGTTTGTAAATGTTTCTAAAGGCAGGTTACAAACTGTGCTGCATAAGAAGCCACCCAAATAGCAGATAAGAAATGCTTGGTGCAGGCGGCAGTTGGGCTCTTTCTCCCTGATGCGTCATGCGTGTATTCAGAGCTAACATTAGGTGTCTCTGTTCACTAAAAATTGGGACCAGAGAGACCTACCTGCCCACTCAAGAGCTTGTCTGCCATCATCTGCGCACAGCAAGTGTGGGCAGGACTCGGAGAGCTGAGCTCCCGCTCTACAGAGTGGGCCTGGACCCCTCCATTACCAGCCAGGCCCAGAGGAGGCAGGCAGGGCCTCAGTGGTTTTCACGCTGGGGAGGGGGCTGCCCTGAGGCTGCTGTCCTCACTCCCTAGACTGAGGTAGTGCACCTTACCCAGGTGACAAAAATTACAATCCAAAACGAGGATCTGGACGTACAGTCTCTCCTCCAGAGCCGAAAACCAGGACCTGCTTTACTTTTTTTATTACTAGTGCAAAGTATCCCTGTGTTGGATGGCATACAGTGGCCAGCCTTCGTTAGATGTAGCAGACAGTGGCTGATTTCACCCATGCTTTGGTTCAAGGCTGTGCTCAAGCTAAACTAGCCTTGCTGAGAGGCCAGGTGACTCATGGTGCTAGCATACCCAAGAGGGCTTCCAGGACTCCGGTCGGTGCCTCTTCTGCTGCACTTGGTAGACATACAATATGCAAAATGTGCAGGCATACTGTAACCTATAAATCACTGATGAAAGCTTTGATTTGGTTATAGGTTAAATTGAAGATGTATTTACTATAGTGGGAACTGGACCAGACCCCTAGAGCTCTCGCTTTACCAGTCAGGAGGCTACAGTAAGATAAAAGGGCACTACAATAGTTCACATGCTTTGATTCTCTTAACACCCCTGCATTCATGTTACGATCTAACCGCTGATGATCATACTCGTTTTTCTGAACAAGGCTCTTTTGAGCAAAAATAAGAGCAGAAAAAGTAGACACACCACAATAAAACCTCTGAAACTGTTTTCCCTTTTCATCTGAGAGGGAGTGGATCCAAGAGTCTTACTGTTCTGCATTTATTCAATGCCAGCAGAACAGTCTCGCATAGAGCTTGCCAGCTGGAGGTCATGGCACTTCTGTAAGAAGCCAACAGCCCCCATCACCACTACAAAGCAGTCTTTCTGGAACGACGTCTGAAGCCATTCCAGAGATACTGTAATAAAATTTACCATGGATTTGTAACCTCAGAAACAGTAATTTATTGGAAGTCACAGATAGATAAGCTACAAGTATTAACAGATGAAGTACAAACATTAGCAAACACCAACTTACATAAGGTGTAATCTATATATAATGGATGTGCAAGAACCTGGACAACTAGGTCAGAGCATTGAATAAGCTACTCAGTAGCACCACTTCTCTGCAAATAAGAGGGGGTGGTAGCTACTGATTTAAAACTGGTTGGATGCCATTACGTTCAATATAATATTAAAATAGTGAAATAGTCTCGCGAGCTACAGTTCTACTGGTCCAAGTTCTCCCTCCATTTATATAAAATTCATTAATGCAATCAATGAATCTGTCCTTTAATCTTTTTAAAATTAAAAATTGAATTTAGAACCTAAGGCCTAATCTTAATTTGATAGAAAATGCTTGTACTAGCTATTCTCAGGCTCAAGCCCAATATTGGCTACATGATCCAAATGAACTAACCTGTAGAAAAATGGCCAACACATATGCAGGAATTTAAACCAGTACTGCTTCATAATCTTTAGAGGTCTCTTCAGAAATCCATTTTTAACTGCAGTACTTGCTGCCTTGCAGCTCCAAGAACTTCATACATTCCAAAGCAGTGTCTTCAATGGATTTTGATAAGCCAGTAAGATTTGCAGCTAAGTATGGCATAACACCTGATGTCATTTGATTGAAGTAACACACCTGTTTAAACAAAAATAAATGAAACAAAAAAGCCTGTGGATTGCAATAGTTAACCATTTTTTGCAGAGCCTAGATGAGTATCAAAGGTTTTATGGATGTGAATAGAAACACATAGTGCTTCTGAAACTGAAGGCAATAATTAACAAAAAGAGCATGCCTGAAAAAAAGAATCCCAGCCACTGAGAGTTGCTGAATGTTTTCACAAATGTATTTTCTTAAATGAGAAAGTTATAGCCTTGGAAAAGAAGAAAAGAGGAACATTGTCATTGGTCCAGAGATGGGATTCAGACTGCATAATCCCTGACATATGAAAGTGAAGTTAAGCATTTAATCTGAACTAATTCCTTGGACTTCCTTTGTAGTCAATGAAAAGAGATGGACACCACCAGAGACCAGTTTAATGCAGTTCAATGCACACCTTCTAGAAGTGTATTTTAGGATTGAATGAATGACTCTCTGGAGGTGCCTAGCCATCTCCAGTGCTCAGTGTAGATTTCTTTCCTAACATTCAGATTGGCCAAAGTTGGGCAAGACAGATTCCACTTTGTGGAATAAAGAATGTCTTAATAACCACACTGAACTCTGGGAAAACTGACTTACTATTTTGTCGTATTGCTGTTGCTGTTCTAGACTGTCAGCTCAAATGAGATTATATGCACATGTAAAACTACAGGAAAGGAGACAGCTGAGGTCTGCAGAGCTACTCACCGTACAGGAGCTGTTGCTGTCACTGTAGATCTGGAATCCAGCACAAAAGATTTCAGTTCTGCAGTATTCTGGAGAAGGTGGCATAGATGTGAGAGTAACTGACTTTACAGCTACTATGTAGGGTTCACTGCAGGGCAAAGGGAAGAATCAGACATTTCTTTAACAAGATGTTAAAAAAGGTATGTGTAAATGACTACAGAGTATGCACAGCTATACCAAAGATGTCATTTTCATATGAAGACAACCAGCTCCTATATGTTTAAAGATATACATTAAAAGATTCATCTCTCTTRAGTCTCATTAAGGCTTTACCACAGACTCCAATCAAGGAGAATTCTGTGGAAAGCCACAGAGCAATCACCCATGTACAACACCTCCTTTTTTTTTTTTTTACTTATCCTGCTCTCCACAACCCACATTTACAGAATTAGGGTCTAGGGGCAACCCTTACTAAGAGGCTTTACAGTGTGGCACCAGCAAAGGCAGACATGATTCAGTTCCTAGATAGAATCATAGAATCATTAAGGTTGGAAAAGACCTCTAAGATCATCGTGTCCAACCATCAATCCAGTACCCATGCCCACTAAACCATGTCCCTAAGTGCCACATCCACATGTTTTTTGAACGCCTCCAGGGATGGTGACTCCGCCACTTCCCTGGGCAGCCAGTTCCAATGCCTGACTACCCTTTCAGTGAAGAAATTTTTCCTAATATCCAATCTAAACCTCCCCTGGCGCAACTTGAGGCCATTTCCTCTCGTCCTATCACTTGTTACTTGGGAGAAGAGACCAACACCCGTCTCTCTACAGCCTCCTTTCAGGTAGTTGTAGAGAGCAATAAGGTCTCCTCTCAGCCTCCTCCAGGCTAAACAACCCCAGCTCCCTCAGCCGCTCCTCATAAGACCTGTTCTCCAGACCCTTCACCAGCCTCGTCGCCCTTCTCTGGACACGCTCCAGCACCTCAATGTCCTTCTGGTAGTGAGGGGCTCAAAACTGAACACAGTATTCGAGGTGCGGCCTCACCAGTGCCGAGTACAGGGGCACCATCACCTCCCTCCGCAAGCACAGTACAGAATACTGCCTTTTAGAAGCAATGTTCTGTTAACGTAAGGAATTTCTGAATATAAGAAAAGAAATTGAGAATAAAGAATGATAAGATACACCAAATGGTCCCGTTTATCCATGTTTCATTATGCAAGAATAAAAAGAAATCTAATGAAAAAAAGAAATCAATGTATGTTAAACTGATGAAGGGACTTTTTAAACCAAATTCAGCAGCAAAATTTACAGATACAATAAATGTGTCACACTGAGGTTTCAAGAAAGGCCAAGCACTTCCTCGAATAAGAAAATCTACAGAATTACATTAAATGGGATTATAGAGTCACATCAAACAAACAAACTCCCAGTTATGTGCTGGGCACATTGACAGGCCCTCTGGGACACGTTTTTTTCCAAATTGCCTGTTTGGAATTCTGGCCTCTTTTCCCTCCAATGGACTATGCTACATATCTGTGATGCTCTGAATTTACTTCATTGCACCATTACATTGCAGAACAAATCTGGTTGTGCAAACTCAGGCATCAACGTACCATATTTTAGATCAGCTACTAATCTAATTTCTTAAAAAAATAAAATATCATCTTTGTCACCCAACGACAGGCCCAGATAAAGGTCAACAATAATCAAAACTGTGGCTCCAAAGTGCTCACAGTTAAACTTGAAATTGCAAACTCACCTTGGCTTACAGGGTTGCCTTTGGGACACAAGAATCACAAAGTCTTTGGGTTTATGGCCAGTCATGGGTGGAGACGTAACATAATATATTTTCTCATCTTCATTCACGGCCTGTAGGACCTCGCAAGTTCTGCAAATACATTTAACACACACATGCAGACCCTGATGTGTGCAATAGCCTCTCTTACAAAAAACACAGTACAAACATATATTCCATCCTAACATTAAGCCTACAACTTTCATGTTCAGGCAGCAAGGAAGAGAGAGGAACACAGAGTGAAAAATTGAGGTTTTCTGCAACACCGCATCTGATACCACCTCTCTGTCCCACAAAACTGTCAAAAAGTGCTGCAAGGTGCTGGAGCAATGTCTTAAAAGCCTATCTTTTGCATGCTGAATGACCAAACATTGTCCATCTGACACACCACAGGAAAGACAGTCAGAAAACATTTGTAAAATTTTATTCTAAGTTGTGTTCTACTGCATTCAGACAGGGCCACCTGGGTAGGACACAGTCTTTCACTGTCTTGGAAGTACTGACCACTATCTCTGAGTTTTCACTACAGGAAAAAGTCAGAATTTTTCTTTCCACTGGCAGTAATCGATTTATTTAATTCAGCTTCTACTGCCTCAGCAATAAGCACAGCTAAGCTGCTGTATCCCATTTTGACCAGTCAATCAGGCTTCATGGTAATCATAAGAAATCTGAGATATTGGCTGTAGATATGCTAATAAACTCAATATTTCTTCAGATTTCATTTGTTACAAGCCATGAATTCAGCAGAAATTGTAAATTTTCAAATATCCCTAAGCTTCCATTTTCACTCTCTGGTAAAAATCTTAAAGGATAGAATGACTAACTAACACTTCACTAGCGAAAAAGCTTCTCCTTTAAGAGAATATTCACCAAATCAAATTAGTATCGTATCAATGCAGTTGTCTCTAGTCATTGTTCTACACCATATAAGGTAAATAAAAAAACCTCAAACACCTTTTCCAGCAATTCTGAAATCCATTCCAATTCAGAGACACTTTATAAGATGTTATTTTTCTTAAAATATGATTTTGAAGATCCCCATTTCTTGATTTCTCACTTTGACTGTATGATGAAGCTAAGCATCAGTGTCCCAAACAACACAAACATGAAGGAGTCCACAGATTTGCCCTACTTCTTACAGAGAGGACGCACAATATATTGACCTCAAGTTATATGCAACCTACTCAAATTAACTCTTTCAACATACATTTGTCTAGGCACGGAATTTTGTTCATTTTAGAAAATTGTAACCTCCGTCCCAGCTCTCTCTTTTGACAGTCCAGGGCAACTGTATTTTTAAATCAGACTTTGGAGAAATTAAATTTTATTTTTAAGGTAAAAAACCCCAATCCATACTTTGACTAATGAATCTTTAATGTCAACTTCTTACAGCAATTTCTTCTCAATTAGGTAGAAAAGTGTCAACATCTCAAAAATAGTTGTATCAGAAAAGGTTAGTTGTCAGTGGATTTGAACAGTCTTAAAGAAAGGTAAGTTCTTACAAGAAATGTTTGTCCCATTGTTGGCGCAATGTGAAGTCAGACAAAAGGGAGAAAGCTAGATGTGATGGTATCTTCACTTGCATTTCAACTCTGAATGACAACACATCACCCTCYTCATGAGTCCATATTTTTATCTGAAAAAAGTGAATAACATATTAAAAACAAAGAATGTCTGCTATAAATATTTTAACACTTACATAAATGTTACACATTTAGGACTTAAGCAGATTTTCTCAGGAGTACATGTGAAACTATATCTGACAGATGAAACGCAGATGAGTATTCAAGATTAGTTTTACATTAAAATACAGCACAATGTAAAATCAAATACACTGATAGCATAGTGACATCACACAGTTTTAATTACTTCTGGTTAAGGATAACTGAATTAGCTTGCAAGTGGAAATGAATGAGCTAGAGGCCAGTATGACTTCTTTCTCACACTATGTATATAGTCTCTAAATACCTTTCACACTGCAGGTGCCTTGGAAAAAGGTGAGTTATTGGACCATGTAGATGTGACCACTTTCATAAACAACAGCAGATATGCTTAGGAATGAAGGTAAAAACCTTTTCTTGACCTTGTTATAGAAAGTCTCCTCACAGAGGCTTCAGTTCACTAACTCCAAAAGCTAATGGGGCAACCTGAGGACCTCATGCAATTCTTTCTGTGAATTTGGCATCAATGATCAGTGACAGGAGATTAGACTTTTTAAATCTGGGCAGGCGCTGGTCCAGAATTCTACCATTTTTTAACATGGCCCTTGAGCCAGTCTGATGTTGAGAAATATAGCATAAATATGGGAAAGCAAGGGAAGGTAACATACGATTTTTAAGAAGGAATGGAAGAAACTTTATTAAGGTAGATTTATCTGCAGTAGTAGTGATGGTTACTGAAGGCTTTCCAGGAATTCAAAAGTTAAGAGTAGGATCCATTGGATGTGGCACGGGTAAGCAGGAGCAAGCTGGAGTGAGGCCACACTAGACGAAACGAGCATCCCTGCAGTATGTGTGAAGCAACACAGACTTTAGCAAAATAAGACAAACCAAGCAACTGCCCGCCCTCCTTGCCACCAGGATTTTGGAACATATCCAGCAGTCCTGCGCATTGCAGCTTTCGGGAGCTTACCTACAGACATCCAAAAGGGACCAGATTTTTACAAAAGCACTTTCCAAGCTTTAAGAGGTATGATTTTGGATGATATATGGATTACCTCCTTGATCCACCTCTCCAACCTATGCAGTCCAGTAGCTTGTCTTTAATTAGTAATTAATAGAGTTCAACTAATTCAGCTCCCTTTGTCCATGCAAATCAGTGACACACTGGCTTATGCCCCCTTCCCCTAAAAAGATTCAACACTTCTCTTTCCAAAATATCTTTTTTTCCTCCCCTATTCTTTGCTGTGAAGCAAAGCACACGGAGTTAACAATATACTGAAAAATTATTTCAAAACATAGTTTTGCCTCTCTTGTCCCACACTTGCAGCATCTTGTCTTGATTATTTTGGGTCTATTTCTAGTCGTAGGCCTGAATCCTAACACAGAGAATTCAAAAGGAATAACCTGCACATAACAATGTATACACAATCCTTGCAAAAGAAAGGCTTGGCATCTTCCATAAACCCTGTATAATGGAAGAAGATGGGTAGAAGAGAGTGCTTAGAATTAGTGGACTTTATCCCCAAATTTTAATCTGATGATATGCTAAATTGTTTCGCAAATCCTAGAAAGTTTTAACAGATTTTCATTTCTAAGTGATACAAAACTCTTAAGCTTCACCATCTCTGTTGCTTTTTTTTTTTGCTATATCAAAAATTAACAATCTTTTGACTTACAGAGCAGCTGTGCAACAACACAGATTTTGTATGTTTCCGTTTTTTCACGTTTTTGAAAAAAAACCACCAATATAATCCAGCAAGCATCTTGCTGAAGTAAAATCTGGGGTAAAACAAAAGGCCTGAAGAGCTTTAGAAACCAGCTACAGGATGCATGGATCAATATTCCTCTAAGGCATAGAAGAGAAATCATGTTGTCTTAGGAGTCTTCTAGACTTGAAAATCACAAAATTAAGTAGGCGGTGCAGCTGTTAAAAAATCTCTCTGCTAAGCGAACACTGGAAAGGCTAGGTTATTACTATAAGCCTACAAGTGTTGTGGATCTACGTCAAAGAGCTCACAGTGTTGCTTTCTACCTTCAAAAATTGTCAATCAACTTGCATCCTACATCCTGCCTGAGCCAGATTTCGCTGGATTTCAGACACCTACTTCAATTAGATGAAAGAACAGCTAGAAAAAGCTACTCAAGATTTTCGACCAGGTAAGGACTAAGTGGCTTAGAGGCAGATCTTACTATAAAGACTCCCCCAAAAGGGGAGAAAGTTCCAGACTCCAGTAATACTGGAAAGTACCTGGTGGCTTGCTGAAGAAGTAGTATCATATTGTTTAAAATGTCATCCAGAATGTGCATGGGGTTTGGATTTTGTATGAATTAATTTCTTCACATTTGGTGCTCATTCTGTTACAGGTTTCAAGCATTTAGGGTTAAGAAAGAAACTGAGATTGTGGCAGTCCCAGTGGATGCAGAAAAGAAGTTTCACATGGATAACAACACAGTCTTAGCACAGGTTTATAACGCTCAACGTTTCAGTCTGATTGTTCAAGCTTGCTTTTTCCAGCATGAGTGCTGTCTGTCCTTTAATTGGCACAACAGTGTTTACTGAAAGTTATTAACCACTGAAACAACCTACACATGCAACTGGCAGATTTGCTATCACTGGAATTCTTTATGATTTATATATGCTCTTACTCAAGTAGCTTATTGACTAGATGCAAGAATCAGTAACTGAAGTTCCATAGCCTGTGACATGCAGGAGGTCAGACTAAAAGATTTTAACAGCCTTTTCTTGTCCCAAAACATCTCCGAATCTACATGATCTTAAGTAATCTGCCAGTCACTAACCATATTTCAGAAACCAAACCTTAATAGATATCTCACGATAGTTTGAAAAGTATGCACTGTGACTAGGTTAAAACTGAGTTTTCCCAGCTGAATTATTTTGCTACTGGTTTTCTTAACAGCATCTTCCGATCTTAAAACTGGCTTACACAAGATTCCTCACTGATTTTGAGCTTATAACACAGACTAATGAACAGAGAGGTGCTTTGCTTCCAGGCTTTTGTAATTTTTTAATAGAAAAAGGGCAGAAAGAAAGACATCCAAAAGGAAAAATGTGCCTAGAAAAACAGTCAAGTGGTCTTTTGGGAAGTCAGAGACTGAAAAATATGGTATATAAATAAATAAATTGCTGCCACCTGTCTATTGGCAATGTCTACTTGGAACTATCACAAACTAATGCCTGCTACTTAGAAACGTCTCCCATGCTGCAAAGCTGGTAAAGGCAGTATATTGCAGACTGCCGCACACATTTTGCTCAGCACAGTGATGTGAGAAGCCCCGCAGACTGTCAACAGCACTGCCTAAGCAAAGATGTCCAAGTTTGGCGTTTCGCTGAAATAAAAAAATTTGGCAAAACCACAGGAGCATGTCACCTGTGGCAAAGAAAACATCTCACACAAATGAGATATGGGTTTGTTTGTGTTTTTACACTCTCCTGTGTGTTGCCTAACAAGCCCAACTGATCAGTTGCTGGCAAGCCTGCCCTTCTAGGATCTGAAGTCCTATGTTCACCAATCATTCAGACCACCTTAGAACTCCTCCATGGCAATTCCAGGTTGTGCAGCACTCTGGACAATCAGAGGTTGCTTTGCAACATTTCAAGGAAACTCTGGGAGTTATTTGGTTTTCAACCCTAGCCACTGTAAAACCAAACACTGCCAACCCAATGTATTTAATTACAAATGTAAAACATTGCTTTTTTCTGCCCACCTCTTATGATGAAACATAGCTAAAGTGGCTATGTGGCTATTCCACAATTATGCACTTACATCATTCAGTGTACTGGTTATTTCCCATCCCAGTTTTGCTGCTAGGTGTGTCAGTGCAGCTATATTGCTGTAACTCATATATGCCTGAAAAATAAGATACATTTCTGAAAATGAAGGGGTAAAGGTACATTTCACTAAACGTTCCAGAAATCAGATGTTCTTTCTCTACCATTACCCCTCAATCGCAAACAAATGTGTATTTTCCCATAAGTGTTTTCCTTCCAGAAAACACAGTCCAGTAGTTTCTGAATTAAATACTTTCAATAGCTAGATTATGTGCTTACATGGCTGTTGGCAAAACAACCCTAATTAAACAACAACAAAATACTACTTTGAGCTTCTCCAATTATAAAGCAGTGCAGAAAAACTGTGACCACCAGAGAGATAATACAGGTAACCTCTCAGACCACTAAATTAATGGTTTTGTCCATCTTCCTCCTAAGTAATTAAAATCTACTAGAAAATTAACCTCTTCACTGCTATCAAGCTGTAGTCTATCTTTGCAATTGCTCTACACAGCAGGCTCAGAGCACAGAAAGTGCAAATATATCCATTATTTATGCTTAACTGCAGTGGATGGACTTCTCATTTAACCACTGTATAAAGAGAATACAGCTTTAGAGTCTTTAATGACAGGTTTTAATTTAATATTAAATAAATCTTAAGTAAGCCATTTTTATCATTGTGTGCATATTTATATTTATTGCTTTTCAGAAAATAAATGCTGCTTCAAACAGGGGAGATGCCACTGTTAACAGCAAATCACTTCCTGCATTGTAATTCTCAATTCTTTTTTTTTTCATGTAATGGAAAAAGACCTGGTAAAATTTCTGGGAGCCACTGAGATCTTAAATGCAATGAAAATTTAACCACAAAAATTCGGCACTGAAACAACATTTAGGGTGTCTATAAATCCACCTAAATTCAGGTTCATCACTATTCATGACACTGGAACATTCTATGGCCTAGCATGTCCAAGCCAGAA
The DNA here is from genome assembly GCA_030449065.1 of Oceanodroma leucorhoa. Lineage (NCBI taxonomy): Eukaryota > Metazoa > Chordata > Aves > Procellariiformes > Oceanodroma > Oceanodroma leucorhoa. The sequence goes on along the minus strand of JASVER010000072.1, from coordinate 4,983,076 downwards.
ACACGTACCACTTGATGCAGAGTATCTAGGAATGAATATATGTTTTCACCCCTCTTTCCCATAGAAACAAAGTTTACACTGTTTCATTGTTCATCTGTCTGTTGGTATTGCCATGTCTCTCCCCCTACTTTTAGCATTTATTAAATGGTCTCCTCACAATGATTTTTGAGGAAGTCAGTGGCTGGATAAAGGAAAAAAAAGCCCAAACTGATTCCCCTACAGGAGAATTCAGCTTTTTAAAAGCTGGGGACACTAGGATATAAAACTGCAGGAGACTTTACAGATCGGCTACTTAAGGGCCTGCTTGTTAAGAAGAGTCTATCTTAAAGACATCTTTTATGTTTTGTATAAAACTTACTTTTAAATCAATAGTGAAGCACCTACTCTTTTTTCAGAAGAAAAAAAAATTTCATCATTTTACACATTTATCCATTCTTCCATGACTATCATAACGTTTAAGTACAGAAGGTCCACTTTGGAAACTGATAAAGCCTGTACAGCTGTTTTGCACACTCAGAAAGTCTACAAATACACCATTTTATGCAAGTAGACAATAGGACACGATCTACAGATTACCTGGTTGCTTCTCTCCCAGGGATCAGAAGGTTTGTCTTCTTTAGCAGATAGCATGCATTTTCTAAAACAAAATTCAAAAGAAAAATAATAGCATGAATTGATTCTTTATACTTTCTTCTATGTATACTGGAAACAATCACTTCTATAGGCTTAAGTGTCTTCTAAATACTTTACAGGTATTTTATCAATTTTCGGATGCAAGCCAGGTTTGCAGTAACTCCTTTTTCTTCCCAAGAAAGACGGGGAAACAGAATAACCTATAGAGCTAAGTATTTTTGAGACAAGTAGCCCCTAATAATTTCAATGTAACTCAGGCAAAATTACTTCAAAAGTTAAGCAATGTAAGAGTTATGTTTGAGGAGACTTTGACTACTTAACAAATGATCACTTTTTTAGAGGATACGTTAAAAAATCAAGTTTTCAAAATCAATTTCTCCTTGTAAACCAACTATACCTGGCTAGTCGAATTCTCCTTCGGGCAATAGCTCCATGGTATCGCCTCATACCATCCTTTACAAATAAAGTAAACCAGACAGTAATGCATCTGATTATTTTAGGACACAGTCTAAAAAGAGACAACTAAAAATTATTTCTTACAGATGGACAAATGCCAGAGATGTATTACAAATAAATAAAGAATTGTACATCGGCCTTTCACCAGATTAACCTGAGTCAGTGGTTTACTTTTGACTTGACAATATTCCCTTAAATTTGCAAAAACAATACAATAAAAAAGTCGTATCACAGTAGAATACTCCTAGCACTTTTTCGTCCTAAACCAGTGGCAGCTGAGCAGTCAACTACACACATTCTACTCTTTCTAAGTGTTCCACCCACCAAATAATCCAATTCATCATCATATGACGTTCAAAGCATGAAGGAAGCATGGAAAAATTCCTATTTTAGTGCACATGGATCTGGGACACAGAGCAAGCACAGTGCAAACAGATGTGATCTGCCCTTCAAGGTGGCAGGTCTTTCCCTTCCCTTATTATTAACTCTGCGAGGGTGGATTTTTTTTGAAGCACGGAAGTGACTCAAGAGCATACATGACACCAAACTGCATTTAAGGTCAGTAGGACCTGTTATCTTGAAGGATATGCCACCTGGAAAAGCTTCTTTTCCTCAGCTTTTAAAAGCTGACATACAGCTTCTGGAATAAGAAGAATCTCCAGATTAGTGCACCTCAGCCTTTTTCAAACCAAGGACTACATAGTATTTTTTGAAGACATCTCTTGCCTGTTTTGTAAAGCACTGCCACACCAGCTGTCACTTTCAGTCAAATGACCACTGAAAGTTTAAACTATCTTGAGCATATACTAATTTTCCCAGATTTGTTTGCTTTACTCTGAAGGAATGTTCTTATCTTGACGCTTAGCTTGTGGATGCCCGTCTAGGCAGGTCTTCAAGGGAAGCACTGTTGTTCTGACAGAAGCTAAGCTGCTATGGCACCTTTTTTTTTTTTTTTTTTTAAGAGGAAGAATCAGTTTTTCCTCTTGGAACAGCCTGTAATGGGCAGTAGTGAACTTTACTGCCTCAACTAGTACATAGGACACCTTGATTTATTTGTCCAGTTGCCATCCTATAAAATACAAGTTCACTGATGTTAAATAATAATTTCATTTCTGTCTATGCTGGCTCTCTACAAATCTCCTAATTGGAACACTAAGGTTAACGACAGGTGACATCACAGCAAATAATTCAACAATAGTATTCACACTGCTCCAAGTGCTTCATGAATCACTTTCAGGGAAACACATACTGAGATCTCCAGTCAAAGGAACTGGAAAGCCCACCCATGTCATGGAATTTGATTTCTACAGACTACTTTATTAACTCTATTTCTCATCTTCACTAAGGGTTTATAAAAATAACTTTATTCACTGAACACTTAGGAGTTTCATCTACAGTCAGTGGAGATTGCACAAGACAGGTGCACACAGCTGCAAAAATCTGCAAAAAGTAGATTCTTCTTCCCTGTTCACCAACTAGTTACAGAATTTCTAATGATGACTACCCTCCATTACACCTCTTAGTTTTGGATGACTGAAGTTAACAATGACAAATCTCTCACTCAAAGGCAAACATTTCATTTAGAGGTTTTCTCTTCTGCGTGAAGATGCATTTCAGTGCCCTGTTTAGTCCTTGCTTTCCCAGCAAGGTTACAGTGGCTGGCTGTGTGACATGCAGTGTGCTGGGCTGGACCACATAATCTCATGTATGCATTCAACCTACTCCTGAGGATGAGAGCTGACCTTTGTAATAGGTTTGATTCTGGGGAATGTGAGCAGCTCTCCTTTGTCATTTACAGTGTTAAAAATGAGAAATGCGCTGTTAATATGTCGTGCTTGGTTCTTGATCCATTCTTCGCAGTTATAAGCTTCAACACGGACACCAACCTCCACACTGAAATAAAAGTTTAAATTAATTATTGAACTACTACAGGTGATGCAGAAGCAGATCTGAGACATACTAAGAAGGGCTGCTGTACACCTTCCTGTGTGCAGGAAGCCTGACTCAAATACCTTCTGTAGCATACAAAATAAATTACTCACATTAGACACATTTCAGAAATAAAATAAAAGGTGGCACTAGCTAAATAGCATTAATAAAAAGAGTAAAAATTGAGCTAAGTAGCAAGATATGAACACCGGTAAGCATACTATGAGAACAGACAGCAAAAGTGAACAGGATTATATTGATTTGACATTCAGTAGAAGCATAGTATGAAGGTAATTCATGCCGTGCTAGCATTCTGCAGGGACAAAATACATCTACAAAGAAAACAGACATAGAAGAGCAAATCCAGGATAACATTTGTCCCGTGTACAGAATTTGGAGGAGAAATTACTTTAACTTCTGCCCTCTTGTGGCTTGTCTTGCTACACCTCTTGCAACTTCTGAACATGTCCCCCTGCTGGAACAGGGCTCCACATAAGTTGTGTCACACCCCTAGCATAACCAGAGGGTCTGCTGGCCCAAAGCGCCATTCCTGTAGATGGGGAAACAGCCTAGCAAAGAGGTGCTATCCCTTTGCCAAAGGTCAGAGGAGAGTCATTCTCTGTGAGGCAAACATAACAGTAGCCCTAAAACTGCAGAGGAGATAGCACATGCATAGAAAAGAGAAAGAGACAGTAACCATTAGGTTACCATTAGGCAGGGTATGCGCAAGATTGGTCAACAGCCACAACACTAAATTCCAGGAGCAGGCGTTCAGTGTGCCAAAATCTATGTTTCATGCTTACAGTGACCATATACTCAACTAAAGATAAAGTTTCAGCATGGGCTGTAGCCATTTATTCCAAACTGCAACTGGCAAAGCCTCACCTCTGCATACACCCAAACCAACACTGGGAAGAAATAAACAAAACAAAGCATGAATTTTGCCAGTAACTGAAAGGGTTAAATCCCTGACAATCCCTGACTAAGACCTTACTGTGATACATAAAAGCCTTACTTGTATTCTTTTTCTTAGCTTCACGTACATAAAGTCCTTTATCCATTTCTGATAAAGGAAATGGGTGGCTCCTTGGGTGATGGGGATGAGCAGTCCTTGAGATACGCTCATGAGGTGGATGATAAGGGTGAGCTAGCTCGTTAGGCCTCGATGAATAAATTACTGATAATGGGAACCCAGGACATTCCACACGTCAGAGGATTGATGAGCCGGCTCCATGACTATATATATGGACAAAGGAAGCCCAAAGTTCAACCAGCAGACAACGTGAGGAAGACCATGGACGACCACCGGAGGGTGAAAAGACCCTAACCCTAATTTTACTGCGCATGCTTGGACTATGTAAATGAATTCCGGGAACTTATCACCTTAAGACTGCCCTTTCCAGAAAATCTGATGAATATGTGTGATTTGTCTGCATATAAACTAATGTGCTTTGTTAACCCATTGGAGCACTTGTGGTGGAGCAATCCCCAGTGCTGCCCAGCGCTGTATTAAAGAATGCCTGCTTTCTAAAACTCCAAAACGAGTCTTAGAGAGTTTCTTTCGAGACATTTTTGTTTCATAACCATCAATAAATAGAACCCAGATGTGTCAACAGATGCCAAGAGAGGAAGATCCTGGCAGCAAGCTGGAGCCTTCTGAAGAATCGAAGCTGTGTGTCACCAAAATCGGGAAGAAACCTCGTAACACCAATGTAGTGTTAAAAGGCAGGCATTCTTTATTGGCAGCGCTGGGAACATGGGGGATCGCTCCACCACAGCGTGTTCAGTTTGCTGCAACTTTCATCACAAACTTATACAGTAAAATCTTGCGTATACATGACATTACATCATACATTTATACATATGCATAGCTTGTCCCCGCTTCACATTAAAATGAGCTCTCCTCCCACTTGCGCCTGCGCGTTGTTTCTTGGTAGTGGTCGTCAGGGGTCGGGGGGATGAAGGCTAGCGGTTCCTCTTCGTCACCGCTGGCTGAACTCTTTGTTCTGCGCAGACTCAGTTATTCCTTGGCCTTCATCCGAACTAGATGGKTCGTTTTAACCGGTTTCTCTAAGCATCACTTGTTTTCCATAATAGCTCATTACTCATCTTCTAATAATTAACAAAGCATTAATCCTGTAAGTTCTTAGTTCTTATCAGGAACATCGGGGACCAGTCTTTGTTTTGTAAGTAGCGAACATCCACTACTGCCCAACAACTATAATCATGACCCAAAATCCAAAATCCAAACACAATTATTCAATTCTAAGAACATTCGCTTCTATCAGTAAGTAATCCTATATGATCATTGAACTACGACTGGTTTTTAACCCAGCCCTGGCCTGGGACCTTACAGGGGACTGTAAAGTGTAGCAGCATCATAGTTTTAATCATTTTGTAGCCTGCAACAGTGGGACCAACTCATCCCTTGAAAATCCCTGAATTTCAGAGCGATATTTATGGTCTCAGTTCGCAGGATTGGGATTTGGTTACAAATGATCTTTAAATTGAGAGTGAAAGTCAGAGAATAAATTTTTTAAAACTTCCACTGAGGAAAGTAAAAAAAAAAGCATATATGGACAGATAGTTATAGATATATCCCTCAAAGCTCCAGATGAAAAATAATTCATTCAATAATAGAAAACCTACTGATAGCTGAAACCTGAAACATGCAGTTAGGCTGGTGCTGGAGAAGTCAAGGAAGATAAGGAGATGAGGAGCTTTACCTGTTCTGAAATGTATTGTTCACAATCGCATTGAAGACAAGGCGGTCACCCACGACAGATGGTCCCCAGAATTTAAACATATTGACTGATTTCAAGACGGGATATGAATGACAAAGGCGGCTGAAAAAGAAAGCAAGAGAGACAGAAAGTAAAACATACAGTTGTGTTAAAGAACCTCCTTTGTTAGGTTTGAAGTGGGTAGTGATAAGAGCAGTAAGGTTTGCACAACCTAGAAGATCACTATATTACACAATTTATTCCATAATCCACTGAAATATAGTTAACATGTTCAGCTCCAAGAGCACATAATTCAAGCTTCAAACATAATAATACCACTTATGTCATGCTGTTTCATTTTCAAAACACTTTACAAACACCAACTAATTAATTCTCACTGCTTGATATTACCTTCTTTTGGAGCCAGACCATGAATCCCTTACCTACAGAGCAACAACTTACTTCACAGAGTTTCATTAATTTCTATATGACTGCACAGGGAGTAGGATATTGCTCAGTATGTGAAAATGCCAGATCATAAAGCCTTTAAACAATTAAAAGAAACCTGAGCAGAAAGGTTGAGCACCAGAAACAGTGTTCAAGCAAAGCAATGTCAGTCCATCTATTCTTTTTAATATTTGTACATTTTTGGTTATTTGTCAGATGTTTTCTGCTAGTGTTATATGAAATAAGAATAAAAAACTGCTCATATAACTGCCAAATGCATAGTTGGTCCTGTGGTTTTTTTTTTATTTGGTCTGGTTTACTAAATTATGTGYGGTTTGCTACTGGTGCTGAGCTGGGAAACATCTTTGCACATACAAAGGGATAGAAAGATGTGAACTGTTCACTTATTGATTCAGAAACACAGAACTGTTGGCTAAATTTCAAAAGCTGAGGGCACAATAGTGTATTACAAACACACAAATCTTAGTAATTCTGTTCCCTTTGTCCTTCCAATTGCATAGTGCATCCGCTCACCTGTCTTTTCTTATTTCAGACCTGATCCTGTACTGTGTTCAATTACATGTAGTCAGGTTCAGCCAGGTTGTCTTACTGAATCTCTTTGGACTGCTTTTGAAATAGGTTGTAGCCAGTCTGGTAAAACTTTGCTTGTCTAGTACGGAAGACTGTCTGTGCCAGGCAAGTACCCTTTCCATGAGCATACTAGCAAAGCTGCTCTTTGGACCAGTACAGTGGACAGACATATACACACCTGATCAAACACAGCTACACTGCTAAAGGAGAAGTTTTGCAATACTGTGTCATCTACATTAGGGAATTCCAATAACTTATCACTTCTCTGACCTTCACAGATGTTCCAGAAAAAAATCTGAAGTACAGATACAGCTTAAGGGTTTGTGGAATTGGGATCTAGTCTGCAAGCTCTCCGGAGTGGGCAAAAATTAGATTACTATTACTAATAAGCAGTTCTTAATGTAGTCAAAGCCCCATTCTTTACTGGGATCTCTGTGCATCACATGAATAGGGAACAATATACAATAATGCCATTTATTTTTAGACTTTGAAAAAACATGCCCTACCCTCATGCATGTGTGCAAAACTCCTCAGTAAGAATCCCATATGCACATCTAAGAATAGATTTTTCATTGTGCAGTTTTTAAACTTGAAAATACAATTTTGTAGTGTTCCTAGCTTTTAACTCAACTGCACTGTGCAAACTAATGTACCAGTATTGTTAAAGGCACACAACTATCTGTAGCTAATTAATTGACTGGTGCATCTTTTTAATAGGCTAATACATTCAGACAACTTCGTAATTTCATTAAGAATAATTTGCTCTTCTGATTTAAAATGCTAAATGGTGATCTTATTTACAATGTTCACTATATAGATGCAAACACAGTATTATTGCAAATAAGAGAGGAAAAAAACAGAAATTTGGCCTAAATATTCCATTTTTTCTGGAAAACTATGCCCTGAATGCTTTCACTGCAAGTGTAAGAAATAAGAAAGTACAGATCCAGTTCAAATTAATATTACTAATATTCATATGGCTTTATTGCTGTCTGCAAGATTTTCATTTACTACCCAGCCAAAAAATTGGAGGGGAGGGGGGAGAGGCGAGAAGGAGGGTAAGTAACCCTTAAAATGCCCTTAGAAATTTATTTTTCAACGGTTAGCCCTCCTGTTCCGTTTCTCCATCAGAGTTTGTGGCCATAGTAACTCTCAGCTGGCACCTTCAAAGGTCAAGTCTAATTGTGAGTGGCCTCACAAAAGGTTTGTAGTGAGACTAGCTATTTCTCAAGCATAAACTACAAAACCTTTGTTTTCAACAAGTCTCTGTCACCAGCTATTATTCCTGAAATTTTCAACATGACAAATCATGTTTGACATTCATTATTTCAAATAATTTTTTTTCACTACTTCATTTGCTGATATTTTCCTTTTCTTTTTAAACCTAAACGTGACTCTCACTAGGTAAAATTTATCAAATGAAAACAAGTAAATATTTTGGGTCACATTATGGCGAAAATCTGAAACAATCCCTTTGAAGCCAATGAAATTACACACTGGGGTAAGGTCAGTGCATTCTAATGTTACTAAAGCAAGCTGTTTATCCAACCACTACAGAAAATCTGTTGTTATCAGTAAAACTACTGTCTACCAAACAAAACTATATGAATAATGAATGAGGAAGTCATTCAATTATTAAAGTTAAAAAGCGAAAATATATCTAACATCCCTGCAGTGAATTAGGTCACTTGCTATGCAAGGAGAATTCAAACTGAAACTCAAGTGTTGCTTACAAAGAAGCTTTGTACAGAGTCCAAGAACAAGGAGGGAGAAAAACAACGGTTTGATTTCAGGGGAAGAGAAATTAAATAATTGTATGTCTAGGCCATACTGACAAGCAATACTAGGCAGTGTCACAAAAATACTTCACACTTATTACCTGAAGATATCAGAGTCCTTTAAACTGCTAAAAATATTACAACCCATAGGATGTGGGACTCAAGAGAGACTGAAAGGCTAAGTGGCTTGCTGAAAGTTATGCATCCATTCTGTGTGTGCACCAACAAAACAGAACTTGTTTCTTTTGATTCTTCTTCTCTGACTTACTCTTTCTTCAGGCATAAGGATCTGCAGACTAACATTTAGAAGGCTGTTCATTTTTGGATATCATTTGATACAGGGTCAGTATGAGTTTTATCCTGACTTAACAACTAACTCTGCTTTTAAAACACTGCACCAACTACAAGGAGGCCAGATTTCTACTCCTATTTCCAACATTGACTTTCTGCAGAGTTTCAGGAGGATAACATAGTCTCTTTTGCCTTAGGGACTGCATGTGTAACAGAAGAATAACATTTGACTCCCACAGTGGTGTGGCATGCTGTGGGAAATGTACCACATAAATAGTTCAAAGGCCTCCTGCAATCTGAGGAGGAAGAAAAATTAAACGTTTGGGTCTGTATTTTTCATAAAATAAATCCCAGTGAAACCCTTAATATTAAAATCACATCTATTTAAAACCCTATGCAAAGACTACGATGTAGAAAAGTACCTTGCTGAAATACTTGCCACTGTCTCCATCCAAGCCATGATCTGGCCACCAAAAGTGTTTCCATGATGGTTTGCATGAGGAGGCTGGACAAGCTCAATACTCTGTACATGAGTAAAGTCAGTTGAAACTGTATCTTTATCTTCAAAAGTATCTGAAATATGGCAGCAATGTGTCAATGAATTATTTCAGCTAGTAACTCTGATAGCCAAGAAGAAAATACCCCCAGTTACTGAAGTGTGCAATTTGCTTCAGACACAATGAAAAGAAGAAAAAAAGAAAGACACAGAAGACCTCTGTTGTTTGCAAGGGAAGCAAGAGGCTGAAGATTTGCTTCCAAGAGACGTAAGAGGTGGGGGATGGTGCACCCCGCAGTCTATCACAGCACAGTGATCCTTCCCAGCCCTCACTATATCCTTCAAAGAAGCTGTGTCAGAAGCAGTTACTGTGAAAGTTGGCTAGCTGTGAATGCAGGCAGCCAACTGCCTCATCATGTGCTTGTGATTATTCATGGTTGCTGGGCATGACCTCTAACAGATGTTGTCAGAGCAGTTTATCACTGATTCAAATGTCTTTCATAGACTTTGACCACCATGTATGATGGGCACCTGTACAAATGTGTCTAATTAAGGTTAGAGTATGACATGATTATTTCACAACCTGTTACAAATCTTGTGATTACCAGAGAACACATAAAAGAGAGAAATATGGATGGGAATCAGTAACCATCTTCCATTATCTGAGCATTTCCAATTCTATTTTCAGATGTTTAGCCATACATCCTCACCCTAATCTTTGTTTTTTTCAGTTATATTTTGCAAGAACAGATTTAGGCATGAGATGATGTGAGTCATTTTAAAAGTGCATATCTGTGCTAGAAGCTACTTGACCTGAATTGTACTTTTGCCATTATTAACTAACTTTATGATTATATAAATGTAGGGACACATTTGACTAACTTGCACTTTGGACCTACTTAAGTCGTTGCATAAGATCCACTCAGAAGACAGATTTCACTTTCTGGATATGATTTATACATATTTTGCTACCTGGAAGACTTTACATGCAATATTTTCTTCTCTCTTTCCCCTGTTTTGCTTTTTCTGTCTCCTTAAGGAGGTGAATTAGTGCTAACAATGATAAGATCCTTCAAGGAAGTTTCCAGGAAAGGCAGTGGAAACCAAAATCAGCAACCTCTGGTTTGTCTTTCATGGTATTAAGCTGTCCCGTATGAGACAGTTACCATGAAGACAAATAACTTGTTTGCTTGTAGCAAACAAGTCTCTTCAGTTTTACACAGTCTTATTAAATTGTTGAGACCAGAATTTACATTTACAACAGGTTTCATCTTTCCTCAGTAAAACCACATAATGTCTGTTGTTTATACACCAAGTTACGGCTCAGATTTTCCAAATACCAGCATATTTCTTAACTGTTGTGAATAATTTCTTTTGCAGAAGAGCACACCAACTTTTGAGCACCACTGTCTTTAAGAACAGAGATTACTCTCAGAATTAAAGATGAACCTGTTTCTTGGCTCAATTTTTCTAATTTGGTTGTGAGGAGTTTAAATTTTTTTTTTACCTGTTTTGACCTTCATGTAATGAAGTTTCTCCTGCTTGTTGGGAATGATCTCATGGCCTAAACATAAATCTTAGTGCTTTCTTGCAAAGACACAGCCATAAGCCTGAGTGAATTTTACCCTTCTATTACATTACAACTAGTGTCATAARACTTTATGACCGATTGCAAAGTTCTGTGTGAACTGTTAAACCTTACACATATAACCTATGTGAAGATCTGCATTTCACATCTATTTAATGCATGCTTGGCCTTCAGTCCTGCATTTTTAAATCTGGAATTTCTGAAAGACAAAGAAATACCACTCTATTTGAATAACTCTCTTACACACCCTCACAAATCTGGCACATGCTTTTCTACATGATACCACAACCTCAAGGAGCTCTACTCAGATGTTTTGTCTGCTTTTTTTCCTCCCTTCCAGCTGCCCATAAGTCATTTGTTCCATCTTCTATGCTGACCACAGTAATCACCTTCCTTATTATTCTCCTGCATTAGGTTCTGAAAGACCTGTTCATAGCCCAGTCGGATTCTTCTTCTCTCAATTGCCAGGCCGTGCTCCAGGTGATCAGCTGTAGATAGAAGCTTTACAGGTTCTAATTCAATCTATGCAAATGAGGGGAAAAAAAAAAAGGTTATGAATGCCATAAACATAACAAAAGTGCACTGTGAACTTAAAATGGCATCAGCATTGTCTACAACCTTTTGCTATCAACTGTCCAAGAGGACAAGTTCTATTAATACAAACACAGAGTTGAAGTTCAAGAGATTCTGCATTATTCTTTCAGAATCATTTGTTAAAATTCAATGACAAAGTGCTTTCAGCTTTTAAATACAAACATCCATGAGAGCACACACAGTTCAAGACAAAAGAAAAAAGAAAGAAAAAAGGAAAAAAAAAAAGAAGGTATTAATATGAAGGTTTGAGTATTGAATTTTTGTGTCAGAAAAATAAACCAGTTGCACTGATCAGTAGTGTAGTCTATGGGAAAGTGTACCCCAGAGTCCACTCCCACTCACTACACAAATAGTCCACTCCCTCTTTCACAATTCACTCCATACTGACATAGCCTATTCCATCTGAGGACCTATTTTCAAAGAAGCACTGGTTTTCTGAGGTGGAGGAGAAACATGTGAACACCCAGCACTTGGTGTAGCTTCAAACTCTATACATTTATGCCCAAAATGCTACTTGTGCCCAGACACACGCCCTTCTCTTGCCAAGATCAGACCTTCTTCTCCCTTAAGTGCAAATTCCCATGTATGTCAATTCAATGACAAACTGAATCCAAGCCTGTACTGGCTTAAGAAAATTATTACATTTAGATAAATACTGCAGAGGTGCCACTGAACAGTCACTTGTGTGATTTGTCTACAAGGTCTAGCCTCAGAAACTTTACAGACACAAGCACTGCAACACAGACAAATTCAATATTTTGTGTCCTGCAGTGGTGCTGCAAGAGTTTCTCAGTCTTTGAGTCTCCAATCAAACCCTCTTCCAGCTTCCTTGCCTCCTTTCTGGCCCTCCTCAAGAGCTTCCTAGTTTTTTCCAGATGGCCCAGCTAAAACATTAAGATGGTGAGTGCATACTGTCGCTCTCTGCACAACTTTAGCAACAGTTGTTCAGAAAAGTGGATTTGAAAAAAATGTTAATTTCTCCAAGACTTTAATTTGTGCTGGAATTTGAACTGAAGTCTCAAACTCCCTTTGGGGCATTCCTGTCTTAAGCCTAATCTTAGTTAATCATCACCAATTCAATCCTGAATTAACCTCCCTGGAAATATGGGCAAAAGGTAAATGGGTTGATGCCCTGGATATGGTATCAAACCAATAATAAACAATCCTTACTCTATACTATTTTAGTGCAGTCAAGTTAACTAATTTAGCCATCAACCTTTCAGAAACAAGCTGGACTTTAGTTTGGTAAAACTATTCTGATCTGTTTCTTCTGCAAACTGTAATATATCATTGCAGAAGAGAAAGCAGAAATGATTCGATATATTCATTACCCATGGGATGACTACTCTTTGCCAATCTGTCATGGATGTTAAAAAGACAGATGCACTGTCAGAACACAATCAATGAGACAGGAAAGTCAGATATATGATTCTAGCCATTCATGTTCACAAAAGTAGAATACTACACACAAAGGGAGTTTATAAAGAGGACCTGAGGAATATTTGGCCCTTCTGATATGGAAACTTTAAAAGAACTGTGACTGTTTGGCAAGCAATGTGAAGGCCAAACAGCACTGTAACTGATTTCTAAATACCTCCAGGGAGCCAAACACTGGGGAGAAGAAACAACATTGGCATGTAAAACTAATAAACATAAATGGCAAAGAATTTAGATTGGAAACTAGCTTAAAAATAATGTCTTCTATCTGATTAGTGATGTCTGAACAACCTCCTCAAAAGGGGGAGTGAAAGATAAAGAAACCCCACCCCACACCCTTGCAGGATTCAAGATGTATATATATCAGTTTCTGAAAAGGAAAGAGACTGTGCAGACTCATGGGGATCTCTCTTCCAGTGCTTGCCTCTGTCAGTATTGCAGCCCCTACAAAGACACCAGTTCTATCACTAGCAAATGTGCACGAGAAATTGGAAACAATAAAAAAAGCCTAACAACTTCTGATCAGAGATGTAGGAAAAAATATCTCCAGATAGTCTGGACTTCATGTTGTTTTCTTATTACTGATCAGAATAAACAGTTATGAACATTTTCCTGTGTTTCACAACCAGAGAAGTTGGGTTATTTCACAGAAGCTCAGTCACAGTAACTTCAAGCATAGAAGAAAACAGGAAGAATACCTTTCCAGCACCAACTGGCTTGGCCACATATGTTGCATATGCCACACTCACTATTTTTTCAACATTAGTCAAAACGTCCTGTACTGTAACCTTGATGCCAACCTACAAGGAAGGAAGTAATGGAGGAAGGGGACAAAAAAAGGTATTAACATCATTGTCAGTTGAGTTGCACAAAATAGTGCAGTGTTTGTCAAATTAATCACATCCAGTCTCTTAAACCTAAAAGAAAAAAGGTAAAAAAACTGTTCTGCTATCACTGATACATCTCTGGACACCTAAGAACATCACAATATTCACCGAGCTCTGAAAAGCTCTTTAAGTACAACAATGGTGCACGTATGTTTAGAATTACTTGTAGGGTAAAATGAAAAATAGGAAAGACACTTAGATTTAGTTTTATGGATATGTCTTTCCATTTACTTATATGCCATTTGGAGTCCCCATCTGAATCTTTCCAAGATCTGTATGAGCAAAAAAGTCTATATAAAAGTGTAAAGCACAATGAAACACCTGAAGGTGAAACACTGTATTTGATCCTGTGAGACAGGCCTGACATGCATCAAAGTTTCTGATTTTATTCTAATTTTTAGAGCCTTTGGAATACATTCTCTGTGAGATGCACCACTCCCATTAATATTAATGCGAATTGGACTTGGGCACAATGCAGAGAAAAGTACCCTTAAGGTTCAGTTCTGATTTCAAGTAAGCGATTGGGCAATGCATTGCGTACTTGTTACAATATGAAGCTTAAGAACATGTATACACCTGAGGCAAATATTTTTGTATCAGAAGTTTCAAAAATACTTAGAACTCCACCTATTCAGTGGATCCCACCTCTGATCCAAAGACTGCTTAGAGGTCAGTAGCTTTGGTCTGGACCAACACCACCTATCCCACCCTGTCCATTACACCTGCCAAAGATTTTAAGTCTTCAGGGTCCATCCAGTTTCTATTCTGACACGGATTATTTTACAGGAAACATGCAATTATAATAGTCATTACGAAACTAGAGTTTCATTAGGCAGCATTATTGCTTAGATATCTGCACAAAGCTCCTTCTGAAACAAATAAGACTAGACCCATGTTGCATTCCTCTACTCCTCCCACCTCTCTTCTATTCTTTGAATATCATTAGGAATAAGAATGATGATCTCTTACCTCCATGCTGGTTTTGAACGCTCTGTTCACTTTTGCTTTGATGGTAATAATTTGTCCAACCCTGTTAAAAAGAATAACATCTTATGGTATGTAATCATGCAGCTTAATAAGGGTTTGAACCTGCCTCTCTAGGTATTCCTAATATTAGTGAAGGAAATCTCATTAATCAGTCTGTCTTTCATACTGTACTGAAAATGCACTGAAAAAGGTTTAGCACTGTTATTCATCAGTCAGACTTCATTCACGCTCAATAATGATTGTAGTCACTCAGAAAACTGTGTAAGCTTAATATTAGCATTCCTTCTTGCTAATGTCAGCATGACATCAGGTGTGCTCTGGGCCCCAGGTCCCCCAAGAAATTTTGGCCTAGATTCTGCTTTTGTTCAAAGGCACATCTTGCTGTGAGTTACACCAAACCACTGAGTATATCTAGCTGCAAAACCACACAAGATATACTCCCTGTGCATATACATGCACATGAGGAAACAATCCCAGGACAAAAAGTACTTTTTGACATCTTTGGAGGATGGGGAAAGAGTTCATTTTCCAAGTTTTGGCCAAGAACAGGGCTGCAGCATGTCCCTTCTGCCCTAACAGCATACCTCTGAACAACTACCCTTTCTCATTTACCTACATGTAATACCTAAACAGAAGCGTATCTTTTTACCTACACAGAATCAAATTTAAATGAGAAAATAATTTCTGTCCTTCTGGAATTTCTAAAGTACCTGTTATGTGATGATAACAAGAGTAACCCTTGTTTTCAAACCTTTAATATCCTAACACRAGGCAGCGCTGAAAGGGTTAAAAGAAGGCAGTTTCCCCTAAAGTTGTCTTATTGAGCAGAGCAGTAAAAGGACATGATGTGCATGGTAAGACAGAACCACAGACAAAATGACTGGGCAACAGGCCACTGCCTTCAGGGAATTTAGAGTGACTTACAATTGCTAAAGATCAGTCCCAGCGCAGGCAAAGTGCAGCTAGCTACATCTGAGACTGCAAAATATAACTCAGACCACTGGAGTACCTTTGAAATAGGCATTTACAGTTAAGGATTAGGCACAGTTATGACCCCAGTTTATAAAAAAAAATTCTTTGTAATTTCTTCCTAATTTAATGAATAGGGTTTTGACATGTAAAGGTAAGGCTTTTCTTAAATTGCTTCTCTCAGTGCCATAACCTGAAATGAACTGTTGCCAAACACTAGAATGGGGAATAGGAAACCTGTTCCTTTACAGTACCAGACAGGAACAATCAACTACACAGAAACTTTCTCTTTCTTGTTCACATTCAAGAACACAAGTGGAAGCCTTTGAGTAGACAGGGGGGAAAAATGGTTAGAAGAAAGAATTAAGACCATCTGCAGATACACAGTCCTCATTAGCTTTTGAAGAATGTATTCAGAAGGAGTTTCTCCATCATTCATTGCAAAGAAAAAGCACAATCACTAATGTGATAGTTCTAAACTGCACAGCTAAGGGAAGCACCAGCTCATTTACAAAAAGGAGAATGCATTCAGAACAATAACACAATATTTATGTTTAAGCTTGGAAAAGAAGTTAACACTATGGCCTTGTAAAAAGGCTTTAGAAAGCTTAGAGACAGAACTCAGTCAAGTACCCTGAAACAGCTCTGAAGACTCTGTATCCATCACAAAACTCCCAAGAGGATCACAGTAACACAGCAGTAGAGGTAATGACAAGTACAAGGTGAAAAAAGACAGAATATATTCATTAGATAAACTCTATGATTGAACATGACATACTGATAGTAAGTGTGAGGCTATCCTTAAAAGAGGGAGAGTTCAGAGTCTCTACAGATGCTTGCAGAGGACATCATGGTCCCTGTGAAGAACATCATGATGCCGGATTGTCCATGAGCTCCCAGCAGGGACTGCAGAGGTCTTTACCTCAGGCTTACTGGCAGGGCCCTATTCTTCTGTACAAAGTTTGTTTATTTCACTTTTGTCAGTGACACCTCCCTGGTGACCTCTCTTCCTCTGTGCAAGAACCTTGCATAACAGAGGTTGAGGGAGGTAAGTCTGGGTCTGCCTGCCTTTGAGGAAACTGCAGGGTGGGAACAACAGGACAAAGCTGGATGTGATCTCACTCAGCCTGAGATGCCAGTCCTGCAATAAGGCGGGTTTGGACTTCACAGGCCTTAGACGCCCTGACTGACTGACATCTCCCTGGTGCTCCAAGCAGTCTATGCAGCTGGACTCATATTTCATTGTAGAAAAGTGCAGTCCTCTGGGGTCCATGGCCATACCAGAAAATAAAGATGTCAGAACTGCGATGGTCAGACAGTGTGACAGGGAAACGTCTTTTCATATACTTTCAAGAGCTGTTTTAAAATGAAATGTTTTACATTGTATCACTTATTCTGACTTTGGACAAATGGATTTATTTAAGCCAAGAATGCTGATCAGCTTGGGCATTTAAATTAGATACGTAAGGGCAGAAGTCAGAGAACTCCACACTTTCACTTGTAACTGGCAGAAAGCTTTTGAAATATATCAGAATGTACTGAGTATGATTCACACATGGAGCACTAGCAAAATTTAAACAAATGTAATTTAAAATCAGATGTTCTTACTACCACTGAACTGCTGCATATTAAAATACACGGAAGACGGATTTATTTGTTATCATGGCACAAAACTGAGTTATGCAATATACAGATTTGTGGAAATCTCTGTCTCCACATCAATTGAAAAGAAATATGCACAGAAGAGTTAATCCTTACAGAACATTTGGCAACTTGAGTTAGGTAAATGAAACCTTACAGCAGGTAACTTAGAAAACATCTTTTTAATTTACTAGAGTGAGATACAAGAGCTCTCTTATTTTTGCAAGATGTTTATAATCAACAAGATCTGGCAAAATTTAGGAAATTACACAGTAAGCTACAAACAGGATGTTAGGGATGGCCTGAGACTGAAAAATAATTCCTGAAACCACTTCACAGTTACTATGCTTGTACCCTATATTCTTGTTAAAAATTAAATATTGGCACTGCAATTGGAGGGAGAACTACAGACATACTTAGAAACAAATTTGGAAGGAAAAGTATTTTCATTAGTTTTTAGAAGCTCTGTTCTGCTCTCAGAAACAAGAGAAAATTGCTCTGAAGCTACTGAAGTCTGAAATACTATGCCTGAAAGAAAAACATTAACCTGACTTCATTTGTAGGACTCTTTGATTACAGTTTTTACAGAGAGGATTTTTTCCTAAGGACAAAATTAAAAACACAGAACAATTACAGGCAGGATGAACACTTTAAAACTGATTTTGTAAAACAGACCAAGAAATTCTCTTGAGTTCTAGATTCAGTATGACCATGTTCACATCTTCCTTACAGGTTCTAGTTCTCATCCTAATGGCCACTGCTCTAAAAATCTGCTGCTCAGAAGTGTGAGCGGATGCTTATTTTACACTTGTGTACTGCAAACAGTTTTAAATTGACATCAGCTGTACATCTGACAGCCAACGTTGCTTGGTTCACTGTCAGGACAACTGCACGTGCTTTGGTCTGTGCAACAAGGTCCATCCCATCTAAGCACTCATTAGTTTCCAGATTGCAAGGTGTAAAAACACACAAAAACTACAAAGTAATGGCTTTAAGTTTCTGTAAAGATACGGTTTAGGAATAAGTGTGCTATTTCCTCTTACAGTGTCTTTTATCCCTTGGAAAATCATGAAAAATGGTTAAACCAAAAATTAAGTCCTGTATTATCTTGTAGACTCAGTCAATATGCGGTGATCACAAATGCAAAACATTTCTGTTTTGTTACACGAACACATTTCTTTAAAAGAGCTGCAAGAAAGAGATAGTGAGAAATAAACTGAAAGAGCACTTGCAACAATAAAAAAATAATTCAATAACTGCTATAGGAATGTATTCCTTATTTAACAGAGATAAGTAATGGCCTGCAGCATTCACTTTAACTAGAGCCAAAGATCACTGGGCAATCAATTTCTCACCTGGCATCTAGGTTGCCAAGTCAAAATAACTACAGTTTATTTTTGACTGGTGAAATTGATTTGTTTTCTAGGTGGATCAGGCTACCACAGACAGAAAAGAGCAATTTTGAGACTTAACCCTGTGACTCTGGGGAGTTCATTGGCCTGCTAGCTCGGATTTTATAATGCCCCACTTTATCTCTGCCAAATAAGAATCTCTAGAATGAAAACATCTGTTTGTTGTTAGCTGGTTTTGTACCTGGCAGCCTCTTCAAACTGTATGTCATCCATAGACGCTGTCACGCAAGACACACCAGCATGTTTCTCAGCTTCAAAAGAGACACATGGACACACAATTACCACACTGCATTTGCAGCAAGCTATTCACCTACATACTCGTGCACAAGAGACAGAGATGAAACACAGTAAGTCCCAGTTCTTCTTCTGATCACCCTAATGCAAGTCCGCAGTGGACCCCTTAGAAAAAAAAGAAGTTAAATAAGATTAAAGTTAATATTTACCATGAAATAAGGGCAACATCAGGAGTTGAGACTAGATGATGATAGTGATCCTACTCAGCTTGAAAAGCTCTATTTAAGGTCTTTAAAAATGCACATTCTGGTAAGAGAGAGCTAACAAGCATGTGGCAGGACAAAAAGAGACACAAAGCATTAATAAGCCTACAGAAATCCCAGCAATTTCCCTCAAAACAGGATGCCGTGAATGTTGGCTATGTTAAACCAATGTGGAAGTTTTATGTCAGTTGAGGATTCTGAGACACAGGAGAAAGATCTACTGGCTTATTAGCATAGTCACAGCAGTGGAAAGCAGGTAAGTACATGTTCTCAGTGCTGTAATAGAAACGCAGGAATTAAAAACAAATACAGACAAGATTTAAAAAATCAAAACCAAGTACTTACTTATTGCAAAATATTTCTACCAAAATCTGAACTGTGTTCTTCATCTCCCTAGGATGCATTTGGTTATGAAAAATAATGCACCCTATTTGTATTAATTATGAAAGTTAGTCTGGAAAAGGTAAACATCTTCTTTACTGTTAATATTTATTAGCCCAACAGTTATCTTTTTACAGCAAGTTATTGTGATTTAGTATTTACTTGACCATAGCACCTAGAGTTCCAAGTCAGAGGCTAAATCTCCATCACACTAGGAGCTGTATAAAAACACAGAGAACCCCGGCTCCAA
The DNA here is from genome assembly GCA_030449065.1 of Oceanodroma leucorhoa. NCBI lineage: Eukaryota > Metazoa > Chordata > Aves > Procellariiformes > Oceanodroma > Oceanodroma leucorhoa. Next base: position 4,963,089 of record JASVER010000072.1, on the reverse strand, counting down.
AAAGTTTCACGAGTGACAGAGGCAAAAGAGAGGACTAGCAGGAAACCTAGAAAATAGCACCGCACAACAGGCAGGAGTTCTCACACCCAAGCAGCCCCATATTTTTAGTGAGCATCGCAAGAAAAAGCTTGGAGGAATTAGAGGATGATGTTATGTCAGTGTCTGAGGAGTTCCTTTTGAAAATATGAGGGTAAAACACATGAAGGCACTTATCAGAAACACAGCAAACCATGATGAAAGGGAAGGGGTCACTGATGACTAGGAGGCTGGAATCACCGCTGTGATAGGTAATGCAAGGTGATGAGTAAGATGGTGACAGTCATAAATAGCCTCAAAAGTGAGGAAGCAGCCAGGTGGATCACATCTAAAGCAGCAGGATATGAAATGAGGAAGGTGCAAAGCCCAGGCCCTTGCAACTGCACCAGCTGGCACTAACGCAGGTGAAAGATGGTAAAGCCAAACAAATCTCTGCCTGGCATGTTGAGTTTGCCTAGGCAAAGCAAGGAAAGATGTTAAAAATCCTTTGTGTGTGGCAGGATTAGCCCCGAGGTGTGAATGACTGACTGCCGCTGCCCTAAGCCTAACCAAGTAAAAGCAATTATGAAGGTGAGCTCTGGTGGCAGCTGATGAAGATCATCACAGCTTAACCAAGAGACAAACTATTGTAGCAGCTGGGGCTCTGCCACTTCAGAGCAGGAACTCGAGGAGTTCAGGGATTGCTGAGATCAGTTCAGAGTCTCTCCACAAAGAGCACTGTTAAGGGGTAAATCACTGAAGGGCTGAAATCAAATGACTTCTTTGTGCCAGAATAAATCTCAAAAAAAAATGTGTGATCATATTGGGAAGTTGCTACATGCTAGGTAGCTTATGGGTTATTGTGTGGGACAAGTTCTCCAGGATCCCAGCTCTTTCTATATAGGAAGCGCAGATTACGTAAAGCTGCACCGAGCGCAGCACACACCTACGCAGAGAACGCGCCACGGTCACCGCATCGCATGGAGACACCATCCAGACATGAGTTCCCCAAATATACCCGCTATACTCTGCAAGGCTCATTATGGACTGCTAATGTATGCAGCTGTACTTGGAAACGGAGTTCACTGACAGCAGAGATGGCAGAGCCTTGGGTTTTCTTAGTGCTGTAGATGTGGCTTTCACTTCCAGAAGTTAGCTAAGGAGATCTTAAAAGTTTTCGAAGCTGAATTACACCAGACATGGAGTGCTGTGCATGCTGGCTGGATTTGTGGGGTTTGGTTTTTTTTTTTTCCCACCCATGTGCCAATATTCTTAAATTAGTACTATTCTTTCTTCTAGTATTTCTCCTTTTTCCACCCCTTTTTTCCCTCTGCTGCTCTCATTTTTAATTCTCCTCTTCGTAATTGCCCCCATCACCCCCTTCTCCCCTCTCCCCTGAGATGTGACACTCCTCTCCAGCCCCACAAGCTTTCTCACTCCCTTGATGCCTGTTCCCAATCTGAACCCCCAAATCTCACACACTCCCCCCGGCTGAAACCTTGCCCTCAAGCCCTCCCCAGCTCCCCAAGGGCAAAGTTTCGCCTCCTCCTCGCCTGTCATTGGCAAACATCGGGACCGGGCTACCGGTTTTCAGGAAAGGAGACGCTGTCCCTACACAGCCGAGGAGTTTAAGGCGCATTTCGGGGGGGGGGGCACAGGGCGGCCCCCGGGGCGTCTCTCCCCGCAGCCCTGAGGCGAGGCTCCCCCGCCCGCCGTCAGCCCCTGCCCCGCGGCGCCCGCCGGCCGGCCGGGCCGCTGCCGCCCCTCTACCTGCCAGGCAGGCGGTGGCGTCCATCCACTTGAGGAGCTGCCCGGCGCTCAGCTCCCCGCGGTGGTTGGCGTGGGCCGGCAAGACGGTCTGGCACATGCAGACATCGCCGCCCGCCGCCGCCCCGCGCCGCTCCATGGGTGCAGGGTGAGGGGGGCAGCGGCGGCCGAGTCTCCTCCGGGCACAGAGAGGCAGCGCTGGCCCGGCCCGGCCTCGCAGCTGTCTAACGGGCTGGGGCGGGCCGGTCCCGCCCCAACGCCCGGGGCTGGGGTGGAATCGCCTCCTCTGGGGCCGGGCCGGAGCCACGCCGCTGCGGGGAGGCGGGAAGGATCCGCCGGGCTGAGGGGAAGCGGGTGCCGGGGCGCGTACAGGGGCAGCGCAGAGCAAACGCGGCCCCCGCAGGGGAGGGAAGGGTTGCCGCAGGGCCGTGGCCCGTTTTTATACTTGGCCGCCCGTTTCCATCCCCCGCGGCTCCTGCCCCAGCAGTTCCGAGGCTGCCCCACGGCCTGGCGGCAGCCCCCACTATGCCGCGGCCGCCGAGAGCCGGTGCCGCTGGCGGGTTTTGGCGTGCGCATTGCCACTGAAGTGTTTATAATCCGGCTCAGATTATTTTTTTCTTTTTCTTTTTTTGAAGTCTTGCTCGCTCATGTTGTCACTGCTTTGACAGCCTGGCAGGTGGGCCCGGGGAAGACACATTGCCATCTCCAGATGCTGGTGAGCTGGGTAGGGAGGTGCAGCAGCCTGGTGAACCGCTGCCGGCACGGACATTTTGACACCTACCTCGGCAGCCATGGCCCCAGGATCCAAACGAGGCCTGTATTTATACAGGAGTCAATAACTGGAGACCTCATAGAGGGCTCCTCCTACCTCCTCCTCCTCACATGGCTGGTAGGGTACTGCAGGGTATTGCTGCTCTTGCAAACTATGAAAATACAAGCACTGCTGAGGAAGAGCAGGGCAATCGCTTTTGAATCGGTGAGGAAGGTCAAGATTTGACTATTGCTATGGATACATCATTATAACTATTGAAGGCTCAACCACATGAAGAGGGCAGTTTGGAGGTGCTCAGCCGGGTTGTCGTCTGTTAAGGCAGGGCTGGTTGGTGGAACAGGCGTGTTGCCTCAGCATAGCAGCATGTGTGTGCTGCTTTTGGCTGGGATAGAGTTAATTTTGTTCGTAGTAGTTTGTATGGGGCTATGTTTTGGATTTGTGCTGAAAACAGTCTTGATAATATAGAGATGTTCTTGTTATTGCTGGGAAGCGCTTACACAGAGTCAAGGGCTTCTCAGCTTCTCACGCTCTACTGACTGAGAAGGCTGGAGGTACACAAGAAGCTGGGAGGGGGCACAGCCAGGACAACTGACCCAAACTGGCCAATGGGATATTCCATACCATATGACGTCATGCTCAGTATATAAACTAGGGAAAAGCTAGCCGGGGGGCTGCTGCTCAAGGACTGGCTGGGTATTGGTCTATGGTCCACAGGTGGTGAGCAATTGTTTTTGGGTTGTTTTTTCATTTGCATCACTTGTCTTTCTTTGGGTTTTATTTCTCTTGCTTTTTGTTATCTTTATTTTCACTACATATTATTTTTAGTAGTATTTTATTTCAGTTATTAAACTGTTCTTATCTCAAACCATAAGTGTTCTCATTTTTACTCTTCAGATTTTCTCTCCCCCATCCCATGGGGGTGGGGAGTGAGCGAGCGGCTGTGTGGTGCTTAGCTGCCTGCCAGGTTAAACCACAACAGTGTATAACCTGTAAATGGTCTTTAAGGAAGGACTGCAAAGCTTGTATTTGACTCTGTGCTATCCCCCTCCCCTCTCCCCTCTCCTCCCCCCCTCCTCCCCCTGAGTATTGTAAATAGCATGGTTTTCAATAGAGCAGCAAGACTCTCTGTTTCCTGTAGCCTTTCTTCTTCATCATCTAGCTACGACTTGTTACCCACTATTTCAATGACAGACTTCCCATGTTTATTAAAAACATATATAAATGAATTTATATCATGAATGCTTGTTCATTTAAACATTGTTAAAGATCCAGCTTTAACCAGTAACAGCTGGGAAAATATGAATTTTAACCAACCTGCCTCACTGAGATGGAGTTTCTCAGTGCAGTAGGGATTTTCTTCCCACATGGCCTGTTACTATCATTGCACTATAGCAAGATCTGTTTCTTTGTCACATACTCTTTTAGCAAGGAACAGGATGGCTGTACTGTCACACTAGTTAACATTCCACAGGATACTGGCTCTGAAAATCAGCATGCTGTGCTATTCCCTAGATTTATTTCCATTTTTTTGCTTCAGAAAAAGTTTGTACTGATTTCTCTTTCCTTCTTTGACTGGCTTCTGTGAAGGAAAGAAACAGACTCTCTTGGAAGTGGCAGTGGCATACCTCAGTCTTGCTACCTGAACAGGGTTTGTAAACAGTATGCAGCCAGTATTTTCTCCTTCCTCATCTGCTCAATCCAGATGACTCAAGTATCAACTTCTCACACCATAGATCCTAGATGTCAGAAGGAAGAGTCTTTAAATGGAACTGAACATTTTTCTATTTAAAAAAAAATGTGTGTTGCCTGCCTAGGCCAGTAATCTGTAAATTTGTTTTCAGGTTTACCATGTCACGCTCATTGACCAGGCTTTCGCTAAGATAATGCTTGTTTGTTGTTCTTTCACAGGTAGCTTTCACCTCCATTTAACATAGTCCCAGTGATCAGGTGTTTGGCCCATAATGTATCTGTTGTCTGCTGTGAGATTAGGAACTACAGAGCTGTTAGTGTCACAGAGAGGTAAAAGTAAAATCTAAATCTGCTCACATCTAAAACTTTCTGAAGTATGTGGAGGAGTACATGCTTAGGGCAAGTGGTCAGCAGACCTCTCAGGCTGTATGGAGGAGTTTTAGAGAAACAGAAAAGGTAACTTCTCTCATTTCTGTTGGGGTAAGGGAAAGCTGGTGTTTCAAAAACACACCTCAGAGCTGTACATACCTCTTGATTTCTAAGGGTAGGATGTCATTTGAAGTATGTCCATTGGAAGTAGGAGCTGCCCTTCAAGAACAGGAATGGCCACCCAGGATCCAAATGAGCAATGCACATGGCTTCCACTGCTTTGGACACTTGGCAGGCACACCTGGAGAGTGAGGTGAGGGAACTCACAGCCTAAAATGCCCTTTTGCCAAATGAGCCTCTGCTTTCATAAGCTGCATTTCTCCTGCCCTGCAGCTCCTTTTCTTGGACCCTGTGTGCTGAGGTAACAGACTCTAATGCCTATCTTCCAGCTGGCTTCAGCGACTCCTTTCTCTGGAGTCCCTTATACTCCTTTAGCTCCTTACACAGTCTCCATTGGAGTAACTGAGTATTTTACAGCCTTCAGTGTATTTGTCCTCAGAAAAACCTGCAAGGTCAGTATTGTTCTCCTTTCACAGCTGAAAAATTAGAGAAATTAAGTTACTGGCCCAAGTTCACAGAGTTTTCAATGGTTTCCCAGTTGAAAAGTACCTTTTGTGGCACAGTAGCCTATACCAGCACCTCTGGCATCACCACCAGATGAAGGTAGCTGGACCAACACTATGTTGCTAAGGCAGTCTCTGGGAAGCATCTTTGTGAACCATCGGATTTCTCTTTACTGATGCCCACTGTGGTGAGAGAAACCAATGATCAAAGGCCATCGGATGCCTTACATCCAAACCCATACATCACTCACCCACCATCTTTGGTGAAATTTTCTTTTGAAATGAGAACTGGTGGTGAATTAGAGTGAGCTCAACTTTAACAGTTTGCTTAACTGACTAAGAAATTGACTTCCCTTCAGAACTGTTGCTTGCTAATGCAGTTTCAAAAAGTTTTCGTCAGTAAATGATTTGCACTTAATGGCTTGAGGCTTCTCCTGCTGAACTGAAATAGTAAAAACAACAATAGGTGCAGCAGTGTTTTAAATACACTTACAAATTAAAAACAGAATGGATGTTAGGTTATCATCTCCTAGTAACATGCATTTGTATTAGAAGCAATGTAAATTAAAAAGCTTTGTGCAGCACAGCAGCCTATCTTGCAAGTGCTGTGAAGAACAAGACAGCGCAATGCCTGTAGAGCAATTGTGCCAGAAGAGGTAAGGCACTTTATTAATAAGAGATGAGCTCAGTATTAGATGTGAATAAATCTTCTGTAAAGTAAAGCCATTAGAGTGAGCAAGAAGTACTATTCAATCATACAGCACATAGACAGCTAGCGGCCTAATAGCGTAACTGCTCCAGACCTGCATTTCTTCCAAGTTAGAATTTATTCTGAGAAATGGTATGGAACAAGGGGGTAGCAAAGGAGGTCTGATTAAGAACAGAAGCCTGTAATCTAGAATTGGTTTTTGGGTTTCCACCAAAATTCCTTCTATATTTAAACAGATGTTTAAAGATGGAGAGCTTTAGCGTTCCTTGGAAAATAACAGGCTAATGTGATAATGGTGACATCGTTAACACCTTCACAGATCTTTCCTTACCGATGGAGTCAGCAGCTGTAGGACACGCCTCCAAAATGGATCTTCTTGGTAATGTTTTAAATACATATGTCAGTTACTGCAGTAAATCAACTACAGTATATAGCTGTGCATCTTTGTAGACTGTATACTTCTATATTCTTGAGACAAGTGTATTACTGCCTGAAGTTATAAATGTTTTAGAGATTCATGTTTCTTTCATAACCCTAGTTATTCATGGAAAAAAAGTTTTTTTTGACACAGCTTGTGAAAATACAACTACTTCTTGTAAAATGAAACTTTATTCTAAAATGTATCCAAAATTGCAAGACACAAGCACCATTAAACAGATAAATAGACATATATTTATGTACATAGAGCATCAAAACACAAACCAATTGTTAATATAATTCTTATACCATTTTAATGAGTATCCATCAATAAAACTTTACAATTTAAAGAAGACTTTTCAGTTGCAAAACAGTTGTAAAATCATATGTATAAATTATGTTTACTACAATTCCAATAACAGAGGCAAAATAAAATACAAAAATAATAATCAATACTGCAAATTCAAATACAAAACCCAAAGTAATGCTGCACAGGTACATATGTACACTGGATGAATTCATGCAGCGAGGCAGTGCAACAAATTAACTGCGGAGTTTAACTTATCACAAAATGGAACAACCATGTTGGCAAACAGAAGAAAATATATTTTTGTAATAAATCATAGTGCATTTTGAAGTTAGACTTTATAAAATGATTGTTGAGTGATACACTTCTAAAATCCCCCATGTCATCTGAGATTCCCCAACTCTTCTCCCACAAAATAAAATACAAATGACAAAAGCTAAAAAACCCGCTGCAGTAGAGAGTCTGATGTACTGGTACCATCTTGATTTTTTTTTATTCTCGGTATCAGACTTGTTTGCAAGTGTCCATGTCCACAGGGACATGCGTTACTCCTTGCTACCAAAAGTAACTCTTTTGTGCTCCAATGCTATCTCCATAAACTGAATCTCACACGATGCTTAGACTGCACTGGTTTAAAGAGACACAGCTGAGCCTTGAAAAAAGAACTCTTAAATCCCTATGAAGTACAGAGAGAGAGTAAAACAGAGGATAGAGAGACCTCGTTATTCCTGAAGCTCCTACCCCTAATTGCTTTAATTACATAGACACAGATTGACATAAGAGGCTTTTATGGCTTGGATGAAATTTCTGCTAATTTGCTGGGCAAGCGCAAAGCCCCTGTTTCTCCACAGGGCTTGCCTTTCACAGTGCAGAAGGCTACAGACTGTTTTGGTTGGTGAAAGGAAGCCTCAGGTAACTATATAGAAAAATACTTCTGCGGTGAAAATGTATTAAAGAAACAAAATCAAAACAGAACCTCTTGAAAACTGTGATTTCTTGTGTAGCTGTGATACTAAAACATGGCTGTTCACCTTTCAGTTCTGCGTTGGTAGGTATATCATGAACATGTAGATAAAACTGAGGTTCATACCTCATTGAATATTATTGGTTAAGTGTCAAAAATTAGATGAGATACAATTACACAGTCTGACACATTTTTTTCTTAAAATCTCAAGTGATAAGCACATTCAGTGTTTTCACTAGGAAGTTACTGCTAAAATGCTACATTTCTTTGCTGAGAAGACATCAATTTACAGCAGCCTGTAAACTACTGAAGAGTTGCTCCCTGCATCCTTTGTGCTTCCAAAACCCCCTTTCAAGCCATCATTAACTTTCAAGTTAATGGGAGTTTCAAGCAAAAAAGGGATGCAGAAAAACACCTGTATTGGGTAAACAATGTAGCAATTTATACAGCATTTCTAGATTTCCAGCATGCAAGCATGTGTAGAGAGAAGCTAAGAGACAGCATGCAGTGCAGTGATATGTCATTGTGCTTATGTCTGGTGAGAATACTATGGCATTCTCACCCAGGAAAACATAAACATTAGCCCCAGAAGACTCAAATAGCCAGTATTAATGAAGCCATCTGCTACTATGTAGTAAAGAACACCCCAAAAGGGGGAAGAAGTTTGTCTGCTCATAGCTTATAGATACTGAAGCTGAAGAGAATTACAAAGGCACAATACAAGCCTATATTTCTTGTAAATTATATATATTAATATATTTTTGCTCATACCACCTCAAGATACTGAATGGTAAAATAATAACTGACGATATAAACATCAACTGAAAGTTAAGCACGAAAAATAAATGATCGCTGGAGAAGATAGATAGCTCATTACTTGCTACATTTCTACCCTTCCTGGGTGGTGAGCTTGTCCACTTTTCCTCCACTGGCTGACAACACTCATCAAGATATTCAAGAACATGGTGATCCACCGAGAACACTGGAAGAGTGTCAGACGACAGACAGAATGGCTTTACACATCTGAAAAGTTGTCAGTAAGTGGCTGCAACTGTTTTACCTTTGGCCCAGAATTCACTGAGAACCCAGAAACAGTAACTGTTCTGGGTCCTAAAAATTCATACCCATTTTCATGCAGAGATGAGGCTAAAATAATCTGTGAAGATAACATTTTGGTTAAGTTTGGCACTCAAAATATGGAACAGCAGAGCAGGGATTGTACCAGCATATAATAAAAAACAATTCTCAATTTTTCTATTCATAGCTACACAAGATGCTTATCATCTTCAACACCGAATGACTCACAACTCGGAAAATAAAGCAAATGTATCAATACCACTCCTGTTAAACTCACAAAAAAATTACACCCACTTTTGTGTGATGAAGTTATACGGCAACTTTGGAGGCAGATGCTGTCTCAGGCCCAGCTGTGAGAACGTGGACACTTTACAAAGGTGAAAAGGTGCAAGTTACAACATGTGCGTTTTTAAACTTCAGCTGTTCCTCAGCTTGCAACAAGAATTGGTACAACTGCTGTTACGATTTCGTACCGGCAGTTAATGAAGAAAGATATCAAGTTGATACCTAGAATAAGGTAGGTGTATGCTGCAAGCTGGGGGTGGAACCTGCTATAAATGGGCTTTGCTAATCCACTGCAATGCTATCTGCAAAGATCTTGTCTATCTGAAACCAGACACTTTCCTCATCACCAAACCTCATCTCCAAACCAGCATGTGAAATCATGCACATTTACTGCAAGTTTATCAAAAAAATACCCATAAACTACCATTACTACCTGTATTCTCACAATCCTAAATTACGAGCTCCTAGATTTATTCCTTAAACCTGTCAGGAAAGGAATCTTTAGCCATCCCTAGAAAGTATGAACATTAATATCTTAGTTACAACCTCACAGCTGAATTTAAAAGCAGCATATGCTATTGCTGGTGTTGATACATCTACGCAATGGTTTCTTCATGTGGTGCTTTCAATGAATGAATCAGTGCAGGCAAAGAGTGAGAGAGCCCACTTAACAAATAAAGGTGAGGATGTCTAGGCAGATGTAAACCTTCTAGAAATGTTCAAACAAGTTAGTTCAAGTTACACCTGTTTATAAAAAAAGAAGTAAAGACAAAGAAAATAGCAACTATGGAGCAGAAATCTCATGTTCGAGATTGAAGGATTCAAAACCTCATCTGGAAGCCATTCAGATTCAGGTTCTTAGGAGCTGCATTATTCTTGCCCATACCAGGCTCAGATAAATACACTTCTGTGTATAGGGATGTGAAGCTAAATATAAACGCTTGGATTCATTCCACCTAATTGTAGGCCTTTAAAAGCATGCAGGATTCATCAGTGGAGAGGGCAACTGATGCCATAATACAATCTTCCAGAAGCATCTCCTCTTCTGTCCCTCCTCTGACTTACAGAAGAGACCTAAGCTGGTAATTTTTAGGCAGCTAAAATTAGGGTAGGATGAATCAGGCCACAGTGTGGAGCAGAAACAAGTCTGATGTGGTGGTACAGTATTACCATTACAAAACACAGTCTGTAATAGCCTTGTCAGAGGCTCCAACCCAGATAGACTTTGTGGTTAGTGGCCTACACAATTCATGTCTTTGCAGCTTGCAAGGAAGCAAGTTTTCCAGTCTTGCAAGGAACTTTTAAAAGATAAAACAGTGAGGCTTGATTTTATATCCTTGTTTCCCTTGTTTGGTGCTTAGACAAGGTGGCTTCTCTGAACACCAGATTCGCGGAGCTGTGCTACACTGGCTGGCAGAGGCACTCTCTGAGGGGAGGCTCTCTCAGTATACAAATGCACACAGGGTTGTATTTTGGTACAACAGAACTAACACAACCAAACCTCTCAGCACTTCAACAGCTGTGGAAAACAGCTGTATATTTCAAAAACTATTTTGGAAGAAGGGAAACCTTCAGGGGCAGGTCTGTTTTCTGCCACAGTCAAGGGCTTCAAATAAAGATGTATCTGTGGTACAACTCCTTCCAAGGGCTGCAGCTGGGACAGTTACAGCCTAAACCATTTGGAAAGTGATCGCTGTCAGGCAGCTTGTTGGACTTCTCATCAACACGGACTACTGCCCTTCTGAAACCATCCCAGAGGCTGCTTTTTAAAAGTTATACACAAGGTCCAAAGAAGTTTGCAGTTGGAGTGGCTACTCATCCTCATGTGTTAGGAGGATGAGTAGCCACAAATCCTCACACATGTCCATGTATTTACGGTGCTGTGGGAATTTTGTATCGCCATGCTTTTGAACTCTTTCACTATGGCATGGATTGGCTCTTTGTGGTAACTGTCAGTAACGAAGATGAAGCACACACTGAGGAGAAATACAGCTGTTCTGAAATACACAAACTTTGTGAGACCCCCAATATTATCAATATTAAAGTTTAATGTCAGAGTTTTGCATGTATTTTTTACATTAATATTTATATTGACAAATTTAATTCTTGTTGGTTTGGAAAATTACTGAGGTTTTCTTTACTTCCAAAGAGTGGAGTTTGAACATTAGGTTCATTTATGATGTTCAAAGTCATTCTTTGTCTAAAATACACCTGCCTAATTGTTTAAATGTGACATGCAAATACTTGGGATTATGGGATTGGGATTACCCTGTTGTTCTCTATAAAGGGTTGAAGTAATCTGTAGAAACACTTCTTTTGACCTTAGAAATATAGGGAATTTATCTGCAGAGTGGGTTGGAAGTGTGAGGAACATTTATTGCAAGTACTCGAAGTCTTATGTAAAAGGGTGAAGGTGCAAAGTCACTAACAAAAGACTGCCTTCATTCAAAAGATTAACCTAGTAATTTAAACTATCAATAAAAACAAATAAAACACAGAACTTAAAATAATCCAAGTAAGAATCCCCTTCAACTTTCCCAGCTTTTTCACTTTTTCCATCGCTGTCTTTCAGACTAGACAGAACTTGAATTTCTGATGTCAGAAACCAGCAAAGAACACATACACATTTTCAGGTCTTTGTTGTATATCATAAAATACTAATAAAAAAAGAATCCAGAGTTCAAGAATTCAGATTATTTTTCTACCTTGATAAACAGACAAATAATTAAATTCTCCTTAAAACATTGCCTCACGTAAAGCCTGTTAACACAATACGGAAGCAGTGCTTTATCCCCTGCATACCCTTAGAGATGGGTTTCTGTCCAATGCAGAAGTTCTTGGAAAAAAAAAGAGACACCAGAGAAAAAGCTTGTACGTCTTTGCTCACTTAGTGCAAGGAATCCTGTAGGCTGGCAGGTCTCTGCAACAGTCTACTGAGGTCCCGTAGCCTGCCTTTGCCAGGGGACAGCAAGAGGAGAGACTTTCCCTCTTGTGCACTTCCCTACACAGGGTCTGATCTCTCAGGCTTGCAGGCACCTGCAGTTGGAAAGCATACGCTGCATACCCGGCATGGAGCCACAAAATGTGCCAACCTGCAGCTGCCTGTTGTCTGCTAAAATCCAACCCCAACCTCTCAAAAAGGATATGAACTGGGTTGAATTCTCTTACGTTACATTTAGTATTCCTGTAAATGGCTTATATATCTGCTGTTTGAAATAAATTCTGAAACCACTAACAAAACTTTAACTATATGTGAACAGCAAGTTTTGAGGACAGAACAAGTACTGTTGTAGTATATAATACACATGGCTGTACAATCAAACGCCACCTCTTGCTTCAAAACAAGAATTTACAGTAGTAAGCAATGGTGACAAGGTTTCTTACACAAAACCTACAGGAATTTACAGAATATGGATGGATTACTGAGGTTATAATGCCAGCAGTAGACTACACGAGTATCTTGTGTAAGGTGAACAAAGTTCACAATAGTTTATCAATGCTTTAAGTAATTCACATAAGTATGCTAACCCACCAGCTATCAAATCTTCCTCCTCTCCCCACCAGAAACAAGTCTCTGCCAGATACAGCAATCCATAAAAAAATTGGTTTTGTGGTTTTAGGCAAACATGCACAAAATAGATGCACTGCAACATTTTTGCAAAGGGGATACTTGCCACAAAAAAAGCCTTCAAAATTGGTCTCTAAGCATATATAGCATTTTGATTCACACTTCTCCAATAGCCACTGCACGGCTAGAAAAGTTTATTGTATGGATGCTTTTTGTCCTGAAAAAATTTACTTGCTTCTCAATTAACAGAAAGCTCCACCTTCCACTTTACTCATGCCACTCTTCCCATGGCATGAAATACACGTCTGTATTTCAACCCTAGTTTAGGAACTTTTATGCTCTTCCTTAACCATTAATGTAAATGTAAATCAAATCAAAACTAGGAGTTAATCAGAAAAATGAGAATAGACCTGGAAAGAGCCTACACCTGCTTTTGAATGTCGTGGTTTTAGATGGTAATTCAGCAAACACTGCTCTTCCTTTCTGCTAAACTGTTGCACATGCTCTGTGCTCCTGTTAGAGATGGACTTTGACATCTGCTGGAAGGGCACTTTACTCACCTGGAACAAAAGGTGTGGCCCGTGGATATTGCAGTCCCTGGTCCACAACCTGCCTAGATCGAGAAACTCAACCTCGCTGCTGGGGTTTACAGACTCTGTAATGATGCACCTCTGCATTAAAAAAGACAGCAGCTACTGAAACCCAGCTACCAGTTTTGCTGCTAACAAGCTTGTTACTGGTAACACACTTTTCAAACTCTCCTAGTAAATTATAGCTTTAGTAAATTTCTACCTTAATTAAACATCCTCTATCTGGATTTTATTTTCCTCCAATCTGCATGGCAAATACCAGCTTTTGTTTCAAGCTATTTTATGTCATTGTTAGAAATCATCTCATCTAATGTGTGAGTCTGTGAGGTGCTAACTTTCCTAATCTCGAACATTAAGATCTCTTAGGATATTGCACTGCCACTCCTTATTTGTTCTTACGCTCAATGTCTCTAATGAAATAAACTCTCTGTAGTAGGGCTCTAGTCACACATGTGAACAGTTTCCTGGATGTTTATTGGGCAAATTGTTCTTATTTTTGTGCAAAGATCTGGCATGGTACATTTAATGGGAAAATCCAAATGAGAGAGAAGAAAACATGAAGATTAAACAACAGAAATAAAGCCTACAAATATCCAGTTCGTCCAGTTGATAATTTGGCTCCTCAAGGATCGGAGCAGTTGTTCCATAGCAATAAATCTTTGTATCAAAAGCAATTACTGATGATTCATCCTATAGGTACAAACATACGTTTGGGCATGGTTATTGTTATAATTCCCTCCTAAACTGAGGAACTGTATATATCTCTGTAACAGACCAAACTTCTAAACTGTATGGTCTATTTCCTAGTACACCCAGGGTATTGAGAAAATGCATCACCTTTCAAAATCCCCATGTTTTGTGCTGATTCCCTATGAAAACTGGTGCCAAACTGCGAGAATTTTCTCTTAGCAAAATTAAGCGTGTCTCAGCATTGTAAAATCTTAAAAGAGCCCCAGACCTAACTGCAAGAAGAATTGCACAAGTTCTCAAGAGAACAGCGAGGTAGCGTATGAATACCCTGTTTCTGAGCACACACGTGGTGGATATATTATCCAGTCCTTAATTACCAGACCATGTGAACAAGCCTGCTTGACCACTTGGTCACTCTTCTAAGAGGTACAACCACAGAACCCTGCACAGCTAAGGGGCACCCTGAATCATCCATGAGATACAGTGAGAACAGGGAATAGACAAATGAAATGACTATTTGTGAATTAGGCTCTTACAAAGTCATAGGCAATCCAATTTTTGGGATGTGGAAGGAGCTTTCAACATAAAGTCCAGCTGTATTATTCATAGCGACTAGGTAGTAAATCTTGTTTTGATGTGATTTCCCCAAAACCGTGTCTTTCAGCAAATATTTATGATGCTGAATTCAAATAATTCAAATTAAAAAAAAAAAACAGCAAACGTAATTTGTTTTCTCAATTTCTTTTGCACGTTGAAATTAAGTAGTGGCTAGGAAGTGACCATTTCAAATTTTAACTGAAAATGGCATTTTTATTAAATGTGAAAACATGTACCCAAGAAAACCTTTATACATTTTTATGGCAAGTTTTCCCATTACATGAGAGGCTTTCTTACATATTTTAAGCTTAAATGAAGAACAGTGACTAAACAGAATTTGGACTAAAATTGCAAAGCTGTTAGCTATGTTGAGGGAACTATGGCTGCACAGTTGAAAACAAGATGGAAGGACAAGTTCACAAAAATATCTCATGTAGTAGTGAACAATGCTCTAATAAAATAAGAAACAGAAGAAAGCCAAATCTGTTCCACATATCAGTACTAGATACATAAACATGCCCCTGCACTGGTAAAATCTTTAAAATAATGTCTGTTTAGGGAAGACTTAATTTGAGCTTCTAGACTGTCCATGCTTGAGCATGGTTTTAGGGTATTAGCAGTCCCACTTTTCTGAAGGATACTACTTTATTCTTAAATCTTAAAATTAACTATGTGCAGCCTTTATTTCAAACAAATGTGAATGTGTTTGCAGGCTCAGAGTTTTAATGTGCTGAGTAATGATCCATTTATTTTCTCTAAATTTGTTACTGTAATTTGTTTCCAAGCTAATAGCACTGGCAGACCATTTGCATGCATGCACTCAAAACAGTATTTTAGATAAGGACTTGTTTTTCAGGTTGAAACATTTTGGTAATTTCATCAGACCCTCTGTATTTTGCTCTATTTACTCAGTTTATATATTGGCCAAACAATGTCACATCTTAGATAAATTATATAATTCACCCAAATCAGGGTGAAATCCTACCAAAAAAATGACCTTATGTGAGTGGTTTCATCAAAGTTTGAGCAGGACAACTGGCATGAGCAGCAGCTTATAGGACTGAGCCAGTAATGTCTGGAAAGCAGAGGAAGCTGCACACACTAAAATTTAAATCTAACTCATTTATCTCTGAGTGTACTGAATTTTTATAGTTGTTTTGTATCATTAAATCCTGAATTAGATCCTTAATGTGATCAGTTAGAAGAGAAATGAGCTGTCAATGTTGAAAGAGATTTTTGAGTTTTATTTGAAAGATGTGCTTTGTCAGGATTCCACCCTTGGGGACCAACCAAACCCAAGCATGTTTGGAACAGGAGCCATGCTTATATTATCACTTACAGTGAATTAAAGAAAAATAAATTTACCTGTACTAATCTTTTTTAACATTGCTAAGCTCTATTTTACATTCTCCAAATGCAAATCTGTAGGGTCAAATCTTGAAGAATCCAGTCCATCTTTAGCAACCACAACAACAACAAAGAATCAGAGCTGACTAGCAACAGGAGATAACACTTAAAAATAATTAACTGATCTGAGAAATAGAAATGGGTGCAATATATATCAGCTGAAAATTCATTTTGACTGGTGAAGGGGAAAAAGAATAAAATGTTCAAACCTGCATATGTTAACAGCTGGTCCCTCATTAAATTACCCATCTAATTCCAAATAATATTTACATGCAGTATTTCATTTGCTAGCCACAGAACAGGGGAAAATTCAAATGATTTTTAGCCAGTTCAGGAAGCTGTCCTTCTGGTGCGTGAATTGCTATCCATAAAGAAGGAAGATTCTATTCACTTCCTCCTAATTTGAATTATTTAAAATAAATAATTAGCCTATGTATTTCTTGCTGTGTATTCCTATTGCAAGGGAAAGCAACAGCTGGATGTCTTGGGACATGGGGCATTTAATGCTGTATGAAGGGGAGCCGACTGGAAAGTCTGGAAGTTGTTACTGTCTCTGAATACGTTGACCTATTGGTGGTCTGGGCTCTGCAACCAAAATACTTCCAAATAAAAAACAGCAAATGTGGCCTCCGGCACAGGCTGACAGACAACGCTCTGATCTGGGGACTGACACTCTGAGATGCCGCTGAGTCAAGCTGAGGCCCATTTATGTCACTGGACAGCATACGGTGTGTCAAAGACTCGACTCAAATTATTGCGACATTTTTTACATGCACCAAACTCACTCCACAGTGGAGGGGGGAAACACAGAGTGCAACTGCAGTTCCTCCTCATGCTCAGGCAATTAAAAAAATTATGCAACCCCTGCATGCAAATATCCATGTATTTTTTTAATGCACATGTCAGGCCACATGCTTTACATGTGATTCATACAGCTTCTTCCTTGCCCTAAACCCTGTTCTTGCCTATACAAGACTCAGACATGGAGGTAAAATCTGTGCGGCAAGGAGATAAAATCTGGGTACGAATACTCCTTTTCATAGGTTTATGCAGCAGATAAAATACTGGTTTCACTGTGAAATTCACAAGTGAATCCCAATTTCAGCTGATTTCTACAAGGCCAGAGTATTTGCCAGAGTTCTCACAGTATGAGAGATCCATTACTCCCTATTTCTGCTACTCTAAGATTTCATCACTTGTGTTTTTAAAAAGTCTTACTTTAACCTTGCCTGAAAGACCCATTTACAGATTCACGATCTATTTATTTCTATATTAAAGAGAAAAATCTATCTAAAAACCCAGTGTGGAAAAACTATCCTGCACCACTTAAAATAAAATTCCTCCCAGAGCTGGACAAGCTCTGACATTATCAATAACGCTGTTGCAGAAGGACAGATATAAACAGCAGTTGCATTACACACTGGTATCTAGTGCATTAGAAACATAAGCGACAGTAAAATGTCAGTGCTTGGAGATAGTCTTTCTTTCCACATTAATACTCTAGATATGATGAAAATCCTACAAGGATTTGTAAGCAAAAGAAAGAAAACAAATGAACAAGCAAAAAGCTCTATGCATATTTAAAAAAAAACCACAAAGGGATAATTAAAATTTTAAAGTTGAGTATTTAGCACATAAGATTGTTTTCTAATGGTTCAGCTGCAGAACCTATGTACGGTTATTATCACCTGATCTTACCAATGCATGTGTAAGTAACTTCACTCATGTATATAAGCATAGGGCTGTAAGCATTCCCTACAGAAAGCAAGAGGATTAGGTTTCCTTGTATCTGATTAAAACTCTAACAATAAGATACGCAGTGAGTATTCAAGCAGATCTTCCACATCTAAAATTTTGCAAGCTTGCACATATTTTATTCTACCAGTCTGTGGGGCTATGAAGGTATGAGAAGGGCTGGACATACCTAGTAACTTGCAATATCAGGGCACAGAATGAGAGGCTACAAGAAGCAGGGCCTGATCCTGTTTATGTTGAAGCCAGGAATGTATTTACTGAGATTAATGATGCAATATCAATGCAACAATGTTTAATGATATGTTTTGAAGAAGAAATGGAAAGGGGAAACAAATATATGCTGGCAGTAAGAAAAATTGTATAGAAGGGAGTTCAAAAGAGCTACAGAATAAAAATTATGTGCCTGAAAGGATGTTATGCTCTTGTATATAAATTAGGATAACATATTTTGATAATGATATTCAATATGTGTCGGCAGTTCCATTTAAGGGGTTTCTTTGCACAGGTTTAATTTAATGGTCAGACTTTCATCCTTAACAGGCTCCTATAAGCTAAACTCTTGCAGATAATGCCAAATTCAGAAAGAAAAATCTGAGTCTCTGATTAACACTAAGCCCCGATTCTGCTTAATTTTGCCAGAGTAAGAAGCTCCAGCGGCAGCACATACTCTGTCTTGTAAGAGAGCCCTCAGTG
Source organism: Oceanodroma leucorhoa (assembly GCA_030449065.1). Taxonomy (NCBI): domain Eukaryota; kingdom Metazoa; phylum Chordata; class Aves; order Procellariiformes; genus Oceanodroma; species Oceanodroma leucorhoa. The sequence goes on along the minus strand of JASVER010000072.1, from coordinate 4,944,795 downwards.
ATGCCACCATGGCCAGCTGTCACGTGCTCAGTCGACACGCTGCTTGCCTGCAGGAGCCGCAGCCTGGCATAGGACAGTACGGGGGGCTCCCCTGGAGATACACAACAGACCCCCAGATGCCCTCAATGGTTTCAGAGCTCACTCGAGGGCACACCTACCTGGTGCATGGCACTTGATGCATAGTCCAGACATATCCATCTACCTTAGTCCAGTAGCAGTGACATCATCTGACTGAAACTGGGCAGAAAAGAGTCCTAAAGTCCTTAGAAGGCTACCAAGGATAATACAGATGTCAAATGCAGGTTGCAAGGACGCCTGGACTCTGCAGTGCTTATGGGAAAAGCCGGGGTGCACTGGGGACATAGCCACTGAAACCAGTGGTGCTCATGACAACAGTGAAGGGTCTTAGGAAATTAAATCTGATTTTGTGTTTTTGTAACTCAAATAAATAGTAGGGGCTTCTAGCATATTTTGAGACAGCAACAAAGTGTTTTCCAAAGATAAGCAAATGAATGTAACCTTCATAATCACCGGGAATAAAGTCCACAAAACCATATAATGACTATCTAGTTTATGTTTACAACTAATCAATGTAGTTATTATTACTAAGAAGTAATGCTACCAAAATCTTTGATATTTTAACATAATTTTAAGCCTCCAAGAGTTTCATCTTTGAATAGCCCTAACAAGAAAGTAAAAAGTGTTACATCTTTTTATTTTCATATATTATATATGTATATATAGATGTGTGTATGTATATATATATATATATATATAATATATGTAAACAGAAATGAGTTAGGAGATTCTAGTATTCCTTACACATCCTGTTATGTGCAGCTACCATCACAATGAGCCCATTACATACACTTCTTTATCACAAGTTCATGAAATAAATCTCCTTGCAAGACTTCATGGACATAACCATATGTCAGCACTCTCCTCCAATGTAAGTGGCTCTTCTATATGCAAAGTCCAAGGAGGGGACTTTGCTTTTTGTCTGTGGCATGSATTTTTGTTCAGCCATTTTGTGCCTGGATTGCTGATCATCAACCTTTTGATCACTACACAACTGAAACCTTTTGTTTTCTTGGGGGAGCTGAAGGTCATTAGGAACTAAACAAACCATAGTCTTGGTTTTAGAGCTTTGCCTGAAGAGACACGGGATTGCTTCCAGAAGCATTTCCTTTAAGACCATATGCCTTTTTTACATTATATCCCCAGCTTTCATGTCTAATAGGCCGACCTCCTTATAAAATGGCCTAGACCTTTGTTCCTCTTCTGTTTATGGCAAAAGGTAAGACCCTCACAAGGCTCGTAGTCATAAAAAGTTTACTCCAACACTTTGGCTCAAAAAAAAAAAAAAAAAAGACTGCTTACTGGAAAGTTTTGGGGGAATTCATTCTGGTAGACATGGTGAAAAATACTCAAGTAGCAGGGTGACCTGATTTTCTGAAGGGGCTTGGGAAATACTGTTTATAATTAGGACCATGGATTGTTACAATTCGGTTGAGAATCACTGAAAATGGGAAACATAGTAGTAACTTGTTAGAAAAGGTTTCGGTGATAAGGACTCTACTGTATTTCCACTAACTACCTCACCTACGGAAGATCATGCTAAATAGAAAACTCATTTCCAAGGGCAGAAGAAGCCCTGACACTTTATTGCTAGATTCTATAGCAATTGGAGCTCACTTACAGTAACCTTATAGTACTCTATATAAACTGAGAAGCTTGTATCAAATTCAGGCTTCCATTTAAAATAGATATTGCAGATATTAGGCTTCAATTAAAGAAGAAAAATAACCTTCAGTGCTTCTTTTTTTTAAAGGCAAAGTATAAAAAAAAAAATCACCAAACTAGGTGAAAATTATTAAATTTCTCCAAAAAATTAAGATGAGCTTTCTTCTATTTCTTGAGACAGTACAGTTTGTGATTCACAGGGTAACTGGTATCAAACACAAGTTAATGAAAGCTCTTATAAGCAATTTTATTCCTATCCATAATGGCAGACATTTACAAAACCAGAAGAATTTATCATTTGAGTTCACCTTAAAAAATAACTTATAAAGCAGTGATATATGCAACATAAAACAGTTCAGGAGGGGAGAGGGAAAGCAAATTTTAATAATTAAAATGTAAACGTGGGGAAAAAAAAAAGAAGGAATAAAAGTCCCTACTTCTCATTTCTACTTAAGATGTCACGTGATAATATTTTACAATGTCCTGCGGGTCTATATATGTATGTGTGTATTTCTATATCACACACACATACATATACATTAACCCACACATGTACATACACAGATAATTGTTTGCAGTTCCATCTTGGGCAGTTCTGTTACGCCACTCTTTACAGTCGTCTCAATCATGTTTGGGACCCACTGTCTTGACAAAACGGGGGAGATGGTAGAAAAAAAATGGTGGGTCTGATTGTGTCTGAGATCCTTTTGTTAAACTGTACACTGGGACGAATAATTTTCTTCTGCAGTAACTCTCTGAAGAGGGCCAACTCACTGTGGTCTTCATGGCGAGACTTGATAATGGATCACACACTCATTGTCATGCTAGGGGAGTACTGAAAAAAGAGGAATCCACATTTTAACAACCATTTTTTCCCCCCAGATAACTAAAACCACTTCTGGACCACAGCAATGATTTCAGATTCAGATGAATCAGATGTCAACACATTCTTTGAACTTCCTCCTAAATTTGTACTATAGCCTGTACTAAGGCTGTAGTTCAATTTGTGGTATCACAACTTCTGTTACGCTTCTCTCATTATGTAAAAATACAACTATTACTGGTAAAGCCAACTCCCTTGAAGACTGTTTCAGTGTTACCTGGGTGGTGTGATGCACCAGTACTTCACTGATGCTTTCCAGAGCTTTTCTGGGTCAGTGTTGGCTTCTGGGGGAGTTTAGCTAGGCAGACAGCTAGTCTCAAGTAGGCCAGCTGCATTCATGGTTAGCTGAATCACATAAATATTTTGGAGAGCTTTTTATTACTTTATGGAAAAAAGGGAGTGAAGATATGTCTGATTGGAATTAAAGTAGGCTTTTTGGTCTGTATTATTTTGTATTATCGATTTTAGGAGGCAAGCTGAATCAAGGATCAGTGGTCATTCTCCTTTAGGTGAACCAAAAATTCAATCTCCACGTTACATTATTATTGTAACACAAACTGAACTGCAGCCCTTATACAAGCTATAGTTGCCCTCAACTTAGCAGTACTTCATTACAATAATCAATGGGACACCACAATGCCTAGAAGAAGTGCATATCTACATACCTAATTTGTTTTTAAATTGAAAACTGCGGACTGCAGAAACACTTAATTTGGCCTAAAATCTTCTAAGTAGAAGAAAATGTTCATATGCAAGAAGCATTAGCGTTACGAAAACTGATACAAGAAATAGAAAGATAAATTTGCTTTTGCAAAAACAGATGCAATAAAAAACCTGCCAGAGCTAGAGTTTCAAGCTAGTAATTTCCAAGTGTCCAAGCATATTAGAAAAAAGTATTTTGGATGGGTCTTCTCTGTCATGTAAACTGCATAGAATAGACTACTTGGCTAAAGTCTGTTTTGTCCCATGTCATGTCTCTGATGGTTTGTCTGTCCTATCATCTGCTGAGCACTCCCCACAGTGGGCCAGCAAAGCTAGTAAGAACATGCTTATCTTTAGCCAATGTCAGAGACCAACTCAAATGCTTAAAGCAAAGCATCTGTTCAAGTGATTTCCTGTATCTGAGCCAAAGTACCTGGGTAATCTACTTTGGACAAGGAATCTAAAGATGATCTAAAGGTGTTTGTGATTTTTAACTTATTATTAGCCAAGCACTGCTCCCCATTCCGAAGCAAAACTCCTGGTGAACTGAACAGCAAATCTGCCTGAGAAAGGACTTCATAATAATGCCTACTCTAAGTAGCCAAGTAACAAAATATGAATCAGAAAGCAAGACAGTTCCCAAAGATTACGATGTGACTCGTGCTAGAGAGGAAGTGATGCCTAGAAGTAGCTTAGAATGCAAGTGGCATGTATAATGCATGCCTTGTAGGCATACATCTCACGTAAAACCTTGAGAAAACTAGGCCCAGGTTCTTTCAGGTAGAAAAACAATATCTAGGAGCACCTAGAATCCAGTAAGTGTATGAGAAAACTGATTTTCTTTTGCGTACAGCTAATGGCCTTCTTTTCATGACTTCAGTTTGGTGAACTGGGTTGCCTGGTGATCAGACTGCTCGCCCTCAGTACAAGCAACGCATACCAAATTGAGGGTAAAGGGTTACCATGACCAAGGATCACACTTAATGGGGGTTCTGTGGTTACTGGTTTTTTGACAGATAATGAAACATCAGTTTTTTTGGGTTGTACAAACCAATTTTCTCCAGTATGCGACACACTCTGAACATGTGCCTTCTTTATGAAGATACCAACAGTTAACATGCAGAAACTTTTCCTTTTCACTAGTTAAAGAAGCAAACCCAAAAAACCCCAAAATCGGATTCCCATTAAATTTGCCATGCAATTCGACTGTTTTGTGATCCAAAAGAAACTGTTTACTCATCATAATTTCTGAGCTGAAGTTCACCACTGGCATAGTTAATGAAGTTGCACTCACTTCTGGCAGCAGTGATTTCCAATAAGAATAGAAGTGTTGAAGTCACTCAGCACTTCTGAAAAATCAGACCACTCCTATTTAGGAACCTAAACGTGGATTTAGAAACCCAGCTCCAGGCACAAGAGTATAAAAATATTGTAATCTTGCTTTGTAATGTGTTTTACACCACGTTTGGCTGCCTCAAGCATTCCTCATTTTAAAAAAGCATCATTTGTCCCAGAATGAACACTAGAGGGAACCTTTGCTTTTTCTGGCTCTAGTAGCAACATGAGATCTACTGATGCTCTAATCACGTACTTCAGTGTGAATCCTTTCTAAAAGACATTCCCTGCAAAACACATTGTTTAGGAGTCAAAGGTTGGGCAACCACACATTGAAACACTCAGAGGTAAGGATCTGCCAACTATATGTATTTAGGCTGCTTAGATACTGCCTCCCAAATGCCCGCTGTGCCTTACCGAATACATGAGGCTTGATTATTACTGCTTGACAGATCTAACTTTCATTGACAACTGACCTCTTAATCTAGAAAAAGAGTTTCTGCAGTAAATCTACACCTCCCACATCTTCCAGTTTGAGTTCAACTTCTAGCAGTATTTTGCACAGTTTTTTGTCAAATCAATACTATAATTTTAGAAGCTAGTAAAAAACAACATGTAAAGCACAGTACTGCATTACAAGTACACTACAAAACTGTTTGTCCTTGCTGTTATTTTTCTTTTTTTAAACAAAATGCCAGAGATAAAGGTTCACAAAGTTAAAAAAAACCTAGGTAAAGAAATACTTACACTCTCACTCTGAAAAGGATTTAGGAAATTTCCACCCATCTCACCGTCATCTCTCGGAGTGCCAGGCTGGTTACTCATGCTCATATTACTGGGAGAGTTCTGTTAAATAAGATTTAAAGATACAGATTAAGTATTGAAGACTCCAGTTCATTTCCCAGCTCCACCAACTGTGCCAAAGGCACGCTTTACATAATATTGTAGTGCATGAAGATGCACTGTGCAACACACCGAGATTTCCAAAGATGAAAAATAAGCCTCTGTGGGGTTCTACATGATGCAGTCACTGATTTTAGCCTGTAAAGTAATGTTTTGTTCCCTGAAGCAAGAATTATTTACCTGTAATTCTTGTTTTCAGGTTATAGCCAGCATCTTCTACTGAAGTCAGAAAAACCTATAAATGGCTGCAGCAGGTATATGAGGTAGCTCTGTCACTCCATTAAATCATGTGGACAAATTCACATGTGCTTTGACGTATAAGACTTACGAATATGTACTTAAAAGGTAGACATATGGATGGATCTGGTCTACACAGACCTTTGCAAAGGCCTGGGCCTGAGGTCTTTGTTCATGGTGTTCACAGTTCGTCGAAATACACTTTCACATGTAGTTCAGAAGTGTGGTTCAAGTCCCACACCACTTCACTGAGTGCAGCTAATACACAGTGTTTATAGGAAAAAGAGTTAACAAGAGTTTTAGATAAAAGACTCCTGAGTAACAGCTGGCCACCGGACTGGGCTCACAAACACTTTCAGGAGAAGCTGTACTTTTGCTATTTTTTTGCACAGAACATAATGCAACAGCATTTTAATCTACCTTTTCAGTGTCTAGGTGTAACTGAAATACTAATAACTAATAACAATACAAAGGCTTCTGAAGGTAAGTTGCTTTTTTTTACAGAAGTGCACAACCACCTCTGCAATGTTCAGAAAATGCTTTCAAGATTCAGTTATTTAAAGAAAGGGTGAAACAAAGTAATTGTCTCAGAAATTATTCTAAATCAATAGCTAATATGTGATTATTGTAGACACTACAATTAGTTAGGTGTTTTTACAAAGTTGATTTGTGGTACCCTACCATGCCTGGAGCATGGGCGATTCTCTTTCCATCACTGTTAAGACTCCTACTTATAGAAAAGGAGAAGTCAGCGAAAGGAGGAAGCGAAGTCATCAACTTCATTATGAAACGTTTACGTCTGTCACAGTTCTTACCTTGATTTTTTTTTTTTTATCCAGAAAAATTGAATGCAATACTGCTGTTGAGATTTTACTTATACAAATGCAAATCTGGTACRTCACAATAAATTTAACACAAGTACAGTCAATGGGCAAGCTAACAAAATACAACTCCAAGCAGTGCTCTTGATCAAAGTGACCAAATCATAACAGCTGTAAGAATCCTAAGTGAATCTGTTCTCTTTTTCTTATGTTATTCTCAATTGCAATCCTGACACAGTATGTCCGTTAGCATAGAGATTTTTTCTTGAAAAAAACCAAGGTATTTCGCACTTAGAAAACACCTGCATGCAGTCTTACTTTAGTGTAATTAAATCTGCAAGAGGTCAAACTTCGAATGAAAAATAGCAAACTCTAAAAAAAGAGAAAGTCCCCTTAATTTTTTGGCACTTTCCTCACAACTACAAAGTCTACCTATCCTACCCTAGCACTTTAAAGATGTATAGTGGAGTAATCACTGAACAGAAAATGGGATGGGATAGCTATGACTTCTACTTCCCCTTCATTCCCTATTTCTGCATGCTCTCCTTAACTCCCATGTTGACCACTGTCCATAATTTAAATATTTCAACATATTCCGCTGTTCCACAGGATTTACTTCACCTCCGAAGAGAAGAAAAAGTGGTGTTCCCAGCTTCACCAAATACCAAAAATTTAAATCAGTTACTTTTTGCTACTACATTAGCAGAGTGGTATGCCTGATGGTTGTACATACTGTCCACTTTGCATGTATTTTGTAAGGTTATGAAAGGCTGCTGTTAAGTTTTCACCATATTCCCCTGAGGGAAGATCACCATTCTCAGTTTGAATGGCCAAGTTTTGTTTATGGGTTCAGCTCAGTGTATTTATTTTGTTATAGATTAAATAGAAAATTAATTACATGAGTGACATGCAGGCATAACTGTTCTTTATTAGCACCTGAAATGCAACTTACAGAGTTGGTTCAAGACCCCTGCCTTTGCCCTTTGCTTTCTTCAGTCCAGTTCACTGCTTCTGAAACTGTGATCCCCAGATCTTCACGAATCACTGGACAACACGTCCAAAGAGAACTAAAAGCCTAACTAGTTAATTAACATCTGACAATTAATTTTGCTATTCAGTGAAGTTATTATAGCAAATATTTAGGGATCCACAGCTTGAAAAAGGTTGAAAAGTACTGCTTTAGTTAAACCACAGCTATTGTACGTTAAGCAGGAATTAATTCAGGGAAGTCCTGTTGCCTGTAGTATGCACGAGGTCGTACTACACAATTGTATCAGTCCCTTCTGGCCCTAAAATCTACGAATATAAAGTTTAAAACCCACTAAGGCCTTGTCACATTTATTTTATATGATGCTCCCGCACTTTTGTTCGTTCCTGGGGGATTTACCCTATTTTATCTTGCTCTGTGTAGCGCAAAGCTTTGAAACTCTGCAATCACTACAGTATGCCAGCCCCAAAGGTTCAAATTCCTGACATAAACACTTTTATAGTAACTCCCCTGGGCTGCTTTTATGGCCAATATGGGGTCTAGCATTGTAGCAGTAGCTGAGTTTTTCCAAAGCAAGTATGTCTTTGATGCCTGCACAAATTCCATGGGCACCGAAAGAAACACTGGTTATTAATGTTTATTTAATATGCATAATTTCAGTTCATTTACTTCCCCCATCTCAGTCTACTTCATAAAAACTTCATGTTTTGCCATTAAGCCAATTACATTAAAATCTTCTCTAGAAAATGTAACTCTGAATTCTGTGAGCTATACTGATTCTACCAAGACTGGATTAATTTTCTGCATCTCTGGGAATTGATAATCAGCTCCCCTAATATGCATTTTACTCCACTGAAGTCCTATGCCTGGACTTGAGCATCACACCCCCCAAACTGTGTTAACGTCAGTGAACAACTTCCGTCACTGGAAATCTACTTGTGAAAAAGCCAACTGCAAGACTAGCTAGCGATGTACGGGGGGAGACTGTTACCTTAACAAGAACAATCCTTGTAACTGTGCCCAAAATTGGAAGGCAGCCACCTAATAACTTTGCATGCATCAACCCCAGAAATCTACTATTCCTTGCAAGCAGAACTCTTCCATTCAAGTTTCAAAAGCATTACGTACTATTACCTACCCGAAATTACAAATGCTACCCACACACTTGTACTACTATCAATGAAGGCTGCATATCATGCAGTGCTACCCAGAAAAAGATATTTAAAAGCTATTATATATAATGGTGTAACAGGACAACTCTGTTACTTCCAAAGTAAACAGCATTTTTCTTTTAGTTATTTGAAAAAGACATGCATCAAATGTGATTTCCATGAGTTATTTATTATGGTCAACAGATTACAAGACTTCCTGGTAAATTTTTTGATCCAAGTTTTCAGAGCTCCTGATACTTGTATTAGCACATATACTGATACTTAATACCAGTGGGTTGAATGCAGGCTTTTAAAAATAATCCTGTGACAAGCTAGTGGAAATGTTTTGGGTTTTTTCCTTAAAAAATGCTGCAGTTTGCAATAAAAATACTGAAGAAAAAATATGGACATTGATCTAAAAAGTGCTGTACGCTTATTATCTCATTGGAGGCTTTTATAGAATCCATCACTGCACATCTAAGCACAGCACAGCTAAGGCAAAATGGTCATTTCAATCCATCCTTTTACTCTTTGCAGAGCCTGAAAATGTTATAGATCTTAAAAATGTACAAAAATACAGGATTGCTATAGATGCTGCTCCCTCACAGGAGCAGCAATGGCCTCGGACACATTGCTGAGGTCCATCTCTCCACAAAAGATATATATGCTAAGCACACTTTACAGGCTACCCCTCTCCCATACCACACCACCAGAAGACCACAAACTGGGGAACTGTACAGGGTCCTCCCCCTTCTCTTTGCATATACAAATATGTACCACTAAGTGAAGAATGATTCCTGCCTTTTGAACACCTGGAAGTGTATTCTCAACAAATTCGCACTACGAACTTCTGTGTTAACCCATGGGAATTCAGGTGAGCATTTTGTTCCCTACGCATTGGCATCTCATCATATCTCCTGAACACAGACCTACAGTGAGGTCCCTAGAGTGACTGGAGCACGTGCAGACCAGCCTTAGACAGATTTGAAATGGAAAAGTCTGCACTGGGAGAGATCTAGCGACAGCACCGCGGTACTCGGTCCTGGGGCAACCAAAAGACACTGGCAGTTGATATACTCAAAACAAACTCATACTCCTCTCTTGGAAGATTGTTAAGAATTTTGCTACAAGTGAATGAGCTGTAAAATTTTAACTGAAACAACATCTTCATCAATTTCTGTATTTATAGATTAAAAGCACAAAAGTGCAGGGAGGCTGTTGTAGTGATGTATTTATTAGTTTCAGTCAGTTACATCTGAAGAAGCTGAGTACAAAACATACTATTTTCTTGGGGACAGATTTATGCCACTTTATCAATACCAAATAAGCTCCTCAATTCCTAAATTAGTAATGGTCACATATGTAGTAGTTTTATTTTTATGGAAGAAGTGACACATTTGAGTCCAATATTATTTTCGTAGATGCAAAACCCCTGCAGGTTAAGCTTACATTCATTTCCAGTATACTATTTAATGGTTGTGATATCAAAACAGTGCTTCTTCTGAAACTACTTCTTAATCTAGCTTTTAGGAACTTACGCTAATGATTAAGATATTAACATTGCCTTACAGACGTGACAAAAGCAATCATGCAGCGCATAAAAGTAACATCCTAATGGTATTTTGCCAAATTTACATTTAACTAGAATTGATTATTAGAACTATATTCATTTGTCTTAACAGTATGGAAGACTGTAACATGATCAAACAGATTATGAACTGGGTATTAATCACATTCATTAATACACATTATTATGCACAGGGAAATAAGTCTACTTATACTCCCTATTGATCATATTGTTTTTACATTTTCAATTAACACTAATTCTGTCTGCATAGCCTCCAAAGAGTTGACAAGCAGAAAATGTAGATACATAATAAAAAGCTTCGTAACAGAGACAAAGAAAATATGTTTAGAATGAAATGTTCTAAAAATTCTAAATATTTGATTAGATACTCACTTTGGAAATACTGTCCATGTCTCCTGAGCCTTAAATTAAAATAGACAATTATTCAGTTAGTTTTGAGCTGAAGTTAATCTAAGAACTTTTTTCATAGTAAATATATAGTGTAACAGCAATGTTTTAAAACATAACCAACCATGCATCATCTCAATTCCTTCCCCATGTCTCTTTTAGTAAAAGTTTACAGTCAGTATTGAATAATGTTAGTCCTTTCTCTGTGTACATAGCTGGTGCAAAAAGTGAGAAAAGGATACACTTCCGATCTGTATCAGTTATTTGGATGGCATCCTTTCAGGATGAGACAGCCCAGCACAGCTCAAGAAACAGTATGTCCAAACTTCCTGTCCTATTAGGCATGGTAGGGTACAGGTAATGCAATTAATTTGGGGTATATCCACCTATGGGAAATGTTGCTTCAGCTCAAGAAAAAAAAAAGGCAAAATAATGGATAACTAGTAAAAGTTGATGCTCCTGGGGGAAAAAAACACCACTGTTTTTACTGAACTTCAGCTGGTCTCTTCTCCCAAGTAACAAGTGATAGGACGAGAGGAAATGGCCTCAAGTTGCGCCAGGGGAGGTTTAGATTGGATATTAGGAAAAATTTTTTCACTGAAAGGGTAGTCAGGCATTGGAACAGGCTGCCCAGGGAAGTGGTGGAGTCACCATCCCTGGAGGTGTTCAAAAAACGTGTGGATGAGGTGCTTCGGGACTTGGTTTAGTGGGCATGGGTACTGGGTTGATGGTTGGACTCGATGATCTTAAAGGTCTTTTCCAACCTTAATGATTCTATGATTCTATGATTCTATTCAAAACTCCCTTTAAGGTCTATCTTTAAGGTCAGCTGTGAGGTTTTCATCAAAGTCTTTGCTCCCAGAGCAGAAGTCTACTACCAAAATTGGCTGAAATGCTGTTAACTTCTGATGCATTACAAATACTGATGATGACAGTATCTTTCAGAAGAAAGCAGATGATACTGAGGACCAGAGTAACAGAAACCAAATAAAATTAAACATAATGAGTGCAAGACTATTGAAAAGAATTTTTTTCACATGCTGTAGCTCTCACTCAGGGAAAGCCAAGAATAAAGGAAATACAACTTTAGGATGGATGTATCAAGAAAAGCATTTTTAGCAGCAACAGACAGTAAACAATTTGGGTCGTCTATTTTCAGGAAAGACAAATTGTAGAAGAGTAGCGAATACAAAACTAGAAGAGTATTAGAGAAAAACAATCAAGGAAATGGAGTTGTGGGAGGAGACTGAAATAGCTTACTATACTTAGCCAGGCAAATTAAGGATGAGAAGGAATATYATTTCTCTCTATAAATACATCAGATACATAAATGTTATGAAGAGTCATTTTGTCATGGTCCACAGGATAAATTTTGGTGGAAATCAGGAAAAGACCTTTTTCTAACCATCAGAGTTATCAATAGATATCCAATAGAAGGGTTGTGATCAATGAAGTTGGAGAAGTTCAGGATGGACCTTGACCAATTTATCCATCTGATTATGAGACACATCTGCCTACTGCAGCATGGAAATGAATGCAGCAGATCTCTCCCAACCCTCCTCTCCTAAAAGAACTCAGGTTCTAGTTTAGAGATGAAGTTACCCCTAGAAAGCAGTCATCATTAATTTGACTAAGCACGTAATCATTTTCAGTAGAGAAAATAACTAACCAAATGCTAGGTACACGTAAAATCCTTCCACAACTGTTTCACTTTAATTTTTTCTTTTAGCTAAGAAATAATTCTCAGGGTATAGAAAGTGACAGAAAAAGATGTGACTACCTTTTGTACAGTTTTTCATTTATTTGAATGTAATGTGCATCATTATTAATTAAAGCAACAATCCATTTTAGGATTGCAATATGTAAAGAAAGGCTTTAAAATCATAAGATGTCCTTATGCAAAGTAATCTAGGAATTTCAGGGACATGCTTTCCTAGAAAAAAAGATAATTCTATTAGGAGACAGATGCCTACTGCTGAATTTTAATCATTCAGAACATGTCTGTTAAATGAGGTTTGATGGCTTAGGTTTTTTCCTCATCTTGTCATAGCCTCTTTGAATTTCTCCCTTCTTCTTACCTGTTTATACTTCCTGTCTCACAACCTCCAACTTTTCAGCTATGAGTGATAGATCTCCACCTACCATGGTAGTACGGACTTAAATGGTATGGAGTTTAGGTTGGTCCGTGCCTATGCTGGGAAGGTGACAGAGCTTTTCTTTGGGGATAGAAGCACGGGGAACAGTGGCAGCTTGTCTTCTGCCTGCCTGACCTCTATCTAGCCTGCTTGGGTTTCTCCCCGTAAAGGAAAACACTGCTGAGCAGGGTGTGGCCGATGCCCCCTGTGGGCATCAGGCCAACTTCCACATGTAAAAAAGAACCTTGCTGGTGGACCAGGGGAATAGAAGGAGATCTGAAGTCTTTGCAGCCTGAGGTTCCCCCCTGTTGTTGCCTGCATGACCCTTGGTGCAGACTGAAGTGAAGAGTACAACACAAGAACCATATTCAGAGCTATTGGCCTGGTGTTGTGGTGTGAGCAGAAATAAAAACAAGGTATTTATTTACCTTGTGGGTATGGAAGAGGAAGGCATAAATGCAATTTATTTAGCTGTGGCTTGTTTCTTAAATCCCTTTCAAGTGTCTAACATGCTTCCAGCAAAGAGTAAAAGCAAAGAATGTGCTAGGATAGTCAGGAGACGTGTGTTTTGCAGAGTTGTGCAAGGCTTCTCCCCTAGATACGAGTCCTTCAAAAATCATAGTGTCCAAAGTCAAGCAATACACTGTTCCTCCTGCCTCTGCATGCCCTGACATGAATTCATGTTCTTTTGGGTGTATTAAAATTGGTACCTGTCTGAAACTGCTAATGGGGATGGAGTAATAATACTCACACTTAACAGACATATGGCTAAGTATAGAACAAATGAGGATATCAAAATGTTGGGATGAAACCAGCTTAACACATACATCAAAATATGTAATAACTTACTTCCAGGTAATTGATAAGAACGTGCACCAGCATGTCACAATGACACCTTCCCAAGATTTTCAAAGAGGAAGAGAGGTTAATAAAAATTGTTCTTAAGCCTTCACCTCTGCATTACTGTGATGGTATGCTTTTAGACTGGTTTTCACCAATTGGATTAAAACTATACCCTCTTATATAAATTAAAATACAGTATTTTTCTTCCAGAGGTGCATGATGTATGCCAACCCATATGCTTAAAAAGTATCTTAATACTTCTTATTGATGTATATACACCTTTTTCTGTTTTTAAAAGATTTTTACATACAGTCTTCCACACAACTCAGAGAACTAGTCATAGAAAATGGCACTAGTCATTGAAAATTCACAATGTTCGTAGTATTTATTATCATTACCTAATGATCCATTCATATGATGTGAATCCATTCCACCCAGTCCACTCATAGGTCCATCTGACCCTGGCCCCATTGGAAACTACAAAAGGATCAGACATTAAAAAATGGCATTACTGTACAATTTTTTGTAGATAATCTAATAAAAAGAAAATATTCCTCTGGAAAAAAAAAGTAAAGGAAGAATGCATGGTCCCAGCTCTGAATGTGCAAGTCAAGTGAAAGTCTTTCATGTGAAGACTGAAAAAACATCATTGCTTTTGTTCACTTTTTCCAACCTCTGTAGGCTGGAATATAATTTAGGAATAATTTATTATTTACTTCAACACTTTGTGTATGACTTTCAAACCTGCTAGTGCTGACCTAGCTCTACTCCCATTGAAGTTACAGGAAACTTTATGATTCTCTTCAATGAGTAAGTGATTAATTAACAGCTTTCAAACCCCACCTTATTCTACTGACAATTGGACTACTCTGCACTACCTTTGCAGCATGAGCAGTTTCTGTCCAATTTCAGATAACCTTAAATTTAGTTCTCCAAAAACTTAAAGACATTAACATTATAGAAAAACTTCTAAAAATCACTACATAATGATTTAGCAATACCTAAATAGCTATATTTTTAAGTTCTACTGGCCTTCTTTTCAAAAGGCTCATGATATGGATCATGATTAAATGAAATACGGTTGTAATCAGAGAAATACAATAAAACTAAAGGCATAGACAAAGATCAGAGAAGAAACAAGTTCAATCTAAGAATCCAGATTTTTATCAGCTCTAGAACTGCTGAAATTTAGGCTAAAAWAATCACAAGTTAAGTAGTTAATTAGGCAGATACTTAAATGTTATCAGTAGTTTCTTAACATCCCATTTAGGTAAACAGGGAAGTTTGTTTCTTCTTATAGGTATTAATTTTACCCTTTCTTACAGAACGGCAGGGCAACATAATACTGGGTCACTTGCAGCAATTTTCTCCTCCCTTTTCAAGGGTAGATTTTTTTTAATAACAAAAGTTTGAATCCTGCAGAAATTAATGCTTAGTGGCAGCTCCTAGGATGACGTCCTATCACACAGAAGTCTATTGCACCACAGTGTGACAAACTAAGTCGTCCCCAAGATCCACATGAAGAAGCTTCTAAGGTCTTCTCCATGTAGAAGAATATGCCCCAATCGTTATTTTGCATGTATTGTCATGACTGATTTGGGAAACATTAAAAAGTACATGGTGGGGGGTAAGCAACTGAAGTGTCACCCATAAAAATGGAAAACTTAGTATTAATGATATGTGATGGAAACATAGTGTTTCGATAAAAAAAGGCTGTGTAATTCAAAGAAGTATATAACTAGATTCATATTTACATTAGGTCTGTTGGGTCCAGGTGGTACTGCATTCATTAAAGTGTACATGTTGTCTCCAGAGTTGGTTGAATCTGTAATAAGAGATTATTTTAAGTGCCAATATATACCTTTCAATAAAACTACTCACCTAATACGTTTCCTGTAATTTTGTTCATATTATTTCTGAGCCTGAATCACTGATACACAGTGGCAATATAATGGAAGATATCATCCCCTTTCTATCTATTGCTACCACACAACAGAGCTATGAAACTAAATAATTGCAATGGTCCCTAAGTGACTACTTCTAGACTCTAGTTTTATGCACAACTGTTAAAAGGTTTATAAATTACCAAGTATCTGTAACTATTTAATTCCATAAACGCTTTTTCCTGGAGTTCCAAATTACTTCACCCATCTTCAATATTTTCTATAAAACAGGATTATCAATACTTCCTGTAATTTGTTTTCCATCTGTAATAAATGATAAATAGCTTCTCATTTTACAGATTGCAAGTTAGTACAATGAATGAAAATTTTTTATTCTTATTCATGTCAGTCTATTTGATTTTGGATATATCTAACTACTCAGAGGAACACTGTGCAAAGATCCTTGCTCTAAGGACAGCTTTAGCTGATGTATCTTCATGCTACAGTGTGGTGCAATGCTTCAAAAAAACCCTGAGTCCAAAACCAGCAAAACCACACTGGCACAGCATGGTGCCTAAGCTAGTAAGTTCTGCCGCGAGTTTCACTTGGCCTTGCCTGATGTTGACACAGCTATATTGCATCTCAKTCCTTTTCCTCCAATCAAGGCACATGAACTTTCAGATGGAGCACCTCCAGAGTTGAAATGCAAGATTTAATTAACAAGACACATAGAGGACAACCCACATAACTCTTCTGGTAGAACTTAAGAAACCAATGCCTAAGAATCATTAGTAGATACAAATTATTCATTCTTACCTCCAGCCTATCCCTACTGCTAACACACATGAAGTCTTAACAACCTTCATCAATACTTGTAAAAAAGAGAAGGCAAAAAATGCAGCAGATAGTAGACAAATTAGGCAAAAACCTTTCCCAAGGGAACTGGATGATAGGCCATGTAACGAAAAGTTTACTGAGAGGAGAACGACCTAAGGAAAGTCTAAATACATCCCTAAGGGGACAGCATGATTTAAAAAAGCATTGGCACTCTGGAAAATCACTACCGCTACAGTATCTGCAAAAAGAATAAAGAATAGCTTAGTACTCTGTACCTAGCTCCTCCAAAAGACCATTCTACCTCTTTGAACCACAGTTTTGAGATTGACAACACACGCAAAAAACACTGCTGAGCTGTAATTCCTTTTCCAAGACAAGGTGATGGGGGACTTTTGACTCAAAAGTAGTGAAAGTAAGAAAGCCGAGACCAGACTGAAATGTGTTGGAACTGGGAATGCGGCCTGACCTCCTGCAAGAATGTTTTTGTATGTACACTGGGCAGTTAAAATCAAGGTCTTTGTCTATTGCTTAATCTCTCTGAGACAGTTTTCTAAGCTTTCATTAACCTTGGTGAGTAAGTAATTCCATTATATACAGAGCACTATGTATCACTACAACATTCAAATATGCTGTTTGAGGAAGAGAAGGAACAAAAAGCTTTTAGCCTAAAGTTATGAAAGTAGAATTAGCACTCAAAAAGTTATTTTTAGTGTCTGAAGAGGTAGGCAATAAGTTCTTCAACCACCAAATCCCTTTGAAAAACACATCCCCGGCTCTCCCCACGTTCTGCTGGCTCATGTAAAAATACACATGGGTTGGCTGGGTGATGGGAACCCTCGGAGCTGGTTTGTCTCAGAGGCAAGTAAGTACACCTTTGCAAAACTCTCAGGTGGCCAATTTCTAAGTGTTTTCATACTTCAGAAAACACAACCTCAAAACATCTTTGAGTATCTAACTGAAAATGGGAACAACTGTCAGCTGAAGCTTTATTTGAGCTGCACACAGACAACGTAACGTGTGCCGTGCAGTGCTGACTATTTTTAAAAGTGCAGGCTGTTTTTAAGTTTATTTTATGTTAAAAGAGACTCTAACTTTTAAATGCTAGCTTGCACTAATTGTCTTCTTCACTGACAATATGAACATCAAGGAAGCCCTAAGCATTATCTCAGGTTGCATTTTTTTAAAGCCCTGGAATTGAATTTAATGAAGATATTATATTGGTGCAAGAAGTTTTCATGGCCCGTTAGGAAAATTCCCTAACCTCTTGGGCTGTAGAGGACAGCAAGAATATGTAGGACATAAGGACTGAACATGCTGTAACATCACTGAGGTGAACAAGTCCCTCTTAGATGGTGAAAGTGAGTCACAAAGGCAGATGTTGGCCAAAAGGAGTAGCTACTTAATATTGGGTTACACAAGATATAATTAGTTTCATTTTAGCAGACTCTGATGCTGTCCATGGGGGAGGACAGCATCCTCCACATCCTGCAGTCCCACCTTCATATCAGAATCTTTGCAGAACATCGATGGAGGGAAGTACATACATCTAGTTGACCATCTTTAAGCCTTGAGAAGCTAACTAGCCATCCTGAATCCTGCCATCCTCCTTCTTAGTTCTTTAATCCTTAGTAGGAATGTGGCCAATCTTTTGCATCGCCAAAATCTCCACATAGTCAGACTTGCAAGATATAGGCCATGTTACTCGGTGAAACAACGGGGCAGTTGAAGTTCTGGGAACAGGTCATTGGTAGTACATGACAATGGTTCCTCTCGGGCCTTACTCCTCCACTGCAGGACAAAGGAGAGCAATCTGTCCAGCATGATCCTACTGTCAGTCAGATGACATAGCTGCGGGATGCAGCCATGACTGTGAGTCGCATATTGCTCAAGAGCCACATGTTGGTCAGGTCTATCCCACAGATAGATACTACAGCAGAAGTTTCACCGGATTCAGAAATCTTCTGATTTCCAAACTGGTGGAATTGTCCCAAAGAACATTAGCAAAACCAAGTAAAGACTGTGTCTTCTTCAATTTTTTCCTTGCTATTCCTGAAATTGTGGAATAAAAGATGGGATCAAACCCCAGAGAAATTAATTGCTTTGAACTTTACAGATACAATGGTTTGTATCTGTTCTATCTCTGCAACACAGCAGGGAGAGAAAGAGAGTGAAAGCGCAAGAAAAAAACTGATACAGAAGGTAGAAATCTAATAATTTTTCACTACCTGATTCTTCATGAAAATCGAAGTCTGAAAAATAATTTGTGTACTTCCTAAAATCCCTTAAAATGATCTTTTATTATTTCTGAGTATATTTCAGTACCTGCAGGACTAGGCATGATAGGTGTTCCTGGTGGCCCTCCACCTCCCGGAGGACCCTAGAGAGGGTAGAAAATGTCAGTTAGCATGAAAGGAAAAAAACACTGCGGCAAAAAATGAACACAGTACAAAAGAAAAAAAAAAGTATCATGAATGTCATGAGTTACTCTGGTAAAAACATGCACATTTTCTGATAAACTAGCCAACAGATTAAGACAAGGTAATTGGTCAGCAAGCTCTGGCACAGACTTCTGATGTACGTAGGTATACAGACACAAGAATATCCGTTAGCCAATAACTCTGTGTCACGCTGTGAGTCAGACAAGAGAAATAGTTGGAACAGGGCCTAAGACAATTATATTTAATTCCCTCAACCTACATTTATTACCACTGGGTTTTCAGCTGGCATTACTGTTTTGTTGTACTCTGTACATAGTCAATGGCAGAGTAACGAATGTTTGCTAAGCACAAAACAAGAGGGTGTCCTATGGGGACAGAAGAGCCTTGTTACCTTAAGAAAGCTTTCTTTTTTAGGCAGGCTTAGTATCTATGCCATAGACATCTTTATTCTGTCTGTATAATATCCTACAATTTTTTCAAATAACATCTGTACACATAATTTCTTCTCAAATTAATGACAGATGGATTAAGAAAGTCAGGATAATGCTGGGTACAGTCATATCACTTGCTTAGACTGCTAAATCAAAGATAAAAAAAAAATCAAGGAACATATATTTTCTTAGTTTCAGGTATTTTTGTGTTGCAAATCTCTTAACGACTAAGAACGGTGCACAAACTGCCCTGGTTGTTAAAACAACTTTTTAAGGTTCTTTAAAAATTTCTCCAATAATTTTATTCTAAACATCCTAATTGTTTCGTAAGAACAGAACCATAACTTCTTGCTTCCTATGTTTGCAGATCCACTAATATTTTTAAGTAACATGGGAAACTACCAACTTGATAAAAATGTCTGTGTCAATAAAAGTCAATAAATATTGACTTTCCATAATAAAAAATACACAGATTGCTAACATCAGATGATTATTTTCATTGCCATATGACTTATTATATTTTTGTCTCTTTTGCTATATTTTAAAATAGCTGATATACTGTTCCAGACAGGAACATTTTTTTCAGTAGCACTGAATATAAAGGTTTGGTTGTTCCTGTCTGCTTACGAGGATATTGCTGAGATTTGCTGTAATTCACTGAGATATTTTGGAAGGAGGCAGAGAAGACTTGGATTTAAAACAATAGACCCCATTTCTCAATGGCCTACTTAAACCAACATTTCTTACAAAACATTTAGCAATAATATACTAGCAAACACTATTTTCAGACAATCAAACTCAGTAATGTAGCAGCTTTCTGACTGATACCACTCCTCCCCAGGTTTGTACAAGTAAAACACTTGCAGGGGGAAGCATCTCTGTCTGCCAGCCAGTGATTAACTTGCAGTTAATTGTAGATGAAACAGAAATCTTTTACCCAGAAGCAGCAGCACATCCCTGCAGTCAGTCTATATATATATATGCCTATTCAACCCTCAGCAATGAGAAATTCCCCCATTGCTGCTGCAAAGCTACAGACTCTAAATTCAAAGGGACCTTTCAATCACATATATGACCCTCTGGGCATCACTGGCCATGACTTTTTATCCATGTGCTTGTGCACTAAGCTCGCCAACTTGATTTTTTTAGGTTTATATATATTTTTCAGCATCACATAAAGAGGTGCAGACACCACTAACTGGTCATTTATTAGAAAAGTTACTTATCATCACTATTAGCATTTGTATCTAAGTTTAAAATTGCATTTACTTGCATTGTTTGTGTATTTTCTTCTCTTGGAAAGCCTGTTGCCATCAACTATTTTCTCCCTGAGAATATATTAATATGTATTGGAATTATTTCTCAAAAACCTGTCTAATAATCTAACCAGATTAAGCTCTCAAAGTGTGTAGTTCCACATCATGAATCTTTTGGCTAAAAGCTGCTTTACGAGCTCTCTAGCCCACACCTTGTCTCCAAACGCTCTCTTGGAAGCTACTGCCCCCCAGTTTTGCTTATTTAGCTGTTTGTATGGCTGGAGTTCATGTGTTCCTTTTCCAAAATGTGGTGAGCCTTTCTGAAGCGAGAATACTCTCTCAGCATCAGACAAGACATGCACTGTGCAAGCATTTATGTTGGTAGAAACCTTCACCACTATCCTCTGCTAGCAGCAGCCTCAGCTCTGCTTGGAGCTCCCTCTGTGAGTGTCCCTCCACCTATTTTGGGTCAACCGAAGTGCTTCAGCAAGGACCTGGTTCTTTAAATGCTTCAATCAGCTTCAGTTGTTTTGGACAAAGAGGGTCACTCATCAAAGGAACTCCAGTGGTAGACCTGAAGGAGTGGTAACCTTCAGCAGAAGAGTGGGGACAAGGAATCAGGCAGCAACCTTTCCCACTAGCAGAGCTGGAGTTCACAGAGCACATTTGATCAGAGCCTCAGGCATTTTCTCAAATACTTCAGTCTTTCATGTGTCTCATTCTTGCATCTTTGCATATCTTTTGATTTCCCTTCGATGTTGCCAATTAGATGCAACATTCCAGCATCAGTCTCATCATTGTCACTGAAAGAGGCAAAATTATGTCTTTACTCTTATTTCTCCTGTATCTATACACTGAAAGATGGTGATGTCCTCTTTTGTCCAAGTCATTTATCCCATCTGACCTTTGGCTTGATGCGAGTACACCATGAGAGTCCGCTACCACAACTTGCATTTTACTTAGGTTTGCTTCTTTAAAATAATTTTCTATAGTGTCTCCTTTTCTAGTTTCTCAGGACTTCATACTTTTAAAAAACAAGAATATTAAGTCAAATATTCAAACATCTGCAACAATAACTGATCACTAATGTCTAGGGCAAAACCAACAAAACCTCTTCCCAATAGAGAGAAGTTTATGAAACTCTGCATTAGAAGAACGGGTTTGGAGATCAGCAGATTTGGACTGTTTCCACTAAACATATGGCAAAGTTGAGTACTACAGTTATGGACACTTAACCTTTTTCACAGCTAATTGTCTAAATAAAGGACAAAAGAAATTGCTTTTGTTTAAACAAAGCAAGCTAATTCTTGAACTCTTCATTCAGCTTTAGCTCTGTAGGATTATCTCTCACGAAAACGGAAAGTAAGAGAAATCTATAAGCAGCACAAACAGATGAAAAAACACTGGCATATCCTCATGGTGAAGGACCTGCTATTTCCACATTCTGAAATAGATTCAGGTTTTATGATGGTTAAAGCCAATGCCCTGCAGTTGTCTAATCTTCAGGTGATAACACATGAAATATCAAAACAGAGGTCTACTGAAACCTGACGGACCAACAGAAATTTGGAATCCAACATATATATATAAATATAATTCTCCCTTGTTACACTGTGACACCAGTACTGAGCATGTGGTAAGATCAGATGAAATGATATGCCTTAGAAGAGTACATCAGAAGTACAAATAATCCAAGTAAAACAGTAACAACAACATAAAGAGCCTAAAAGGATAAACAAAGTTAATCTCTTGGGATAGAGACAAAAACCAGCAATATATACTCCAACAAGAAACATTTTGTTCATAGGTAAAGTGTATTTGTTAAATTCCAAAGAGAGGGTTAGCATTTCATGTTCTTTTGAATGACAGCTCAATGCTGGGCCTATTACAAAGTTTCAGCTATTTCATTCTAAAGTATAGACTAAGAAAAAACAATGATACCAACTAACCCATAGTAAATTAAGACAATGTCTGTGAAATGAAGACATAACAGACTACGGAGAAAAAATTCAAGACTTCAGAAAGTAATTATAAGAATAAAAATTTCCCTTAAAATGTTAGCTATAAGGACCCTTTTGTACATCTTTGGGGAGATAAAAGCTTGTTCTAATTCTTCAAATGCCTTTTTTTCTGAAGAAGTTCAGAAACTCATACACAATATTGTGTTACCAAGAAAACTGGGGGTTTTTTGTCCTTTATTATTGAAGACAATATATTGTATTGGTTAAATAAATGTTTGCTGAAATAAAACAGCACTCAGGGCAAATTTGACCAGACTGATAATGATTCTAGTAATGAACATCAAAATACACACCATAGATGGCAGAAAAAAAACCTAAGTGCAGATCAGATGTTCGGTTCTCAACCAAAACACAAGGGTTCTTCTTAACATCTGGACAGCTATTTCTTTGCCTAAATAAAATGTAACATCTATTCTAATAAGCAAACACACAGAAGTGTACTTACTACATAGTTCCCAGGAGATGCTGAAGAATAAGGTATCTGTAATATCAACAGAAAGAAAACAGTAATTTCTTCTGCAATGAGAAGGAGTCCAAACATACATTTATGTACAGCTGTACGTTAATGCTTATTTGTTTGATTTATTTCCAAGACACAGTTAAGGATTATGGAAAAATGCTGTTGTTGTCAAAACAAACACCTCTTCTTTTCAACAACTTGTCGTTGTATGTTCAAGTCCAAAACTAGCAATATAGACACAAACCAAATTTAATACCCAATATTTCAAACAAAAATATTTCCATTTAAGATTACCGGGCCCTGGTAGCCACTCTAATGAAATTAATATGAATAACATAATTCACACATTTAAATGTCTGTAGGCTGAGGTCTGACATCTGCTCTCCATTGTTTCATAATAAGCGAGGCATGCATTTGTAAAAGCCAGCATCACTTTGTTAAGATACCAAGTTACAAAGTCTAGTACCAATCCAGTTCTTGCATCTACTACAAGAGTCTTCTTATTCTTATTGCAGGAGCCACAATAAGGTCTGTAAAGATCTGCAGTCTATAGTAAAAGGTTAAGCTATAAGATTATTAAGGTAATATGCTTTGTAAGGTTTATAAACTTAAGCAGCACATGCTTGCATTTAAGTCAATAGGACTTCAGAGTCAACCCAAGCATGGACTGAATTTGTATGTTCTTATATATACTTAATCTTGATTGAAATCTTGACCATAAAAGGAAAAGCAACTCTCTCATATTTTTCACACTAGAATACACTAATTTAACTTCTTTGCATTATTCTTTTTTTTTAGAAGGACAGTGTTCTATTTTCATTTCAAATTCAATTATAGTATTTGTAACAGAGGTCATCTGGAGAAATCCAGTTGCCTCTGAATAACCCGGTTTTCTTCCTTATCATAGCCTTTGCAATTATACTCTCTAAAGGAGCATGGACCAATGCTGTTAGAGGAGGATGGGGTAAGAATTAAGCAACTGTTACTGACAAAATACAAAATTATTTTGTAGCATAAGCATCTTACATGACTGTAGACAACTTGTCAGCCAACTCATTTTTACAAATACATCTATTACTGGACTTCTAATTAATTTCACAGAATGAAAATATTTCAGCTATCAGTTGAAAAATATCCTAACATCCATTTTAGTTGAGTACATGCAAAAGAAAACTGAGGAAGAGTTTAATCTCTTCTTTTTCCCCAATTGTCATTAGAATTAAAAAATAAAAACTGAGAACAAGAGAAAGAACCAGGCTAGTCTGTTAAGCCAGACCCATCTTATCCAACTGCAAGTGCTAAGAAGGGACACATTTCTATACTAATGATGTATGATCACTGAATRAAAATGAAAACTTTACCTTTGTGTTTCCTGAAGAAATACCAGACACTGTTGTTCATGTGGGATGCCTCACTGACCTCCTCTTCCTTTAAGCTGCTATTAGACTACCTCATTTTGTAGTTGTTGCAATGAAATTCAATAAAGTGCACTGCTTTTTACAAAAAGCATATAAAAATGTCTGATGGATTTGCAAGCAATTGCTCTATGATTCCATATTCTCTAGTTAAGCGCAGCAAGTGTGGTCTTGTTATGTAAAGTATGTGAGCACACATTAAGCTGTATCTTAACAAGCTGTGATTTCTGTAGAGCTTGTTGGCCAGATAGTGTTGACCTAACTCATCTTACTTGTGCTAAAGGAAACTAAAATGTATTTTAATTATACCCCGGGATAGCCTTTGTATTATGGAAGTGCTGTAACTGATGTAAAGATGTAGAACTGTTGTGTGATTATGAACAGAGCTGGAAATTTGCAGGTCAATGAGCTCTCTGTTCATATGTGCTCCTCACTGTACCTGCTCTGCATTAGGGTTATGAGCAAAAATATAAAGCATGCAGTATTCTATTATTTGTTGAATGAAGTGGAATTTTTTTCCTGGTGTATTGATGAGAAATACTTCCCTAAATATAAGATGATGTCTAATATATTTTAAATATTTACTTACAGAATTGGCATTGGTTGGGTTTGGCCAAGGTCTACCACCCCCAGGACCCCTGTAACAGAAGATGAAAGATGAGACACAGAACAATCCCCGTATTCTGACCAGCTCTGAGGAAGCAAATCAAAATAATCTGTTTCCAGAGTATGGAAAGATATGGCTGTTTTCAAATTAAAGTGTGTTTATAAACCATAACTACACCAAGTTATAATACTATAGCAAAATTCTCATCATTGCACTACCATTGTAATTTAATCAGTTTATTAATTGATTAAAGATAATTTATTTATTATTACAACCCTGCTACTCACATTTAAGACACTTCAGTCCCTGACTCATACTGGTCTTCTGTACTCTTCAGGACAGGACCTGCCAGAACGGCACCATAAGGAGTCCTTCCCCAGTAGCCACACTGCCAGAGGCTACGGTGGAGATGGCACAGGTTTGCATCGGACCCAAACACTTGCACGTTAGGAAGTGCCAGACATTTCCCTTTTATATTCTTAATAGAACAATTTGAAAGACATTGCAAATTTGTGTCTCTTGAAGTGCCTTCCTTCTGTTCACGGAGAATTTTAACTCTGTGTGTTCCCAAGTTCTCATGAGGCGTGTTCTTCCTTGTAATCTGTTAACCTTTTAAAAAATATCTGGAAGAAGTATCACGCATTCCATGAAAATTTACTTACAGTACAGACAAAGGCAGAAAGGTACTAAAATATAAGTGTAATTTCAGTCACAGAAACAGTACTTTTGCTAACATAATTAAGTGCCTTCCTGAAGAACTGAGGATGCATGCATTTATTGAGTATGGATCTAGAATACTGCAAGTATAGTAGTGAAAGCGATGCTAGTACCTTATAAATGTTTTGGGAAAACCTATTTTTTAAAAGAACAAGCCACAGAAAATATGTTTCTATAACCTGTATCTGATAATAATACTAATAACAGTAACAACAATAAATCTCATGTATTAAGACCTGAAAAGATGCCATTTTGTACATACACTTTAAACATATTTTTAGAGATGTATGTAAAAACAGTTTGCTGCTTGACTAAGGCTACATTATCTCCACAGAAGTCACAGAAAAATGAAATTTATCATACAGCAGGCAAAATGGAAATTTCAAACTTTTCAGACATTCTTGTTACACTTGGTCCAAATGGTGTATGCATGATTAAGTGGCAGCTCCCCAGCAGGAGGGACAAGAGTGTTTCACAGTCAGAAGACCTGTTTGATAAAGCCAACTCCGATGAGGCATCAGAGGGGTACTAAAAGCAGAAGGGAATGGRGAAAGGAAAAAAGGAAAAACCATCCAGATAGAGCACATTTTTCTCACAACTCTTGCTGTTATTTTAAGTTTCTCACTCTTAGCTGAGCTCAGAAAAATAGTTTCATCGTTAGGCTTCATCTTTTACCAGTCCTGAAGGAACTAAGCCATATGGGAGGTAAAATCTTCATGTTTACAGTCATAACGTCTCAATAACCGTAATTATTCCTGGGAGCAATAAGAACTCCTACTTATTTATAAATAAGACGAAATCACTTTTTGAAGGCCCTGACAACTGAGAGGAAGAGCAGATGACAAAACTTTCCCATTTAAAATGGCATTTTGGCCTCATTAGCTTTAGAAAAGCAACATTAGCCACCACAGCTTACTAGACATGGGAGAGTGATTTAAATATAGGGAAGAAAGCAAGCTTATAGTAATGATTTCAGTAAGATTTCTATCTATTTTAAAGTCCTGCAAAACTAAAAACTACTAAGTAGATATGTTGCCCGAGGGATTTAATATTGAATCTTATTTTTTTATTACCTTCTTGATTACTATAAAGAAATTAGCTCAGTGAAAATTGATTTATTTCCACTGACATTATTTTTGGAAGGTTAGAAAACAAGAAGGTAGGTGATGGTCTTTTCTGCCTTATTCAATGGGAGGAGAGGAGGCAAAGCAAGGAAAGGAACTCACAGTATTCATGCTCCTTAGGTCAAATATTCAGCAATTTCTCCTCTGCTAACGATTACAAAGTGAAATATTAAGTGTTATTTTTTCTTTTTTTTAAAAAAAGTTGTTCTTTTTTCTATGTACCATAATTGGTTTATTGGATCTTCTTTTTCAAAGAAATCAGGAATAGCTGTAACAACAGAAACCTGTTTTCACCCCAAAACCCTGCACTTGTTTGTGTGACATTAAATAACACAAATATATCTAGCAAAAAGCATCAAATGGAAAACAGCTGTGTCGACACTGCAGATTACTCTGAACTACAGAGATATTAAAAAGCCGACTCAGATACATGACTGGGTTCAGCCACAGCAACACGGCAATTTAGACAGACCTTACGAGGAGACTGGGAAACTCACCTTTCGTCTAAAAAGCTGTTGGAATTTGCAAATTTACTGGAAGCCATGAACAGCTCTAAGTATAGACTTAGAAAACACTGTAGAAGATTCTGCTGGAAAGCCAAATGGTTTTTGTGGAGCCAAATGTTGTTAGCTTATAAAACACACATTAAAAAAAAGCTACCTGCAATTTTTTTCAATGCAATGCAAGCAGGCTTTTTGTCCTTTATTAAATGTTTATTTTGGCAGCATCAACAGGGTCATAAAACATTATTATGAATGTACCAGTTCCAAAATAGAGTAATTTATGAAGTGTTTATCACTATGACTAAATACAGCTCCATTTTATCCTTAAAGTTAGTCCTATAGCATTGATCCTAGCACTTGAATTAAGTCTAAAATTTCATTTTCCCAAGAGGCAAATATATTCAATCAGGAAATTAAACATCTAGACAAAAGTTTGTGAATTGAAGTTAAAAACAAAATCACATTTTTTTTCTTTTCAGGCATGACTGATATATTCTTAGCGCTTGGGACAGCACTGCAGATCACACAGGCCATTAAAAAGTGCCAGTGAAATGTAACACTGCTCCCTGAAATTTGCCATTTTGTTCCAAAGAGGGCATTTTTCCACAAAGAAATAAAGTCTTACTAAAAATGGCTACAACAAGGTTCAGCTTAAAACCTTATAGCTAAAATAAAGTTATTTTGTAGAAGAACATAGAATATGTATCAGCTGTTTCAAACAGTAATCTGATAGGCATTAGTTACGATGGAGCAAGCAATTATTCAGCAGTACTACATTTGTGGAGTAAATGCTCCTGGACTGAAATACTGTCTACGACCTCTCAAGCTGGTTGTTGCCATTTTTGACAATAAAGAACACTTTTTCATGAAGAAAAATGTAAAATTATATTTGGCAGATATTCTGCTCTTAAGCAAAACAGCTTCCTTTTGCGCTTTCCGAGAAGAAAAAGCTGTATTTAAAATGGCAGCTGTTTTTGTAGAGTACACATTTTTGTATTTTAACATTGCCAAAAATCCAAAAACATTGAATAGAACACTGAAAAATTTTCATGTAAGAAAAAGATATGGCTATGTAAAGACAAATGTACGTTACTATAAGGCAATAGCCTTATGTATAGTTATCATGTTTCCTAGAAATGTAAGTACACTAAATGACTTACACTGCTATTTCTTAGTACTGCGCATTAGATGATAAATTGTAAGGGATAATACAAAGAACGCATTTAACACAGTTGAGTCCATCTATTGCCATTGCCCACAGGTTATCCTTGGATACAGTCTGACTGATCCTGAATGCTGGAAGTGACCAGACAACGAGCCTTCACTAAGATTTCGGTATAAGGGCAACTTTGACAGTAGTAACTTTACAGTACGAAAAAAACCTGATGTCCTGGAAATACAATTAAAAGAAACCGGACCATAGTAATCCCTTTGTTTTCCTTTTGATCAGTATATGTCACTTCATTTGACAGAGGAAAAAACATACTCATTTTTACGGTAAAAAAATTATTCATGTAGTCAGGCATGCAATAATGGAGCTCCTTACAACTGTCTGTGATTCAGCATGTAACACAGGTCATAATATTCCAGTACTAGCACTTTGGACTCTCTTGTGCCTTTAAAGTGCATTGTAATAAGCAAAAGACAGTATGAAGTCTTATTCAAAACCAAGGAAGAGTACTCTGTTCCCACTTTCAGCTGAGCTGGAGTAAAGATGAGTTTGTAAGAAATGTAATGGAGTGCAGTATATGCCTGGTAAGACATATAATTCAATCTTACAATTCAATCATCTCCTCCGGAGGGCAATTTCTGTAGTGTTTGTATTATACTCACACTGAATTTCAAATATCTAAATATTTTTTCTACATCAATTTTATTTAAAAGAAGAAATGCCTACCCTTGGGAAGGTTCCTAGAATTGTCTTGAGTCCAATATATGATGTTTATGATAGAGTAACACCCAACTTTAGATTTTATTTTATTTGCTTCAAGAATTCAAGGTATGTCTGGAAATCAGAAGAAATTAAGGATATGGTGGATTAGAATTTTTTTAACGGTATTATCTATCTCAATACCTCTTCTACTTTTTCAGGTTGGTAACTCTTTACTTGAAATGAAAACTATCACCTCTTACTTATGTTTCCTATAAAAATAGGAGTAAAAATGGGTATCTATGATATGATAACAAGCACATATAAATCTTCACTGTGTTTTCTGTGTCAGTCTGCTGAAAACTCATTCTTGAAAGATAAAGGTATAAAAGGAGTAAGAAAAGAACATGTTCTCTGCTTTAGGTTGTAAAATCATTCTAGTGTCTTGATAGCCAGACCACCATGCTGCCTTCTGTGACCACCACAGGGTGTGCAAAATGCTGGTTATGAAAAAATGTACTAACTTCAGTAGGGGTAGGGTCATGATACAAGAATGACTTGATAATCTCTGGTCTGTGGTATGCTAAAGGTAACTATAGCAGCCCCTTAAAATTTGTGAATCTCTTAAGAGAGAAATCTAAATAATACAAGAAGTACCTTATTTTTTTTCCAGGCCTGCTAACCATGTAAGCAACTCCAAGCAAGTAAAGGATTTATCTAAAGTGCAGAAGATATTGCTCATGTTGGGCCACTGTTGGGCCACTTGCTATGCTAAAACCTCAGCTTAGATCTAGTCTACTCTAGATTAACTGATTTTACATCTGAAATTTTTCTACACACTTAGAAAGGGGGGTTGTCTACAGGTATAAAAGGCATAATACACTCCCATGACTAAATCGATGCCTGGAATAAATCAGTGTAGTTTAACTGAGCTCAGTCTTATCAATTTTTACCAAATAATGATCCAGTCCCAGAGATACATAGAAACACTGAAAACCTTACACTCATATCTGTAATACTCTTCTATCTGTTTAGAGTGGAAATAAATGTAGTTACGGAAATAAAAACAGCAACAGAGAGAGAATCATCCACGCTTCTTCTTTCAAATATGTCTTTTTTCATAAATAGTTCTAGACAATGGTTTTAGTTTGCTAAAATTAAGTACTTCTTTATTTTGCAGAAAAGAACCATACTTGCACCGTTCTTTACAAAATATTTAATCAGTAAAGTAAAAACATAAATGTAAATAATGTCATTTTTTACGAAAATGCATACAAGGATATATCGGTGACTATACTGACAAAATAATCCCAATATTGGAACTTTGACCTGTGAAAGAAACTGAGCATTTGTACAGACTTGTAGGAACAGCAAAGGCGCCTGTAAGAGATGCATGCAGAAGAAGGAAACTGCTGTGGGTTCACTTTTTTAAATTGCAGTTATTAGTCATCAAAGCATGTTCTCCTTGTCTTATGTATCCCAAATGTTACTTCTACAATGAAATAATGATTTTTCTAAACGTTATAAGATTTTATTATTGTGCTTACATGTTCATTCCAGGCATCCCCGGGCCACCTAAAGCATTCAGTGGGGGTCTCATTGCACCTCCATAGTTCTGCAATGATAACCAAGGGTCAGACTACCACAAAACAAAAAAACAAAACCAAAGAGGAGGGGGAAAGAAAGGACAGCAGGTTAATGATATCCCTACATAACTGCTGACTGGATAGGCCAATGTAATTAATTCTTTCACGAGTTTCCACTGCTGACTTAAAAAAATAACATTGTTAACCCCAGGAAGAAAAAATTACAAACAATAGAAATAGACTAAGAATACTTAAAGTCTTAATTGTTTCAGAAGGAATTATTTACACATACAGAGGTCAAGTCAACAGCCAGCAAGGGGCAGGTTTTGTAATGTATTCAACCTTTATACCAAGGGAGCTCATTCAAAATCAGAAACCTGGACTTAGATTCTAAGATTTCTGCATCATGGAATTCAAATAGAATGATTTTTAATTAGATTTTGTTAGGGTATCAGTAAATGCTTGTATAAAATTACACCATATGATATCACTTTTATAAAATACAGCATAACCACTACATTTGTCTTCTAATCAGTCAATTCTAGTAAGTCTATGGTAACTAATATGAAAAATATTTAATATGATCATGAATGTTACAGCGATGCCAACAAATGAATTGCCCACTGCCTATAAAATATGAGTTTATGCTCTGATATTATGACGAAAGTTTAACTGTACTATTTACATGAAATAATGAATTATACCTATTTTTATTCAGAGGACTACAAGCAGAACAGTCTATCTCACCTCACAATCGTAATGCGCTCCCCTAGTCTGTGTTAATCCTGCTACATTTTTCTGATATTTCAAAAGAATAGATAATAGTAAATTCTCTAAAATGAACAGCTGTGCATTTTGGAAGGAGGGGGGGACAAAGAAGCAATTTATTTGAAAAAAATTTAGATCATTGTTGCAGTCTATTTTCCAATAATAAAACTAATACACCCTATTTCATGTATGGTATACTATAAACTGCATAAACTATATGACTCAGGCTTATGGGTGTTCTCTATATTGCTCTGATTCACAAAACCATGTAAACATGAAGTCATGAATACATGGGAGAAATCCAACAGTGACATTTAAAGTGTGGGTCTGCTGCTGTTCATATCTTGACTGGTACGACATATCAGTTATGGAGAACTGATCTAGAACTGATCTATAACTGGGAGAGGAGGTTCTGTCGCTGCAAACAAAAATGCCAAACTTAAAATTTTCCTCATTGTTAACAATCCTGTAAGTGTCCCATCGATAGATGGTTTGCAAGAATACAACCAGAGGCTGCAAACAGGTGTCCTCTTCCAGATCCAACAGTGCCATCTGAAGATAGTATTATCCAGAGCTGCTGGTCATCAATCTCTACTCATTCCTGCCTCTTTGTGTGCAGCCGGTAGACCGATGGGTGTGCATGCTCAGGCAAAAGTCAGCCAGATTAACTCAAACCTCCTGTTTAACCTAGGTTATCGTAGATGATTTTGTCACAACTGTAGGGCAGTAACTGGTGGGTAGTCAAAGCAGCTGGGCACAGTAACATCCCCAGTTGGCACTACTGGATCTGGAAGAGAATACAGTCTGACTGTAACAAAACAACAGTTCCGTATCTATGTTTTACTTCCATCTTGATGTGGAGAGCTGAGCCATTCTCCCTATTTGGCCTGCCTGGTATCTCCCCTCTTTATTTTAATTCAGGAATCATTCGTGTGGGCCGGGGCTGAAGATCTCTATGGAGCCCCACAGGACTGGAAGAATCCTGATCAAATGTACTTCTAAGTCTAATTACTGCTAATTCTAATCAAATGCACTCCTTCGTCCCAAAATAAAAGCGCCATCACCACTGTTTATCTGGTAGTTGAGTTGTTCATAAAAGTGCTCCCTAACATCAGGTGGCCAGAATGAGCCAGATTAGCCAAGACTTTTTTCTTAAATATTTAAGATGACCCAATTCTTTTTGACTAGAAAGCATTAAGGAGCATGTGGGAGGCTCACCAGCAGACATGAAGGACAGGGACAAGAAGCGGTCACAGATTGGAGGTAGTACCCCATTCATCTAGCATAACTACCGTTTGAAAAAAGCCTGAACCTAATTCTTTGGAGCTTTTCACAGATTCAAGCATTTACAACCATCCACTGCTTTTTGCTTCATGTTATTTCGTTTGAAACAGTCTAGAATCATAAAATACAAAACTGCGGTAAATTTTCTGTAAGTTTTCAAGCATATGCATGCTATACTGGACAGAAGCATTTCTATATCAGCACATTAAGTGTTTTGCGAGTTGACTGCCTCTGCAGCAAGGTAGCAGGGCCTCCCACTATGGGCACACCTAAGTCAACTTTACAGGACTGTAGCAAGAGAATGTTAAAAGTAGATGTGAAAGATTCATCAAATTTGGTTTTAGAACTGCATTCTGAGAAGATCCTAAATGCCAGATACAAAGATAGATGATGATCCCTTTAGAAAAGATTGATGTGAGAACTTAAATTTTGTGTAGATTAGCTACACAAAATTTTGTGTAGCTTAGTGTGACCCGCAGGGCTAGGGAAGTGATCGTCCCCCTGTATTCAGCACTGGTGAGGCCGCACATTGAATACTGTGTTCAGTTTTGGGCCCCTCACTACAAGAAGGACACTGAGGTGCTGGAGCGTGTCCAGAGAAGGGCAGTGAAGCTGGTGAACGGTCTGGTGAACAGGTCTTATGAGGAGCGGCTGAGGGAGCTGGGGTTGTTTAGCCTGGAGAAGAGAAGGCTGAGGGGAGACCTTATCGCTCTCTACAACTACCTGAAAGGAGGCTCTAGCGAGGTGGGTGTTGGTCTCTTCTCCCAAGTAACAAGTGATAGGACAAGAGGAAATGGCCTCAAGTTGAGCCAAGGGAGGTTTAGATTGGATATTAGGAAAAATTTTTTCACTGAAAGGGTAGTCAGGCATTGGATCAGGCTGCCCAGGGAAGTGGTGGAGTCACCATCCCTGGAGGTATTTAAAAGATGTGTAGACGTGGTGCTTAGTGAGATTGTTTAGTGGTGGACTTGGCAATGCTAGGTTAACGGTTGGACTGGATGATCTTAAATGTATTTTCCAACCTAAACAATTCTATGATTCTATGTTTTTTCCTCATTTTAAGAGGATGTTCAGTACAAGAAAGAAGAACCTTACAAAAACACTGGATTTTAAGAGACAGCAAAAATGGAAAATTATCCTTACAAAAACTGGTATGAGATTTGCCTGCTGTGTGACTAATGGTGCTGCATACAGTATCAGCTCAATCTCATAGGGTAGCATTGCAAAACTTCTCTTTTTACCTCCAAAAGGCAAGTGGTAAACATACTTCAATGCTACAGAAAAATTAACAAGCGTATTTAATAACGGTTTGTTGGTCACACAGCAGATGTTGCATAGAACTGCACAACTGGTTTCTACAAGAAGACCCCAAATTGTAAAGACAGTTATGAACAGATTTGAAAGGCAAAGCTATTTAATCATTTAAAATTCAGTTGCTATTCCAAGGAACAAAGAAGTCACTAGAGAGATTATCTGAAATGGGGAAGCAAAAATGCAAAATGTGGGCACAACAAGCACGCTGTAAAACAAAATACTGGCAACACCAGTATGAAACACCACCACCTAAATTTTCTCTCACTGACAGCAGTGATAAAATACAGAATAACCTTTTGGATTCATATTTCAGATATGCATCAGAATGAATTTGTTTTCTACCTTAGTTTACTGTTGAAATATAATACTGACAAATATCCACTCATATTTCCACACTTTTGAAGAAAGAGCCTATGAGCAATTATGACCAGGTCAGCACCACGGAGAAAGCTGATTCTTGCAATCCAAGGTTGCTTTGCTCCTTGAAAAAAGAGCTAGAGAGATGCTTGTGATTGACAAGGGGGAAAAATGGCAGCATGAACTTCTCATTTTACATTAAAATCCCTCTAGCACTCACCAAAAATCTAGATCAATAGTGGATGAAAGAAAAACTACAGAATTTTGGGGGGTATTTTTGGTACAAAGAGTTTGCCTAAGTAAGAAGTATTAAACCTTTCCTCCTAAACAGCATAATCAATTAGGTTGGGAGGATGAGGAAACACCTACTCGATCCTTGGTCTCCTTTACAGATGTCAGCCTTTGATTACAACATACACCGGCTGTAGGACAAACATAACTTTTCTGAAATAAGCAAGTTAAGGGATTCCTCTTTTAATTTCAAATCTTAATTAGAACGACTGATGTTTTCATTTTAGACTTTGTACAGATGCAACTCAGAATTAATCTTTGTAAAACAGAAAGTTTATTTTAAAATGGGATTAGAAGAACAAGTCCTGGTCACCTTCAAGCTATGGAAAGCCAGAGTCATATAGTATAAGTATAGGCCTATCAATAAAAATGGGTATCTATCTGTGGACGGTACCTGTGGTCCTAACGGAACCATTCCTCTTGGAGGAGTCATCCTCTGCATTGGCCCACCCATGTTTGGATGCCCTGCAAATAAAATTATGTAACTTAAAAATCTGCACTACACAAGCATCTTCTAAAACAACTTTAACAAGTCATTCCTTTTTGATTAACAAAAAGCTTAAAAAGCTGTAGTAAGCTTTGAAACACAGAAAGAAAGACACAAGTTTGAGAAGACAGTACTATTGAATGGTCCAAGTAATTATTTCATTCACCTTGCTGCCGTGTTGGGTCCATCCCGCTAGGCAATAATGGCTGACTTCCTGGGACACCTCCAAGTGCCTGCAGGCATAGAAACCATATGTTAAAAGCATATAATGCTTTGAAATTTATGTTAAAGACAAAATGCAGATATTTTGTTTTTAATTCCCAGATGTTTCTTCTGAGTCAAGAGTAATGTGGAAGAGTTAACTTTCCCAAAGGACCTAACTAAATTTCCAAARTGCCTAACTTATAAACTAAAAGTCCTGAATGTCCTATGACCCTGACTATAGATTTGCACGGGCAAACCCTTGGACTTCTGCGGAATTATGTATAAATAATCTCCAAAATCTAATTTGCTTCCTCCGCCCACCCCCTAAAACTTCATTCACTTTAGCTTACCTATCATTTAACCTCCAAACACTACCTTTTTCTTGGGTATGTGGCAATTTATCCAAAGCTTATATTGCTACAGTTTTCTCTTTTAACCATTATTTTAACCTTTCCTTTCAGAGGTTAGGATGCAGACACCGATATTCTCTGAGAGTGAGATGTAACTGAGCCAACGGTTAATTAGGGCTGTGATGTGGGGGACATTGTATCTTCCACTCTGCCTTACTCTTGAAGGACATCAACGCCAAGATAAGCTTATTATTCATTTACGGGAGATGACAACAGTCACAAAACTTGCTCCTAAATCTTGGCTTCAAGCATGAAGGTACATTGTGTTGTTACATCACCTCTGGTCCAAATCAAACGCATTGCTTTTATGTCCCCACATTTTAATCTGCCCTTTGGGTTTACAGTAACTGAATTAGGTTCAAGGCTAATTTCTACAGTCTCTTAACTATAGTTCAGTCAACTAGAAAAATGTTTTTATGAATGGATCTTTGTAGCTGATCCACTAGGTGCTATTTAGCATTTCAAAACAACACCACATTTTCAGTAAAAATGTATCCAGAATGAGTAAATCTGTTATTATAAAAGTAATCTACTCAGGCAATACAGATACTGCTTACTGTGGGAATGGATAAGTTACTCTTGACCTGGAAATACTGTAGTAGTCTTGGATACATACAAAGGGGAACCTATCTGCAAGTATTATACAGTTCATTTCCACAAGAGGTAGGAAATTCAAAATTAAGATGCACGTTATTACCTCAAAGGAAATACAGTCAAAAGGTACTGCACTGCAAGATTAATGGAATAAACAAATAATCTGAGACGTCATTTAAATCAGTTTTACACGTGCTTCAGTGGCTTGAAGTCTGGACGATACATAAGAGCAATACATGATGCATGGAGAAGTGTCAAATACTAGCAAAGCAGGAACCGGTCACTTCTGCCAGAGATGGCAAGTGACATGCAAAGACATGGAGGCATTTGCTGCTGTGAGCTCACATGACTGAAGACTTAACTCATGGTGTCGTTACACTGCAGATCATTACATGAAGGACTGTGGTTCCTTTCTAACACATCATACCACTTTTCAAGAAAAGTGAGTGTACCTGCACAGCACAATGCATTGCCAACAGCAAATACCCTTACAGGGCTTGATTTTGTAGGATGTGATCGAGTACTGGAGCAACTTAGGGGCAGTCATGTGGCACTCGGTAGGTACTAACTTTCCTTGCTACAAAGCCTAGATCTCGCTCAGATAACCCTTACACAGCACTGGACTGTGCTGTGCATGCATGCCCTGTGTTACCCTTCCTTTCCTAAGAAACACAATCCCTACTGAAAGGCATTAAGGAATAGAGTTATAGTTACAGTGGGAATTTTAACTCTGATTTTTACTGACTACCATGTAATCAAAATTTCAGCCTTAAAGCTGCACTACAAAAGTTTATTACTTCCACATGCTGCCCAGCTATACTGTAACTTAAATAATGGCAGTGTTGTTAAAAGCAATAATTCATGAATACAGCATAATGTAAATGAATTGCAAGAGCTGTAATTCATTGCTATTATGTGACTATGTTAGAGCTCTGAACTGAAAATATCACAATGTGCAGACAAAAACACTTCCGAAACTAAAACTGCAGGTTGGCAGCGCTTTGACAGCACTCACCACATCCAGTTTCTACCTGCCAGTATTTACAGTGTTCAGAAACATAGAAAGAGAAACAAAGGAATATATGAAACCCAAACACTGCTGTATCTTTGGCTAAGATATTACTGAAAGGTGCAAAAATCAGGAAGATATTTTGTTCTGAGTTACAGTCTGTCTGTAGCAAATATTTAACTAAAGTGCTAATGACCTTGCACTCTTAATGTTGTCCCATGATGATCACTTCAGCAAGGTTAATTAAGTCACCCATCTCCCTTGTGAGAAAGTAGCTATGGTACAGGTAACTTAACCTGCTCCCAAACATCACCATGTCTGATGTACAGGAACATCTGAAGAAGTCTTGCCACCTGATATATCCAGCTCACTAAAATTCAAACTTCAAACTTTCTGGCAATATTGTGCCTGTGCTAAAGACAAGTTGTTGACATTGTGTTATACAGATATAAAAAATAGCCAGAACTGAGGTTGTGGCATAAAAGTCTCCTCATCAAGCTGTGACAAAAAGAAAGGCAGTTCTGGAAGTGTAAGTTGGACCAAAACATCCTTCCATCTATCCTATCAACCTTTCCCAATATCGTAAATGAGCCAGTTTTTCTTTCAGAGCTCCACTGATATTTTTCTGTCTGCTTATCTTTAACTTTTCATCTGCTGACAAACACTTTCTCCTCCTCTATTTGCACTATGGAGAATTCAAAAATACAAATGCTATCTGCTTCCAGAACCATCTTTTCACAGATGGGTCAGTAAAGGTCTCTGCTGATGAACAGCAGCTCCTTACTCATTCTTGTTACACTGGCACGCATATCCTTTGATGGGAGATGAGAGAAAACTGGGAATTCAGTGCTTTTATAAAGTCTTCAGAGTGTCTGTAAGAGCCATAGAGCACTTTATGATACGTTTCTCATCAATAATCTCCATATTTACTATGAAAGAAATATACTTCATATATCCAACAAATAATAAGAGGGAGTGATGCATTTTACATAGAATTAAGTAAAAAAATTCTCAGAGCTAACTGCTTGATGTGGTTTGGAAACTTTAGGGAGTGTAACAGTTATGGTGACATTCTCCCTTCATCTCAGAGGAGGCAGCATTGGCTGGCTGAGGTTAATGCAGCACCACGCAAGGCAACTATATCCTCCCTCTGCAAACAGGCTTAACGCACAATAAATTTTGAGGTGTAGACACTAATTAGGCAAGGAAAGTGAGCTGGGAGTGGCATGGCCACACCTTATCAAAATAACTATTTAATGGTCAGACAAAATGGGGTGAAGAGGGACTGAGTGAGTTTTGTAGCCAACGAGCCATTGGTAGCCAACAAGACAACATTGCCTGGTTCCACCACTGCACCATCACCCTGGACCACAACGGTGCATCAGTGATAAAATCTTACCTGATTGGGTATTCTTAAAGGTGGCCTGGGACCTCCAGGGTACCGAGGGGACATGAAAGGCTATGAAAAGAAAGAAATACTGCTAAATAATTCAACTTAGCTTGTAAACACCGCATTAAGTCATTGGGCACATGGCTTGTGCCATGATCACACCTCAAGCATCCAGCTTAGATACTTCCACAGAGCATTCAGTGTATTATTACACGATGTTCAGCAGAGCTAAATAAATTCAGAGATTCTTTGTGAATGCATCTATCAAGAGATATTATTTAAAACTTTGTTACAGCAATGGAGACTGCAGAATATAAACAACTTAATGCATTAACAGTGAAGAATAATAAACTATTTAGACCATATAATCACACATCTGTACTTTCCACTGGAGAAGGCAGAAAGATAGGAACCCTGGAAGAGAAAACAAAAATGTTCTTGGGAAAGTCAAGAGGTAAGTAACAGTATAATATCTCATAAATACTTTCCATTCAATTTTTTATAATAATAGAGTAAAATGTAATACAAGACCTAACCTGTGAGGGCACAGATTTCAAGTTTGTCGATATTTAGAACTCTGGTGGTTCCGCTAACCATATTAATTCAATGTTGCACTCCTCCCATCCCTCCATATTTAACTCCATGCTCATACAGGAAATCTCTCTCAAAACCAAATTTATACCCAAATCTGTCATACCATCCTGCACCTTGTGAGGTTGTAGTGGCTCTTGGCTACT
The DNA here is from genome assembly GCA_030449065.1 of Oceanodroma leucorhoa. Classification (NCBI taxonomy): domain Eukaryota; kingdom Metazoa; phylum Chordata; class Aves; order Procellariiformes; genus Oceanodroma; species Oceanodroma leucorhoa. The sequence continues at coordinate 4,905,086 of JASVER010000072.1, read as the reverse complement.
GCTATACTACTTCCTAGCCCACCAACAAGGTCAGTCCCTTGTGATAAACAAATGATAGTACCAGCAGATACACTTAACATCTCTACTTATTCCATCCCAAAGTGTGACAATAATCTAGAAATTTAAAAAGCCGGGAGATCAGTGGCAAGCGTGAGATCTACAGGAAAAAGACACAAACATCTGACTAAACAGATGATGAAGAGGATCATTTTGGCAAGCAAGTGTACCTATAGCTTCAGAAGAAAATGAAGAGCTAAAAGTATGCTCTGACTGTGAACACAGGGACAGAAAAGACTGATTCTTTATATCGTGAAAGAGGAGCTCACTTCTGTTCATGACACTGCCACTGGAGACAAAGGAGAGATAAAGGAAAGGAGTCTGCTGGGACCTCCCAGGGGCAATCTCTGATGACAAATAAGCTGCTGCACGTTTAAACCCACTCTTTGGGGTCTCTTCGAAACAAATATACCTACACAGACGTCACCTAGTTAGCTGTAACTAAGGACCTCTGGCAGGTTACTAAAATTCTGTGATCAACATCACTGTTTTACAAATGAATGGCATATTTCAGCTCCATCAGCAGCACTGTGTTATAAACTAAAACGTGAGTGACTGCCAATGCTAGTAACGCGTGTATTAATAGTGGCAATAGCTAGCAAAAGAATTATAATTATTTTACCAAAAATTTTACCAAAAACTCGCATTTAAAATAGGTACTAGAAAGCAATTTAAAATATAGAGGGTTTACAAACTGGAGAAGAAAGTTCAATGACAATTGTGAAAAGATTACTACTTTAATAAAAAAGGCATTTGAAATTATGTGCTATAGAAGAGGGAGGCTTCTCCATGTCCTCTCTCTGACGGTGAGATTCTTGAAAGAAAGAAAAGAGGGTTGTGCATGTGGTGAAGGCTGTAAACATGCAGGCCCTTGTAAAGCAGTAAAAGTGCGAGGAAATTAGAATTTCAACAATTTCCATAAAGGTCAGCCAAGTGCATTGACTGGAGTGCAGCACACTCTAGTGAGTATCTTGGATTTGGCATTTGGAAGCATCTTGGATTACCTCATTCAGCAAATGAAACCTTAACTTCATTTACAGTTCTACAGCTCATAAAAGGGAAATCCACAGTGTCTCTCAAGTCAACCGTATCTTAATGTAGAATCACACTACTAATATTAGTATATAGTAGTGTGTTATTGGCAGAACATCTGCTTCTTTCAAGCAGGATGGAAACCTGCTTGTCCCCTCTCTTCCCAGGGGGTTCACCTTCCTATGCAGTTTATAAAAACACCTAAAAGCTTATTTTTGTATAGAATTGAAATTTTATTAAAAAGGCTGAAACTAATACCCCACTGCATTAAGGAGAGAAAGAGGCTTACTCATATAAAGTCGCAATTCCACTTTTCAAAATATGACTTGCATTGTTTCTAATGACTGACAATTAGAGTCCACATTTTTTGGTTTGCTGTGACCCAGAGGTCAGTAGCTGCTTCAGATTTTTGAGAAGGTCTGGATCTAGGTAGGTCTCAAGACTACTTAATAAAAGCCTCACAGAGTAAGTCTCGGATTCTTCTCTGAAATTATATGTGAAAGTCATGAATTGGTTTTTTTGAGGCATTGTTTCCTAAGCAGGCATCAAAGCAGACTTTAATTTGAGAGCCAGTGCATCAATTCTTAACTATTAGTTCATTGCCTGGAATAACTACAGGAGCCTCTTTGATACAACTCCGTCTTACAAGAAGGTTTATATACTGTAAATATTTATGTATCTATGTATTCCCCTTAAACATATTTGGGGAAGTGTTTAAATATTCTTCAAGCAACTGAACCCAAGTGGAACTGCAATGAATGACTTCATCTAGTAAATTTCAAATAGTTCTTACGGTTCTTGATGATCCATGGATACAAACACTGCACAGTTCTGTAGGCAGGAAAATATATAAACAACTGGGAAGCAACTGGGAAACAACTAATGATCTGATGAATATAAGTATCAATAAAGATCCATATAGCATTGCAGAAAATGGTGAGACAGTGATCAAGCACAATTCTAAAAAATTTTATGCTGTTTTGGACTGAGATTTAGTACTTAAGTTTACCACAAAAATTCTACCATTAAAAAGAAAAACTTAAATATTCTCATTTTTGTGCCAGTTACTAAACTTCTCCCTCTCTATCACCAAAGTCATGTTTGTCCACAGAAAGTTCTACCGAGATGTATCTAGACAACAGATAAATTCTGTCAAACGTTTTAATGAAAATAAATTAAATATGAACAGCTTTTCATATGTTGGGAGCATTTTTTTCAAGTCTCACACACACACACATTATTAAGCATCAGGCATTCTGAAAGACATGAACTCAAGCAGTAGGTACTTTTTGTCACATGTTGTTTCACTTCGTCCTTTGTCATTAATAAGAACAGCTGACATTTAGTCTCCGATCTAGTTTTACTTTATTGTTAAGAGTTGCTGAAGTGACCATGGCTTAGGGAGGAACCACTGTGGACTTAACATTTCTTACGGCTAGTAGCTCTCTTTCCTTGACTTCTTGGAAACTTTTTCTTCCCCTTCTCTTAACAATATTGCAGCACATACATCACAAAAAGTAATGGGTTCAAAATATTGGCACTAAATTAAAAGTGATCACAGATTTTGAATTGGTCATTGTAGCACTGGCCTTCTGAAGACAAAAAATAAATTCTTCGCTTGTTGAAGACCCGGACATTTCTGCCTGCTATCTCAGCCTTGTGCCAATTCAAAATTCAGCACCTTGATAGTCGAAAACCTTTAATGGATCCCCACAATAAATTCTCAGCAAGACAGGCTCTTTATTTGTCTCAGAGTTCAGCAGGGGGGACTCGACAGGTGACACGCCAATGAATCAAATACTTCCTTGCTTCATCTAGCAGGGAGGGAGAGGGCTGTCAGCAATGCACAGAGTACAAGAGCACTTCTTCCACATAAGGATTACAGACATATGACTCTTCAAAAAATAGTCAGGGTAAAAATAGAAAGAAATAATTAAGCTCGAAAAATATGCCAAAAGACAGGTAACGTGATTTAATAATGCAGCAGTACCTTTAGCTGTTGGGTAGGAAGAAGACAGAGGGGCCAAAGATATTATCTCCTAGAGCCCTCTCTATGCAAAAGGATGTAGGATACTCTTCAAATAACGTACCTGGTATTTCAGGGCCAGATCTTGCTTAAGATGTTGCAAAGCCTGTCTAAGAGAAACCAATCTCTCAAAGCTGATCTGACTGAGGAAGAAGGGTATTACCAGAGTGGCTCTGTCCCACAGTAATTTCCAGGTGCTGAAATGGCTCTCAAGAAATCCAGTCACTACTGCAGCCTTCAGGTCCCTCTAATCCGCAACAGGGACATTACGCCAAGTACGAGGAGGCGCTATTGTGCACTTACCCTAAGCTACAATTAACTTCTCAAAATGAGTTCAGGAACTGGCACGTACACTAATGTATCAAGAAAAGCAAAAAAATACCAAACCCCAAACAAAAAAACAAACCAAAACAAAAGTAAAAAAAAAAAGAAAATAACATGAAGAAAACAAAATAACAGGCAAGAATGTCATATCTAAGCCACAACTGAGATGGAGATGCCACCAGTGTTTGAAAGCGTGTCATGCAAGTTGCAGCAACACCAGAAGATTCTGGTAACTGTTTTGGAGAACAGTCAACTAAACACATCTGCGAACACCAGTATATTGTAACTACTGCCTTCAGGTATAAAATTCAGTAATCTGGTATCACCAAAAGCATCTTGAAGGCTGCTGTCATGCAGCTGAGACCAACGGAACACAAGCAGAAGATTCTACTGAACTGCATGAAAAATGAAGCCAAAGAGGAAAAACCTTTTGTGTAGTCACTGCAGAACATACGTATTTATCAACTTAAAGTGAAAAAAACCCACCTAAAAGGAGAAAAGTACTAAAAAAAGAAAAGAATACAAATAAAAATACTAAAAGAAGAGAGACTACACAAAATAAAATCAAGATGTGAAATGTTAAATTTAGTAAGCTCTTACTTAGAGCACCCTATCATGTCAATTTGTTAAAAATACTTAAAAAGAAGTAAAGTTCAACAACTTGAATGACGGTGCCACATGTTCTAGTACTTTTTCTTATCTTCCTGCTAAAGAAAGAATCCAACTGTGTACAGGAAGAGTAAAGGGTATCTTATAAACTGTGTATTTAATATAATTTTGCGAGTTGTGTGTGCATGTGTGYGTGTACAATGTAAAAATCTTGTAGAACACTGTTTTTCTTAATCCCTGGGAACACAAAGGGACAAGCAGATAATAAGTTTCTCAGTAGGGGATTCTTTGAAGAAGCAACGCTGAAGCACAGTAGACCCACTGCCCACATTTTGTTTATAGTATTCAGGAAAAATGATTTCACAAAAAATATCCGCCAGGAAGCTGATGACGTAAAGGCATAGAAGCTGGCACATTTCTCTGCCAGTTGTGCAATTCTTTCTCTGTCTTTTTTTAGTTGTTTGGGCAACTCCAGAATATGGTGTGTTTTAGTTTTCTTGTACCTAATACTGGTGGAATAAAAGAATTTAAAAGATGGTGTTCTACTAAGTATGACAGATTTCAATAAATCTGTTTTTCTTTAAATTTACGTCCCTTCCAAAAGCTGGGAATATAATTTACTTGCTTTCAAATATGGGGTGGGGGGTGTTTCGCACTGACATTTTTATCCTTTTTTTTACTCATACCATTACATTTATTGACTGCATTTTGTCCCACAGAAATTGCAAAATCTACAGTAATTCACAGTCAAATAACTAATCTCGAATATTGCTTACATTTCAATTCCTATTGAGACTGAATTCCTGATGAGATTGAATTTACTGTAAATATCCGTATTTGTTCCAATACATACATATTACGTGATGCCCTATGACTTATTATATTGGAAAGCACAACCTCATTTAACAAGCACACACACACGCCGGGAAAACAAATAAATGTAGTTCAAAAAGAATTACTGCAGTTATTGGGCATGAGTAATGGAGAGGTTGCACACATCTGCTAACTGTAAAAATATCAAGAGCCAAAATGCCAGTGAACAAAGCTCGGGCTGAGGAGAATAAAATGGAATTAATATTGCTTGAACAGGAGAACCCTGTCTACATGGCAGGAAAAAAACCGCCTTTCTCAGTCAGGGTAGCTTAAAATAACAACATTCATCTAGATTCACATTAACATCTTCCTATCTAGGTGTACTAAAAGGTTTTTTCAGCTCGGGAAAATATGTATTTGTCTGGTCAAAGCAGGACAGAAGGTATGTTTTAAAGCACACCACCAATCTGGTTTAAATGACTACATTTAAGGCTGCTGCAGAAAGCAGGGCAGTAGCTCAACCAGTCTCATCCAGCCAAAATACACCCTCCGAGGCTGACCTGCTTGCAGTCGGGTGATTTGCTAAGCACGATGCATGGAAGCCCCAGAAGAGATGTGCTCGATGCACTGAGTGCTCAAGCCATTGAAGATGTCCCTTGCCCAGCTCTGCCCTCCTGCTGTGCCCAAGATGAACGCTCCTACAGGAGATCTCATGAAAGGGAAGGTGTTTTACATATCTCAGGTTCTTCAGCACCATGTCAGCCAAGCCTGACCAGCCACCAGCACATGGGTTTACCAGGACACCTCTCCTCTGGCCCAGCSTGGGGCAGCACCACCCCACGCCCGTGCCACGCTCTTACTGCATTTTACACAGCTTAGGAAAGCAGAGGAACAGGTTCTGCTTGCACCAGACAGTGCTCTGCAGGGCTTCCCAAAAACACCTCTAAATTCATGGACTTAGAAGTAAACAAAAACAAGTGATAACTGTTTTTCAGCATCCTATTTTTTTAACCAGCATTATCTAACTTAGAACAGTATCTCCTTCGATTGTATGTCTCAACACCCTGAGAGGCGGATGATGCTCCTAAATGGAGAACACCTCTTAGGGGAGTAACAAGAGCACACCACAAATTAAAAAATACAAGATGAAACAGAATTTTAGCACTCAGTATAGAAAAGGACTGAAATGGTATTAATTTGTATAATTCAGTCACTGTAATCAGCACAAACTCTAAACACTACTTAACACTAGAAGCCGAAAATGGAACCACAGACTGAACTTGTACACACAATGGCAAATTATTTTAAATTAATTGTGCTGCTACTTGAAGAGCAGCTATTGGAAGAGGGTCCAAGCTGCCAGCATCAAGGTCGTAAGCCAGATGGGAATTCTCATAATGACCAAATCTCTTAATTTATTCATTTAAAGTTCTAAATGATAAGAAGTGAAATAAACCAAAAATCTTTGTTCTCCTGCATTAAAAAATGAATTCAACTGCCAAGTTACGTATCTTGCCTCTGAAAATACAATTCATATTTATTTTTTTTTGGTTTTCAAACTCTGTTCCTGGTTACAAGGACTGGCATCACTTAATTATTTATAGTCCAAATGGTAAGAAATAAGACTGCTTGATATTTTTATTTCATTTTCTTATTATGATAGCAGCACTGAAAAATGACTAGGAAGTAACATTTTAATGTATCTCCTTAAGACTCCTATATTTTATAAAATGATTCAGAGGTGCTTTACAATAACCACTGGTGTGCATGCTTCCATTCTCAATTGAATGGGGTTTTGTACTCGTGAAGAGTACCAGTGGTGAACCGTAAAATATGTGTGAATTGAATTTATCCAAGTTAGTTTACAATTCATTTACTTTCACTTACTTAGGTTCCTCTACGTTTTTTTGTGGACATCTCCATCAGCAGTAACAGTCACCACAGTGTATAAGACACTCTTCGTTAACACATTTTAATTCTAACCAGGACTAAATGAAATTAGCTCTCAAAATGACACTCTTGTGCTGGCACAGCCTGCTAATAAGCACAAACATGTAACTTATCCTCTGCAAAGCTCGGACAGGCTATAATCAGTTCTTAAGAAAAATTTGTTTTCCTATTCAACTGCATTTTACTGTTAATTACACAACCCTTCTTGGCCTCCTTTGCTGCCCAAAGTGTTAGCCCAAAGGCTACCACAGTGTTAGAGGTCTTTGTTTTATATTTTGCTAAAGTATTTCAGAGATCAAATTTGGGTTACACACTACACATTTTGTACCTACCAGTATAAATCAAGCTAGCTGTTTTCATCTACACTATTTCACATAAAATCATGTTAGACTCTCAGCACCAAGACAGGATTTCTCTCTACGTTGGCCTTTCCTGATGACAAAACCTACTTCCATGAGCAAGCTCTTCTCTGTGCTTCAGACGTATAATTTATTGAGTATTTATATATATTTCGTATAATAATTTCCTTATTTATGGTTTTCTAAGAGCAACCTGATATGGTCTGGCAACCTTAGCAACTGTAAGAGGTTTGATTTAATTTAGAGTATAGAGCAAAATTAAAGATTTTTTTAAAAAATTGAAAAGCCTTCCACAGACCTCTCTCTTTCCACATCTAAAATTCCAAAAGTGACAACAGTACTAGCATTTCAAACAAAATTAATGCTTTATCCCTGCTCAAGAAATACAGGACTCATTCCACCGTCTGAAAGAATACTGCAATACATACCTTGCACACTCTGCATAGAAAAATGAAGAAACAAAACCCCCTTAAAAAAAAAAAAAAAACAAAAAACCAAAAACCTTTTGTCCCTAGCTAAACGTTTCTCTGTGATGCTAAAAGCAGGATCTGCCCACTCGCCTGGGTACTTCTCCAGAAATTTGAGAATGTAAGTAACACTCATTTTGATGACAGATGATCTTTAGGAATTGTACTGTTATTACATCTGTCTCACTTTGTGGGAAATACCATTACCTCATGCTCACGAAGACTTAGCAAGTGGGAGGAAAGTTCTGCACGTGATATTTAATGGAAATTTTGAAAAAAAAAGTGATTTTGAAAGGGCTATTTCCTACATGCATTTTAAACCAGGCTAATAGTTTTGACTTTCATTTTTATTTAAATACAAATACTACAGAAAAGAGAATATTTCAAACCTGACAAGCTAAAACCAAAACCTCAAGAAGTATCACCCTTTTTAAAAAAATAAACAAACTGCACTTTTACAATTCAGACATCATACACAGCTCACTAATCTTGAGAAAGCCTTTCTTAGATTTAGTAAACTTCTAGTCACCCTGACTATGATACACGACTGATTTTTTGGAACAACTTTGACCATGACAAGCTGGAGTTTGTTATTCTTGCTGTTATATTTAATAACTATATTATTTCAAAGCTATACGCATTATCTTCATCCAAGGATTTTGGTTTCAAACGCAAGCAACTTGTGGCTCATGTAAGAAGTGAAAGTCAGACTATGACAGGAACCGAATTAACCTCAGCTGAAGGAAGCATCATATATAAATGACAACCCTTCCCCTACTCTTTAGTACCACTTCAGCAACTATAATACCAATTTTGGTGTATGGTCAGTACCCTTAAATTTCTGAGGTTTATCTCACAAACAGAGAACTTGAATTTGCAGGATAAGATTATAAAGTTCACAACAGATCTCCTAGGTAAATGCCTTGTGCCCAATTCCACCTCTTCCCCTTGCACCACTCCACAGCTAGCAGTGGGTCTGTGGCTGCTTGAGATGTACATGTGGAAGGGGAAGCAGGGGAAGCGGGTGCTCAGAGCTTATTCAGCTACTCAAGCTGAGCAGTTTTAATTTGTTCTAACAGTTACAAGCAGTAAAACCATTACCACAACTGCAGGATAGAATTATCAAAGCCAGCAGATGTCGGACACCTTCATCTTTTTGAAGTTTACTTTATTCCTGGTATTTAGAGAAAATGAACAAAAAAGAGAGGAACAAACACAAACTACTTACAGACCTTTCTAGGTGCTAATCCCCTCTCACATAGCCTAAAAAGTCAAAGTAATTTTTAAAATTAAAATATGTTAAAATACACTGTGATACTGGCAAGGACAAAAATGCGCAGATCCCAATTCTGCGAAGAATTAGACATACGCATAATTTTAGGCGCTTGAGCATTCCCAGTGGGTGTCAGTCTGCTATACTGGGGTGGATGTGTTTACAAACAAGAAAGACTCCAAAAGTACAAGAAAGTTCTTCTTACTAACATTAATTATATAAACCCAGGGGGAAAAAATCCCCTTTAAAATCTATTTTCAAAGCTTTTTAGGGCCTATCACAAAGCTGCTAGCTTTACTCACAAGCTGTATTTGTAGCTTTGGTGACGTTCCATTCACTCACAGTAATGTTTTAACAATCCATGATGCTTTTCAAGCTTTTGGGACTTCACTGTACTTATTCTGCCCAGGACCCATTTCTTTAACTTCCCACTCCTTCACCTGCAATTATCTCATTTGCTCCACTGGAATCAGGATGGGTGTGAACATGTAGCAAATCCAGCTAATTTTGCAGCCATGCTCCAGTTAATTTTTAACAATTTGTACATTTTAGTTTAAAAAGAAAAAAGTACAGGCAATGCTGCAAAAGTGGGGAGAACATGAGGATCAGCAGTGAAAGGTAAGTGACGAAACAGGATGCTATCACTGTTAACGAAGCATGGCTCTTTGAAGATGGGGCATAAAAATGGTAATGCCCTGGAAAACCAGGAAACTATGTGAGTGTTAGGGGAAGACAACAGTCGAAACAGTTCAAAGGGGTTTTAAAAGAAACAACACGCTTTTAAATCTATATAGATACACATTATGGTCCTGCAAAGACCAGTCTGAGAGACGCCTGTATCTTCTAGCTTTAGTCATGTAATTTAGCAGCTGGAATTAGGAATCCTCATTCCTTGTGCAAACAACAACCCCTCGGTGGACAATTCATAGAGGCAACACAGCCACTCCAAAATGGCTTTAAAGGGATGCTGGAGGATTTTTCTCTCCTCTTCCTTACTGCTGGATGCTTGTTCAAATGAGTGATCAGGGAGGATGTTCTGCGAGTGTGAAGGGGCTGAGGCAGAGGATCATGTACCCAGCAGATCCCCGGCCAATGCAATAGTTTCCGGGAGACTAATACATATGAGCTAGATTAAAGTGAGTGCAAGGACTGAGTGAAACCACAAGTGGACTGGTTTAACCCCAGTTGTCGTGGAATCAGAGGACATGTAAAGGTGCCATCCATATTTGTTTGGGAGACTTTGACCAATGACTTTTAAAAAGGAGCAGATGCTCTATACTGCCCCTTGGAAAACAGCTCAATTATCATTTTGCTGCTAGTTTTCCTGGGGGTATATAGCAAAGACTTAACTGTTTTAATCAAATACTGCATGTATTGAACCTACAGTACAAACTCTATTTTTTTAAACATATCATATCATGACTTTACTATAAATATTGTAAATATAAGTATAAATTTAAATAGTACATTATAAAGATATTTACAGCCTTACACAGAAGCTTACAAATCCATTTTCCTTTTATATATAAACAGTTCACTATTTCTGTTTCAAAATGCAAGAGGTGTGTGTTGTTATTTAGAATAATATGGATTGAGCTAAAATGAGAATGAACAACTGCCAYTAGATGGCACAACAACCTTACATTAAGTTCGTGGGTCGGGTTTGGTTTGGTATTTTTTTTTCCCTTTCTATAAGAGGAATATGTAACATTTGTATTTCAAACATGGTGTCAACACATTTTTCCCATGCCATTCCAAGTATATCTGATGATCACAAATTGGTGAATGAAGTAAACTACTTGACAATTCCTTTAGAATACATATGCACTATGGAAATAAGGTTTAGTGGTAAGCTCAACTAGAACAAATTGTAACAAATTTGCTGAAAAAAAAGTGTATTTAAATGCATTTAAAAGAGCATTTCACTTACATGTGAAAAGGTATAGTCAGTGGTAGAATTTAACTTTCAAAAAAATTACTGAATTAACCAAGTGAACTGTCAATTATCAAACAACCTGCTTCCTCTAAATCTCAGTTGGCACTGATGAGTTAACTGTTCAGCAGTGTCTCTCAGGTGAGTTATGTACAAACCCAATGTTGTTACCTTCCTCAGTGCCTTTAAAAAATAAGACAGGTTCCTTATACAGATGCAGACATGGCAAACTTTTGGTCAATCATGTAATAAAAGAGGTGAAGATAACTGGGGTTTAATTACGTATGCATTTAAATGTTTCTCATTGCAGTGCAGAAGTAAGCAACCAGGGGCTTAAAAGTTAGTTGTCACTAACTTGGAGAAACATGATTAATTCCACTGGATTAGAACCTAGAACTTCTGACCAACCTGATCTAGTTGAAGATGTCCCTGCTCACTGCAGGGGGGCTAGACTAGATAACCTTTAAAGGTCCCTTCTAACCCAAACCATTCTATGATTCCATGATTCTAACTCTGCATTTAGGTATGTTAAAACCGGAAAAGTAACTAAATGGCAAATAAAATCCTGTGAAATCAATACTTTTCATTCTATTTAAAAATTCAAAATACTTCAATGAACACAAGCTCCAAAACTTCCCTCTGGCCCCTGTATATTTGCTTACTAAAGCTGTATTGTCCACAAAGATCAAACAAATAGTCTACAAAACCACAAATGTGACATATCTCAAATTTTTTAGCCAATTTAAAGATCAATGAAGAGATAGATGGAAATGGGCCAGTACTTCTCTACCTGAAGACCGGCAGTAGTTCAGTGGTTTGTACCTGAACACAACCCTCATGCTTCACATGGGCACACTGGCGTGTACTATGGAACAGAAATGTACCCGGGCTTCAAAATTTCCACGATGGTATTTCCAAATGTTCATGTCATTATTTTCTGAATGCATACTGTAGCATGATGTGCAAGTATAAAACATGATTTTTTTCCAACCTCATTGTCCTCAAGAAGGGAGTGAGGCTAGTACTGAACACTTCAAAGACCTTGCTCTGCCTGTATCTAAGAAGGCTCTCACAAGTAACACTTCTATACTGCATAAAACCAACCCTGGTGAAAAATGCTGGTTGTCCTCATGCCAGAAACTGGAAGTAAGATTGGATATAAAAATCCGAGAGTCTTTGAATTCTATGACCTAATCCTCTTTGATCACAAGTGGATGAATTTAATTCATTGTAAATGAGTTTATTAGAACATTGTGTAAAGCTTTGGCTGCTGACATTATATGCATCCTCTAACATCTAGACCAGGAAGTAAATAATTATCATGATCTTATTCAGTTCTCCAGTTGCCCTACTATTTCAGTATCAGATAGGACTCCAAAAAGAGGGATGAAGACTAGGTCACATTGATCTCTGTGGATGGCCACATGAAGAAACTAACAACAGAGTAACTCTGATGCTAAAAAATGGCACAGAAAATGTGCTAAATGACTTTATTTTATTAACATAGTGGCTAAGTGCCTTCCTCACACCTTAGCTCCATGTACAGGATGAGGTCTAGAGAGGAAAACTGGCAAACTGATGATGAATTTCAAGGTTCAGACTAGAGTTAGATGAGCATTTCAGAAATGTATAAGCCATCTTACCCTTACTCAATCTAATATAGTTTTACAACTTCTGTTATGAATTATGAAGTAATTCATAATCTTTTAAAAGGATTGTCACTTCTGACATTTTGTTTTAATAGGTGGAGAAACATGAAGAAAGAGAATTGAAATGACTTATCTTGGGTTACCCGGGAAAAACGTGGGTAACTTAGGGATGAATGGCACACCATTTTTTTAGCATTCAGGCTTGCACTCTTACCAACGATTATCCTTCTCTGAGGCTCTGTATTTAAGAAAGCAACTTAACAGAAGCACTGACCCACCAGACATCACCCTCATTGAACTGCACGTGACCTATTGTTTCACCCTGAGACAAAATCAACTCTGAAACTTGTTTGGGTTCTTCTATTTGGAATTTAGGAGTCTTGTATGACAGAACTATTGTCTTTGCTCCTCCTGTAGTCCCACATTCACAGTTTTGCTGCTAATGAACCAAGAGCAGATTCAGTTACTGTATAACCCCAATTTATTTCCAAAGTATCACCTATTCTACGAACTGAAAGAAGATGAAGACAAAAAAATACGTAGCTATGAAATTTAAAGTTACATTAAGATACATATACATCAGTAGATGAAATTGAGACACATCCTAACTCCACATAAAAATGTTTTCTGGACTTTTCAAATTTCATTTTTGACACTGTAAACAATTCTCTTTTTAAAAAAAAGTCATTTAGTTGATCATAATAGTTGTGCACAACTCTACCACCTTCCTTTCACTGTATCATTGTAAGGCGTTACATTTTGGACCGTCAGCACAGTAGTGATCATCATCCATCACCTGAATTGAAGTATAAAAATACAAGTACAGAGAGATACAAGACAAATTCAGCTGCTGGCTTCAGAACTCCACCTCTATGGACCAGGCATAAAATGCCAGAGACTGCTAATTAGCATCAGTGCAAGTGGCCTACATATACGTTAAAATCTCATTTTATGAAGAGCAAATACTGCCTCAGAAACCATACCTCTCCGATAATTATCTACCTCCATGTGCTATATTAATGTACTGCATTATTTTCTTTTATAAAAAATAAAATACATTTATTTTCTTTTATAAAAAATAAAGGTCACAGCAATAACGCTAGTGGTCAGCAGTGCCATTAAAACTGGAACCCAGGTAATCTTTCTTGGTTCCCAGCACAGTCCTCACCTAGGTTGTCACCTTCCCCTGACCTGTCTGATAAAAAGCAATTGCAGCAGCAAGAGCATGCACTTTGTTTACGTCCCAGTTAGTGGTTAGTGCCGCACGCTGAAATAGAGTTGCAGCGTGAAACCAAGAGCCAGTAGTGATGAGAAATGAAATGACTTGAAATCATCTAGCAATTCTGAGTTAGCCAAGCTGGAAGGTAGCGGCTGTCAACAGCTTTAGTTTAGGCCAATCCAAACATTTCATGAAAGCAACAAAAGGCATCCTTATCATTAGAGGATGAGCTTCCTGGTAAATTTTAGGTTGCAAAAAGTTGAAATGTTACAATGTTTTTGTACTGCAAAATCCTAGTGAACTAAATATAGATATAAGCGCCATTCTCCCACTGTTTCTGTAATGTTCCAACTCGTAAAAAACAAAATTGTTCACTTTCATAAAGGAGTGAGTTGCAGGTCTAAATTCCAAACTCCCAGTGAAAGAAGACCGGCAGTTCATAGAAAGGCTGCAGTTTGTCAGTATTCAGATCAAGACAGATGAACATGTTTTCTGCGATTTAGTTTATTCTTGTGATCAGCTGGGATCAGAGGAATTGCAGAAGAGCATACAGAAACTGATTGTCTAGTTAAAGGTGTACTAGAAAGAAAGCAGGAAGTTTTGATCATGAGTTTCTCTTTCTTGCTTGTCATTTCACCTGCTTTTTATGGCAACTGATGATGCTCCTCAGTTTTCAAGGCTCACATACACAGCTGTGTCTGCCAATACATTTTCTTGTCCTCAGATAAATTGACGTTGGTAAGATTCAACTCCATCTGAAGGTATTACAACCAGCTACTGACTGCTTCTTGACAATACTCACTCGAACACCACAACACATTGCCATCGACTGTCTGTACATATTTCCTTTATACACACCTTACAGTTTCAGCACACTGTTATGTAACTGACTGGATTTTGGCTTAGCTCCCCTTGCTGGGATTGCTCCCAACCATATCAACGTATCCACCACTGAACTTGCAGTTGGATTTGCTAACTAGCATGTTATTTCTTTACGTATATTCTTCAGCAGATGACTACAGCAAAAACTAACAATCTCTTGAAAAATGTTTGTTCCATTGACAACGCCACTCAACTGAGGAAAGTAGATCTCTATCAACTAAAACTGTAAGGGACTAATCTTGAGTATTGCATATTATGGAGAGACATGATGGCACAAAGCCAGCAGTTTCAAGGAGAGGTGAAGGGTGATGTCTGGAGGAGTCCAGACCAGACTGTGCAGACCAGCTCTTGGAATCTGCCTTGCAGAAGACTCACTGGCCATGCTGTTGAGTTGCTGATAGCTCTGATTAATGTCACAAACTGTGTTACACTGAAAATGGATTTTTGTCTGTTTATTTTCAATCCCAGGCCTTGCAAAAAGAGCAGGCTGTTGAAGGGGCTTCAAGTAAGCCTGAAATCAGATACTGACAGACAAGGAAGGTTTACCCATACTTAACTTTCTATCATCTTGTCTTTCTTACACCTTTAAAGATCTAGAGTGGCTAGAAGTCTTTTCATACTTCTAAAAACAAAACTCCCACACCCTCCTCCTGCAAAACCTTTAAAATAGTTATTCTCTCCTCTATACTTCACATACTTGTCCTATCTGTGCCCTTTCCTCCTCTTAACTGTCCTCTAAGACGATAAAAGAAAAAAATTTTAAACTTTTAATTCCTTTGACATTACAACTGGAGTGGGCRGCTAAAATAAGAAAAAATGTAATATTTATACAATATAAAAGTAAAGATAAAATCGTGTTTAAAATATCTACCTAACCAGCTGTTTGAAACAGTAAAAGCAGAATTAAATAATCAGTTCTGCCAGCTCCTGAGGATTTTGTGACTGGCAACAGTAAGATATTTTCTACTTCGCTTGCAAATATCTTTTCACTCATGTATTAAAAATCACGCTTCATTTTTTGAGTTGATGAAGGAAACAACATGCTCATGCCAGGTTCAGGGTTTCTTTATGTAGGTATCAATACTGCAGACAGCAGGTTTTTTCCCTCTGTGACTGTGAGAAAAGGAAGACCATACAAATAACGTTGTCACTTACATACAGTGTAAATAAAGACTTATGATATCCTGCCATTTTTTTACAATCACCATTTGGATAAAAGAATAAATAAAACATTTCTTCTTTTTTTTCCAGATGAAATATGCTTCTTTTTCTATGTATCTCAGAGAAGGAAAAAGACACTGGTGTCTACCGGGATTTCAGCACTTGGTTTTTACGGAACATCCTATCACGATGTTCTCCACACATCACAATCCTGGAAATCTGGGTTGTTTCTTTCATATCATGAGATCAAGTATGTGAAGTGGAAATCTCTATTCTTCCTAAAGAGCTGTTTCAATGCTAGAGATGCTGCTACTTTTTGCTCCTGCTGCACAGCCACAGTTTGCCAGTGTGGAGAGAAACAGCCGAGATTTGGTGAAGAGGAAATGCAAGCTCGCTCATAGGAGCAGTCCAATCTGGGATTACAACTGTTAGGTTGGCCTTGCACTAAGAGCTGCCATTTTTTCCGTCATAGTATTCTGCACTGTTAATGTCCAAAGTGCTAACTGGTTATTTAGTTTCATTTATGACAAAACTTAATAGAAGCAACACACAGTCTAAATCCTTGGCTTGTTTTTGTAGGCATTAGGGTTGAGATCTTCAACGTGCAAGGAGATGCTCAGTGGGATATTCTTAATTGCCTAGGTCTAATTCCCACTGAAACTTGAACATATTAAAAATCTGGCCTGTGGCTTTACCACAGAGCTAAACACGAGCAACAATGTTCTTACTTTAAAGTTTCAATGCAATGTGTGTATATTATCATTAGAAATTATTTAAAAATTAAATTCAAGCATTTTCAGTCTCCACTCATAAACTGGCACCATTTCTTATCCTTGAAATTTTGAAACGAGTTATGCTGTACTATTTCATAAATTAAGTACTTGGCAGTCAGAGAGATCCCTTCCTTTCCACCTATTTGCTTTTGTTAAAAAATAAACTCTCAAGTATTGCACCATATAGTGAGACATAGTTTAGAACAGGACCTTTTCTACAGACTTGTAAACATATTACGGAGGATTTTCTATCCTAAAATTCCTGTAATCATAATTTTTCTGAATACCTGAAAAAAACCCGGTGGTACAGGACCTACTGGCATGCCATCTCCTGGGGGAATGTTTCCTAGCACTGGACTGGGAGCTGCTGCAGCACTCTGAAAAGAACAAAGGGAGAATAAACCTTTGTCATTGCATGGTAGGCATTAAACCCCCCAAAAAACCCCAAACCAAAAAAAACCCCAAACCTGACCAAAATGCAGAAAGTAATTCTCTGGATATGTTACAATGTCATTGTTTCATCTGAAGGTAAATTAAAATTGTATAGTGTTTAGTCTTCATTTATACAAGTATAATGATTTGTTAAAATAACAAATGTATGTAGAGGGGAAGGATGCTACAAATTGAATGGATATACAAATATGCATCAATTAGATAAATCTAGACTAGATTTTAAAAAATATTGCATCTGAGTGTGTCTATGTATATACAAATGTGAATGTAACTTGCACGCTTTTTCTTGTATTATGTGTATAAACATCCTCACATATGCACAAGGATATACATACAGCATAAAGAAAGTAATTTATGCATTTTATCAGCAATTTCCAAGCACTTTAAAGATAATTTCAGCAGACTGTAATATTCTCTCAGAACTACATCAAGCTTCAAAACAGGATTCTGTTACAAACAGTACAAGAAGGAATGCCCACAATTCTGCTGGTAATGCTTATGATTTTACCAACCCCAAAAATAACCACCATGACAAATTAGAAGAATTCAGGTTACGTTTTTGGAAGGAAAAAAAAAAAAGGGTTTTCTAAGAAGTGAATCAGAGGATGAAATTAGTTACCTTCGCAAATCCTTCGGTTGGAATAAGCAAGTAAAGAATACTGCTTCTGGCAATTTACAAGCAGGAGATTGTCACAAAAAGGGAAGCCAAACTGTTATTGTTG
Organism: Oceanodroma leucorhoa; assembly: GCA_030449065.1. Lineage (NCBI taxonomy): Eukaryota > Metazoa > Chordata > Aves > Procellariiformes > Oceanodroma > Oceanodroma leucorhoa. Next base: position 4,887,384 of record JASVER010000072.1, on the reverse strand, counting down.
TCATGTATTGGAACCTCAATTACTTTTCATTTCTAGGAGTCTTCCTTCCTGCAATATGTTTCTGTACAGCATAAGGCTGAATAACCTATAAAGCCTTACCATGTTCTGTGAAAGTACTCACGCACACACAATGCACCGAGAGCCACTTGCAGCTTACTAATGACCTGCCAATATCTGCCCTACAGAATATGAATGGCTTATGTTTATTAACTTACCACTCTATTGTACGCTCACACTTGATATCCAAAAGATGCAGATCTGGAAATTTTATTTCCAGGTGTTTGGCACACTATCTAGGAAATTGAAGAATAATGCTGGAAAGATTTGAACACTGGCACAATGAAGGGCTGACCTTTTTAAACCAAGCAGAAAGGAAATATTCAGTTAATTACCGCAGATTTTTCAATGGCTTAAGCTGTGCTTTAGAATCAAATTTCTGAACAACTAGCAGTCGCATATTTAGCATCTAAGCTGTATGTTCTTCCCAAACAAAAGTCTAGAACATATTATTAAAATACAAAGACTGCAGAAAGTGCTGGCTTCAGAACCAAGTGCAAGATTTTGATTCACTAGAAAACCCTGTAATAAAGGGACTTACTTATGCAAGAATCTCGTCTGCAGGATCAGTGTTAAAATACTATATAATTGCAACTGATAGAAAAAACCAGTCAGGTGAGTTGGACATAGCAAACACTTTTGAATCGTAATACCTTCTCATGAGAGGCTACCACAAACCAACCAAACCAGCCTATAAAGCTGTAGCAAATAAAGGTGGTTCTTTGCTAGCCACTGCCATTCTTTGGACACTGCCTGAAGTTGATGAGACTGGAGTATGATACTGCTTAGATGCAAGCAAAATCATGTGACTCCCTGGAATGTCTCAGGTACTTCTCTCAGGTCTGCCATGGTCTCTTGGCCTCCCAGACAGAGGGGGAAAATAAACAAGTGGTGTGAATGTACAGAAATAACTCCTGAAGAACAAAATAATTTTGTAACCCTTCCTTTCTTTTGTACGGCTTCTGTGACTGTCCACTAATTGCTTTCAGATTATCTACATTTCCAAAGGAAAACAGAAGAGAAAGTTCAGCTTTTTTTTTAAGCAAAAAAAATGACTTGTTTAAACTGAGCATTCATGAATAGGTGCACACATAGTTTGAATGAAGTATGTTGGATCTTACTTCCATAGGTACAGATTTTCTAAATGAAGAATGACAACAGTAGCATTACTGATGGAGAAAATCAATGATGTTAAAAGTCTGAGCATCTTAAAAATGTCCAAAATAGCCTGCACTGCAGTCTCTGACTACGAAGGAGTGGCCCATTAAAGGGGCACTAATAATGATGAACCTTATTACAATATCATCCCTCCTTGCTTACTAATTCCTGATTGCCCCTATGCTATCTTAGCTGTGTCCATCTTTACCGGCCATGTAATATGCACTGTGGTATGTCCAATGGAGCCGATGCTACAGAATAAAGCATTTGAACAGACTATAATAAATCACTGGGCAAACACATCTCAACAGTATGAAGTCAGATAGGCATAATACTGTTAAGTTGCGAGATCTCAGAAAAAGAGCTAAGCAGCACCTCCAGTTTTCAGAAGCCTCCCATCCCAGGTTCCCTCACTCCCACTCACTTTATTTAAACTAAACTATACCAGGCATTAAAGCATGTCAGAGTGCCTTAACACGCTCAGTGGGTCTTAGATGTCCTCCTCAACTGCAGCCTCTGCCAGAGCTCCCAGGTTATGAAAGGATGCTTGTAAGAGAAGGAGGGAACGACTTCTCAGGATGCAATGCTCCTATAGGGATATAGGGATCTGCCCCCGCTGAGTTCATGCTGTTTCCCACACTTTGAAAATCAATTTAAAAAAAACAAAAAAGGTAAAATATACTTAACAGTTTAAAAAAAAAAAGAGAAGGAAATAATTATTATTTCAAAACAGGGGGAGAAAAGGATTAAGATTATCTGTTAAGATTTGTATTAGTCATTAAGCCTCCTAACAAGGCTTTATAAGAAATATACCTAAAGATAACATTTTCGTAATTGTCTCAATAGTGTTTTCTTTTTTTTATTATTTTTTTTTCTTATTTTTCAGTCTGACTTAGCACTGATACCAGAGGAACCCAGCTTTGTTCCTCAGTGAACCTCAGAGATCAGCATGTAGGTCTCCGGGCCTGGTAAAATGGGCACGGGGCAATTCTTTGTCTACTGAGATACAGACATAGCAATGAAGTCTACCTCACACATCTCATGAAATGCATTACTTTCAGAGGTGCTGCCAATTCCTTTGAGGGGGATATGGCTTCAAAGTAACCACTTTTTACGAGGAGTGGGTTTTGTACAACTTTGTTGATGAAGAAGATATGTATAAAGGAGCCAGATGAAGCCAACACATGAGACTGGAGAGCTTCTACAGCCTCCTCAGAAAGCCTTCTGCTTGAGGACTGAAGTCCATTCTGGAGACCTGCCCTAAGGGTGGCCAAAAGATCTGAGCAGTGCTATCGGATGGATATTGGAGGAATCATTTGTGATGACGACGGGGGAAGAAAAGCAAGGTCTTGTGGAGGTGATTACGTAAGTGATCCAGACTGATTTACTCAGTCTTGGTTCTCGTGGTTTCTGGAGAAAAAGGTCTCAACTAGAAGGGAACTAGCTCTTTGCTTTAGGTTAGTTACTCAAAATTAAATTCATTTACTAACGTTGGCCATTTTTTGATTGTGGACCATGATGTTTCAGGGAGGTATTCAATGTGTTGATTTTAAGTGGCCTAATTATTTCAGACTTGATTACATCATGCAGTTTACAAACACTTGTGCAAAGCCATCTCTCCTCTGTATTTCTGAGTGGGAAGGAGGACAGAATGATGCAAAGTTTGAGTGGGCATAATAGTAGGTCAGTTTTACTGACATTTGAAGTACTGCTTAATAATTGTAAGAATATTGTAGTTATAGGCATTCTGCAATAGTCCAGTCTTAGGTGTTACAGCAACTTCTATTTCTATCTTTCATTATGTAATGTACTGGGKTTTTTTTCTGTTTTCATGTTTGTTCGTTTGGGATTTTCTTCCCTGATGGGCTATGAGGTCTCAGAACCAGAAATAAACCATTTTCAGTGTTTTAGGTATATTACATTTTCTAGCTTGTGCTATCCAATTAATGTTTTAAGAACTTATACCAGGTAGATCAATAAACAAACCTGCAACTACTGCACTGAAATAGTCTTATTTATTCTAACCTGATGAATTATTTAGTTATTTTTTCACAGTCCCACAGCAAACCATGGCTTATTTTTGCAAGCATTACAAGTTGTTCATCATTTATACTTCCATTAGTTTGACATTTTATATATTCACAATTTGCTTTCCCTGCTTTTCATAAAAAGATGAAATAGGAAAATTTAAATGGCCTAATCTTTTTGTACAGCATCTTACCTCCTTAAAAATGGAAAACTGTATTTGCTTTTGTAGCTAAAAGACTGAATTTATGGTCTCTCTTTACAATTATTAATTAAAATGATGTACTTGAATGAAACTTACTGTGGTCATTCCTTGCTCTACCCAAGCTACTCTCGACAATGTAAAAATAGATGATTATATTAAAAAAAAATAAACTAGCCATGGTTTAGGCTGTTTTTTACAATAAAGAAATGACAAAGTAAATAAAAAAAATAAAAAGAAAATAGATTCGTTATTCCATTAGTGCAGTATCTGAAATATAAAAATCCAGAGAGAAGGCTGCAACACATAGGTCATTTTTTGAGGCTATCACAAGAAGTGGTTTAATACGGAAGCTCAAAGAAGAATTCCATTTGCAATCAAAGAATTTTACGAAGAAAGGACTTGACTTTATCTATAAAACTCCTCATCTGGCTCATTCACTGATCTGGACATTTAATTTCAGGTATTTGGCTCAGAGTAAGACATCCTTATTTTTATCTAAAATAAGAAGTTTATCACGTTACTAAATTTTTCCACAAAAAGGAGATTTCTGATTTTTTATGATAAAACCTACTTGACAATGGATGAGAAAAGTTGGACCTCACATAGGAGACACAGATCTATGGCTACTCTTGGCCACTCAATTCCCTCATCATCAAGCCTCCTACATAAACCTCCTCTACATCAGCCCTAAATCTGCTGAGTTAGCTGGACAATCCTAGCTCCTGCTGAATGACAAGAGGTGGTGAGTACCCACTTCTTCAGCTGCCACAAGCTCAAGCCAATCCCTCCTGCTACCAGCTTATTTGGAGGCAGCGTCCTTCTGTTCTGCCTCCTGTGGCAAAGCATCAGCAAGTATTGTGCTGCGAAGACCACACAAGTAAAAGTCCCTGCTAGACTCCACGCAGAGACAAGGTAGTGCCGCCTCTAGATGACAGTGAAACTACTGGCACCAGTGTACATGATGCAGGCAAGTTTAAACCCCTATCTTAGGATTTAATGATGCTACAACTGGCATCAAAGAGGAACAGGGAGCAACAGTTTGTTGAGAGCACAGCAATAGTGTCAGGATAAAGAAGGAGTTGCATTAGTAACTCTGCTTTGGAAGAAGGCCTGGAGCTAGACCTAGTAAGGCACAGATGCTTGCCAGTGCTGTCAAGTGTGCTAGCTTGAGTCTCTCTCTTGAAAATAAATTATTTCTATAGAGAGAGTCTGAAACAGTTAAAAAGTTGGTTTTCCATTTTAAAGATGTCTCCTCTTGCTATTTGCACAGTAGATGCAACTGTGCTTTCCCACCCTCCACAATACCTCCCATCATATAGCACACGCGAGTGAGGTGTGCCTGAGAACACAACTTACCCCGAGTTGTGACTCTTCCATAGACTGCTGGATGCAACAGCCTGTTGATGCTTCCATGGGTAATCTCCAGGCTGACTGAGAGATAAAGGCTGATAAGACAGCCCTCATCCCATAAAAATAGGGCAAAATAGGGTGCTCTCTCTGGAGGGGCACTGCAATGCCTACCTGGAATGTTCACAAATTTTTGCTGCACAGCTTGATGCATGCTGAGTGTGATGCACCATGAATGCAGCAGTAAAGGCAGCCCAGGGTGAACACATGAAAGTGAATTCGCAGCATCAGTAGGATTATTTAAAAATTTTCATCCAGGTAAAATCTTGTAGCACAAATGTGTCTGAGAGTATTCTGGAAGAACAAACTTCCAACCCGCCTTCATGAGTCCTACAAGCTTAACAGTCTGAGCAGAAACATCCTATTGCAGAACTGGCTGCAAACTATTGCAACGTCACATTATATGCACTATTTTTCTAGGTTCATGGTCAAGAAAAAAAAAACCAACCAAAAATACCCAAGAAACTTTGTGTTTATGCCAGATCTCAGAAGTCCAAAGCCTAAGCACCACTTGCTGAAAGTACTCTATGGTGTAGGAACTCCTATTTCTCATACTCCTTTTGCTGAGACTCTAAATACTTTAATGACACAACTGAAAGCTTTGCTTTTGATTATTCCAAAATTTCATCTCTGATTTTGAGTGACAATCAGAAAAAACTGCTAACGTACTCTGAACTATTGTAAGCAATGCCAGACATACTTTAACTTTCTTTCCTCTTTCTTCAGAGACAAGTTAGGTCATGAGAATTTTGGCAAGATCTTCAGAAATTGTAACATTTAAATCAGTTTCTCTGAAATACAGGTTTTTCATCAAGAGTGATATTTTCATAAGAAATCTACTACAGAGCAATTCTGAGAACTAGCTGTATTGTATATGCACTATCATTTCACATTTCACCTAAACCTTAACATGACTAAGATGTATTCACTCCTGAAGTTCAAGTACTGAAATATAGATACAACTGGCACTTAACATGGTGTTAAGCATCATTTTGATCCTGTAATAAATAAACCTACCATTATTTTATTTTAAAATCACTGACTTTTCTAACCTAAATGAATTTAGATGTCCTTTTAAAATTACGGTATAAGTATTAAATAATGTTTTCATATATTCATATACGCAACCAAAATACGCAGTACCCAGACAAAAATATTCTGTCATGGAGGATATTAATACAATCAGTTGAATCAAAACAAGAGCAGGGATGTTCAGCATCTCAGGTTAGTTTTGTATATGTTCATATCACATTAATGCACAGGTAATTTAAACAAATTGAACGGCGAATGCGTAAAGATGCATGTGAAGGACAGCGCAGGGAAACTACAACCGCTGTTGGCACCAAGTTTGCAACACTGATGACAGCAGCCTACTGTTGGCAGGAAAAGCAGAAAATGTTTAATTTTTGGTAGATATCTCCTTGAAATCCACGCTGAAAACTCACACTGATGCTAAGCATAAATAAGATTCTGCTAGTTAGTTGATAGCTCTGAGATGAATGTACAAGTTCATATGAAAGTCAAATGTCTTTCCAAATCAGTATTGCTTAATTTATCACATCTAGCGATGCCAATTAAGTGAACTGTAAATAAACACAGGAACAGATGATATTAGGGCCATCGTGTTTAGCTGTGACCAGTCCCTGATGCACCAAAAGCACAATACTAAGAGAAAAATAATCTAAAAGCCAACTGTCTATTTTTGTCATTTTCTCATACCCTCCTTCTTCCAGCATTTTTGTTAAGCACAGCATTCTGGTTGCTTTCCCATAAAGGCATGGATATGTATAATGCACCAAAAAGCTAACTACTTATTACCGTCTTACTAGTTATTATCTTAAAGAGTATCTTCTAATACACAGTATTTCATGCCTTGTCCAGCTTACTGCAAACAAACAAGAAATCAACTGAACAGACACAGACATGCAAAATTGTGTATTATGTTTCATCACATTTTACTGAGTATTTTTGGTACAACAATGTTGTCTTCTTTAAGAGAACACTTAAAAAATTGTTGTTTCTCTTTTTTTCCTGAGAACGAAGGATAAGTATTTAGTACTACTTTTTCAAGGTCATGAATTTAGGAAATGATGGGAATTAGGGAATTTAAGTTTAGCTGGTTTTTTTTTTCCTGGAAAGACAAATGATGGATGATTACTATTTCCAATCACATCTACCACTTGCTTAATTTCTGGTCATTGATAGCTTCAAAGTGCCAGACATACTGTAGCCAATATTGTAAAAAGATCAGCAAATTTCCATTTGTAAACACTTCAACTTGTAACTTACCAAGTATTTCTAAGCCATTAGCTAGTTACTATAATAGAGCTTCACTATTTTTTACCTATCACAAATCAGAGAAAAAAATATTAAGAGGAACTACATTGATTAACCACTAGAAACCTTCTCATTTGCTCCAAGATAGAACATAAAACTAGTCACCACTCTGAACCAAAAATTTTTAAAAACTGACTGGCAATATCCTTCTGTAGAGCCTTTAAACACTCAGCTGTACTCAGAAGAAACATAAACCCTAGACTGGTTTACTCACAATGAGTTTAAATCTTCCCCATAAGTAGATTCATCACATTGATAGAAGCAAGTCATTTGAAAGATCTGGATCACAAGACCTAATTAATTCTTGGTGTAGTTCCATTGATATATATTTGTCTAAAATGTTTAATATCTGTTGTGTAATAGGAAGGCATTCACGTGACAGTAGTAGTCTGAGAAGTGTAATTGTAGAAGGTCGAAATGCTATTCCTCATAACTTCTCAGTTTTCCTCAAATTGCAGCTCCTTACAGTTTGACCTGGACTCTGTCATTGTATTTCTGTTCACTCCATCTTATATATTATTATGAGTGATAAAGACTATATAATGTCATATAGCAATAATTCCATTAATAGCCAAGTTGTATATATGTTATAAGAAGAAAAAGAAAAAACATTTAATCTTTTTTTGGGGAGAAAATTGGTTTCCTCAGTGTACATCAGCAGACTTGTTCACTTCACGAAGAGCGGACCTGTTGACAAGGATGGTATGCTCTAGGACTCCATCCATTCTTCTCTCCCAATGAAATAATCCTACCCCCAAAACAACCTCCCTGTAAGCAAAACTTCCTTATATCTGAAGTAGGATTACAGTTTGTTTTACTGTATCCCAGTGCCCAGTCTGGGATTTTCATTCTACTTAGCTGAGATAGTGAAATTCTATTACAGAATTGAAAACCTTACCTAAGTTGGAAATATACTGTTAAGGGTAACAAAAATTATTTTTAAGGAAAGCTTTGCTATCAATGAATAAAAGGATTTCAAACTCTTGACAAAAGACAGCATTTCAGTCCTGTCTCTTAGCTGCTTCTTCTTGTATTATTTAGAACACAACTTCCCAACAAAGATTTCTCTAAAGTATTGTTTTCAAGAAAAGTTATTTTAAAATGAACCCTTATTATTCACTGGAAGTTACTAATATCACTACTACGCATAGGTATCAATAGAACATTCACTTTAAAAAAAAAAAAGTGCAAAAATAATTTCTGTTTTAAATATGGAAATTAAGTATCAAATTTCTGTCCATTCTTTTTCAAAACTGAACAGAACTATAGTTAAAAGCTGAATACTTGGCTTTTCCTATTTCTTTATGAAGATGCAAAAAATAAGAGTAACATTTCAAATAACGTTTCCAGACAATTTTCTAGGAAAGTAAGGGCATTCATTTTAGCTTAATTCCAAGCCCTGTGTTATTCAGTAATGTATACCTATGTACAAAATTGAAACTCCAAAGGCTAGTCAACTGAGTTATGTTACACTTCTGATAAAATGCAGCAGTATTATCAGATTCATCAGTAATAACCATGTTGCTGACAAGATAAAGGCACTTGAGGACACAAAACACTGTTGTTGCAGCTTGGAGGCGAGCTGCAGTGATATTTCAATGAAATGACTTATTTCCAGAAGTGACACTTACACCCCTCCTCCAGATTCCCTGGAGACCAAGACTGCTTCGGTTTGCTAGCTTAACAACCACAAAACACTCAATGCGCTATTTTTTTCCAAGCTGCACCTCCAGATCACATCTTTGTTGAATAACTTGACATTGCAGACCACAGGTTTAACCCACTGCTCTCCTCATCGCAAAGAATTTGAATGAAGATGTGTGAAGATGCTTCTCTTAAAAAGGATTCAGCAAGAAGCTGATCAGAGGAAACTATTTTACTTACATGATTGTGACAAGTTACATGTATCCCACTGAATTTTTTAATGCGTCTTATCATATCGAAGCACAGCTTTTACAGTTAAAATTGCTAAAATACAAAACTATTATACAGAAATAAACTACTGCCTTTCCTCAGGATTTTCTCAATAGCTGCTGGGGTTATGATAATAGACTGCGAAAGAAGATAAATACTGCTGAGATTTTTAATATACACAGTCAAATATGGCTAGCTCCTGAAATCATTATTCCAAATAATTTTAAATGGTGACCAATCATATGGCATCCTCTCTGATCAGGTCAAAGATAGTTATCTAAAGCTAATTTTTAGAAATACATTGCTTAGTCCAGCTATGAGTTTGAGTAATACTCAGATGATCACCGTGCTTACGCCATGACGTACTGCACAAAGTGGGCTGATCACTGCTAGTCTTTTCTTCCTGCTCCAAACACACTCCGTTTTGTTCTGTTGACGCTCTACAGAAAATTCACAGTTGGTACAATTGTGCTAGTTAGGCTCGTATGACAAGACTATCTTATATCCTAACCTTCTCTAGTAATTAAGCTGTTTGGCACAGTGTCTTTTAATAATTTAATTAATCTAATTGTTAAACCCATTTTGTTTTCCAAAGATTTTAAGATTGCCATAGTATTGTATTCCAGTTCTCATGCCACTGCACTCCACACAACAGTCAAGTGCTCTCTCATTTTAAGAATATAGTGATTAATAATAAGACTAAAAGTTTCTCTGCATCTCTCTGTCTCTTCCAAGTTATGAAACACAAATGAAGAAATATCCTTTGAATTGAAAGACTGAATTTTGATTATGAAATGCAAAGTAGACCAGTTTGGGGCTATCCTTAGGTCACCTGGGAGTGATTCAGCAATCTTGCCAATATATGCACACTTTCAGAAGAAACCAGAAGAAAATCCCATAATTCCCTCTCTATCTGAAATGGATTTTTGTCTCCACATGTAGCTGGCTGGAAAAGAAAGCATACACTAAGAAAACTAAATRGTATTTCAGAAGGAGCTGAACTGCGTGATGAAGCTGCTCCTCTGCGCAAGAAATAGTATATTGGGGTTTTCTTGTCTGGACCTTCATGTCATTAAATTCCTCTTCAATAACCATTACTAAAATACTAATTACAGATATATCTCTGTCTTTTTCAAGGCTGTGCTGTAAATGTTATTACTCTGTCCTAAAACACGAAAATATGTGACTTCACAATATTGTAATATTCACAGCACATTTTTATAGAGAAAACATACTGAAGCAGCCATTTGGATTTTTTTAACATTAGCTCCATTGTTGATTGAGTTAGTGGTATGTAACACAATACATACTTTTATTTAGAGCCTGTAGCCTGACTTTCATTACTTTAAAATCAGTGGTATTTCTTGTACATATGCGTGCTGAAAAATAAATACTTAATTCCATAACAAGTACATGGTCATTTTAAGACACTGGGAGACAGCAATTAACACAGACACACACACAATATTATTATTCTTTCAGAGATTTCTCTGTTTTTCTTAAGGGTGAAGCTGTTCCCTAAACATCCTGAAGTTAATTCCATAAGCAGAAGGCCAACATTTTCGAGAAAATAATAAGCATCTGAAAATTAAAGATATATGCTGGAATATCTCTACTTCCATACAACACTGAATAAAATCTTTATGAATACTTCCCTACCATGCAAGACTAAGTAGCCCAGTGAGGCTCATATCCTCAGGCTCCCTCTACAGCCACCACAAAGAGAAAGCCGCTCCGAGACACGCTCCGGAGGAGTGCATCTTTTCCCATCATCTACAAAGGATGTGCAGGGGGACCAGCCTTACCAAGAGGATGAGGTTTATGACCTGCTATGCCAGCTGGACACTCCCAAGTCTATGGGGCCGGATGGGATCCACCTGAGAGTGCTGAGGGAGCTGGCGGAGGAGCTTGCCAAGCCGCTCTCCATCATTTATCA